>JAJMAN010000001.1:600000-954590 GCA_030564965.1 Ogataea nakhonphanomensis
GGATTGAGCACAGCGTGCTGAGGGTGGAATCCACATCGGTTATTCCCAAGCCAGACATCGTATCCGTTTCTTATTAGCAAATAGCTTAAGCTCTTGAATCCACTCGTGACATAAGACCCTGAAGATTGCAGAAGACCATGTAAAAGCAAAACAGGTGGTCCCTGCGGCTCAATGTTGGGATCAACAATTCGTTGTAATGTGATGAGAAACCCATCCTCCGTAATTAGGCGATACTCGTACAATTCCAAGCCCATAAGCTGTACATAATATCGAAGTTCTGAGCGCCGCGCAGGATGTTCCACGGAAAATGCAGCTTTGGCAGACCGCTGATACGCGTGTTCTTTTTTGACATAAACTTTGTAAACATTAGAGATTATTGCCAGAAGCATAAGTATCCCAAGGAAAAAAAGACAGCAGACGTACGAAATGGTTATGGTGACATAACCCAACAGCAGTCTGTGAGATTTGCGCACCAGAGGCTCAGGTTCCTGTTCGTTGACAAGAAGAGACCTAGAAGACATTTCTTTTTCGAGAGTTGTGGCACAGCCGTAAACTATTAAAGAATATTCTGCTAAACATTATATTCTGACGTTGTCCATGTTTTCCAGTTCCTTCAGGGAGAAAAGCATTACTTTGGCTAGTCACGAGGTGAAGTGCAGCATTTTGAAGTTTTCCAACAAACAGATTGTTTGTTTCTCGCGAGACGGCGAGATAGATGCATCTTACGATTTGCCATCGCGACCTCTCGCCATGGAGTCTACGTTGCCAACAGTGCCCACGGTTTTAATAGGCGGGAACTTGAAAACTCAAGTTTTCGCTGGGGCAATTGGCCAGCACATTACCATGAACACCATACTAAACACTAGTGGTAAATTTTTCAACGGTTCTGAACCGGCGGACGGAGATCATGAAATGATGGTTCAACTGTTGAAACTATATAAGGATTGCATCTCGGAGACAAGCAGTGCTTCGTCCGAAGACCCTCATTAGCTTCCGGAGATCGGTGTTTTTGGTCTTAAATCCGTCCGCACCGAGTCGGCTCGATTTCAAAATATAGTTAGTAATTCGGGGTGTTATTTTTATAAGCGAGATAACCACCCTCGGAATTAATGCATAATAGATTTCGGGTTTACCGTAGTGCTCTAAGCCAGATTATAAAAAGTCTGACATCTGCGTGAAAAATCGATTGGATCCCCTAGTATATCTAATGTCATCCCACGAAGTCAGCTCAAGTATACACGATGTCGAGGGCGGTCAGGAGAGCCATCAGAATGATGAGGATGGTAGTTCCTTGATGCGAGTTGTTACGCAATACACGGAATACTCATTGACTCATCCTACGAACCTTGAAAATTCTAATGAATCTAACAACCTTGACAGCGAAATTAAAGACATGGAGGAAGCTCAGCCAGTTAAAACCCGGTTCTGGTCGAACAGGCGGACCAAAGAGCGGAAATCTTTTTTCAAACAATATGCTGTCATCATGATTGCTTTATGGGTGTTTATTCTCAGCGTGTTCTCTATTTATTGGGGTTCCATGTATGGAAGAGAGGGCCGTTTGGTTAATCTCAAGATATTGCTTGTTGTGGAGGATGGTGCCAGTTTGGACAATTCTAACCTTCCTATATCTCAGGCACTGCTACAGGTGAGTCAAGAAGAGAAAATTCGCACGGTTCTTGGTTGGAAGCCTAAAAACTTCACCACAGAGGATTGGATCGTTGAACAGGTTTGGAAACAGAAGTACTGGGGTGCCATCTATGTTGCCAACAACAACGTTTCTACTCAGTTGAAAAACGCCCTGGAAACTGGACAAGAATTGAACACGTCGTCTTTGGTTCTTGGATACTACGAAACTGGCAGAGATATGAACGGAATCACTTCGTACGTCAAGCCAGGGCTCACTGAGTTTGCAGCTTTATTTTCAGAGTTCATGCAACAACAAATATATCCTAATTTGCTGTCGAACTTGACTTCCGATCAATTCGCCAATCTCAAAAACAATACTATTCTTACGAACGTTCCAGATATCACTTTTACGGATGGCATTCCGGTGACGGATCCTGTTGTCTTTTCGCCCCTTCAAATTGGACTCATCTACATCATTATCATCACATTTTTCCAGATAATGTGGTTTCAGAGAATTAACCAGGAAGTAGCACAATCACTGACGCCGAAAAGCTACATTTTCTACCGCATGATACTAGCGCAATGCAATTTCCTGTTGATTTCTCTCGGATACAGTTGTTTGAATTCTGCATTTCAAATACCTATGAACAAGTCCTGGAAGGGTGGATTTGGAGTGCAGTGGATGATCTCGTATTTGAGTATGTCGGCCGTCGGTGGTGCAAACGAAAATATGTCTTTAATATTCTTCGCCGTTTTCCCACCGCTAATGGGTTTTTGGCTGCTTTTCTTTGTGGTGTGCAACATTTCGGCCACTTTTGCGCCGATTGAAGTGTGTCCAGAATTTTACCGTTTCACTTATGCGATGCCCATCAAGAATTCTTATGAGCTAATGAAGGTCCTTCTTTTCGACACATACAGAGGTGATATTGGGCGATATTTTGGTATCCTCATAGCCTGGATTGTCCTGAACAATATTCTGCTACCATTCTGCTTGTTCTTCTTCAGCTGGTACGTGAAACGTTCAATCAAAAAGGGAGCCCATTGACCATCTTTAGATCACCTTCAAGGTTCATAGTATTCCAAAGACTGATAGACATCTCCTTCGGGAGTTTTGTGACGCAGAATAATTCGTAAACATGACGGAATATATACCTTTGTATTTTTCGGAATGAACTGGAAACATATAAGACCCAGGTTACTAACAACCAATTCGCATGGAGTGTCAGTTGCGGGGAGTTTATAGGCTGTCCATTCCTCACAGCAGATTAAATGAAACCTTCTGATTTCATTCCAAGCTTGACTGACTTTCCTGTGTTTCTTGACGGATCCCCACATACAGGTTCTAAACTGCAAAATGCCATCGAAGTCCTGAAATTCCAAAACAGTGCAGGGACCAATTCTGAAAGCCCAGTTTGGACTGGTGCCTTGGACTGATTTCCATTTATTAAGTCGTCTTGATCCAAGTTTAAGGACACTCTCTCGCAGCCGGGGATTCAAAATTGAAAAGATGCTTCCAGTCTTAGGGAGCATTCCCCGTGTGTCTACCAGTGTAATCCGGAAATACGGGAGATTGTAGGTCATCTTATGTTTTGTAGAGCATGGAATGGGAGAGGATTTAGGAACTAACGGAGCCTTGTCGTAGTCTCTACTAGTGATAATCAGTTTCTGAATAAGTTTGCTTTTTCCAGAGTTTACCTGACCAATGACGTAATAAGTGCCTGACTCTTTGATACCAGCAAGTCTTTCAAACAATCTATCAATGGATTTTGGAAAATCACAACTCACTGCCACTACATTTTTGAGTGCAACCATTTGTGAGCTGTACAGCGAAATGTAGTTATTAAGCGATTGATGGTAGTAAGCATCCAAATCAGCAAAACTGTAGAGCGACGGTCGGAAGTCCGTTTTCTCAATGTTCTGGTCCGCAAAAGTGATGACAAACGTCACGTTTTCAATAGGAATAGATTTTTCTTTCAGTGTCTCTAAGATTGAGACCTTCAGGTTTAAAGGAAAATACCTCGCTGGAAGCAGATACAGTATCTTTGTGTCCGGAGCGTTGTGCGGGATCAATGCCATAGTACCTGGGAAGTCAGCAGGATCATCCATTTTACCTACTTTTCTCCAGCGCTCTATGATCAAATCGGTGCTACATCTTCTGTCCTCAATAATGGGCTGCTGATCAGTTTTCCAGCGCTTGAAGTCGACAACGTTGGCCCTCTGAGAATGTCTAACAAGAAACCCAATCCTTGGCACTAACACAGACGCCAAACAGGAGCGTGCTGTTCGTTGAAGCATTATTTTTGGAAGTAAGATTTTTTTTTGAGATTCGTATAATGTATGGATTAAATCGTATCTATTTAGTTAGGAAAGTTTTGAAAACCAAGTTATCAGTTTCGTCCTTGTATCTGTAGCCTAATTCTGTCAAGAATTTGCAGAATTTAGCATCGTCCTTTGGTGGGACGCAGATTCCAACCAGGACTTTTCCCACATCATCTCCGTGGTTTCTGTAATGGAAGAGAGTCAAATTCCAGTTCATCTCCATGGAGGACAAAAATCTGGTAAGAGCACCAGGTCTCTCTGGAAACTCAAAGGCGATGATCCGTTCACCTGGAACATGCGCTTTACCTCCGACCAAATATCTACCGTGGCTCTTAGCCATTTCGTTCTCTGTCAAATCCTGAGCTTTGAATCCTGCTTCCTCCAAGTCTTTCAAAACTTTGCCCAATTCCTTTGTCTTGTCGATCACAGAGAAAGATGTGAAGATGTTGGCCAGTCCAGTCTCCTCCGAGTCTGCAGAAATTCTGTAAGAGAACTCAGTCACGTTTCTTGGGTCGATGATTTTGTTCAGCTGAGCGAAAGTCCCTGGTTTGTCAGGAATTTGCACAGTCAAGAAAACTTCTTTGCCTTCACCCAGAACAGCTCTTTCACTGACAAATCTGAGTCTGTCAAAGTTCATATTGGCACCAGTCAAAACAGGAACGTATGTTTTGGAAGAATGGTCGATCTCAGGATGGTTGTCCACATACTTCTTCAGTCCGGCAACCGTCATGGCACCAGATGGCTCCAAAAGTGACCTGGTGTCCTCAAAAACGTCTTTGATGGCGGCACAGATCTCATCTGTAGAAACACACACTATTTCATCAAGCCCAAATTCCTGGCAAACAGCAAAGGTCTCCTCTCCGACGAGTCTCACAGCTGTTCCATCCGCAAAGCCTCCAACGCTGTCAAGAGTTGTTCTGTGTCCCAGTTCCAGCGACTGCTTCATGGAGTCTGCATCATACGTCTCAACCCCGATGATCTTGACATGAGGAGCCAGTCGTTTGAGATAAGTCGTGATACCTGCAATCAATCCACCTCCACCAATCGCAACGAACACAGCACTCAGTTTATTACTCTTGATTTGACGCAAAAGTTCCATTGCAATGGTTCCCTGACCAGCAATGATGTACGGGTGATCAAAAGGCGGAATGTTGGTAAGCCCCTGTTCAGCTGTCAATCTTTCACATTCAGCTTTAGCATCGTCGAAATCATTTCCGTAGAGTACCACTCTCGAGCCCAGTCTGCTCACGTTCTTGAATTTGATGGAAGGTGTAGCAACAGGCATAACGATAGTAGAAGAAATTCCCATTTCCTTAGCCGAGTAAGCAACACCCTGTGCATGATTTCCTGCAGAACAGGCGATGACTCCCTTGGCCTTACGCTCATCCGAAAGTTGAGCGATCATGTTGTAGGCACCTCTAAGCTTAAAGGAAAAAACTGGAAGCAGATCTTCACGCTTTAGCATAACGGTGGAGTTGGTCTTCTGAGAAAGAGAAACGGCAGGCGTTATAGGCGATTCATCAATAACGTCGTACACTCGAGACGTAAGAATCATCTTAACGTAATCTGGACGCCCACTGGGAAGAACATCAGATGCTTTCAAGTCCGGAAACTTGTTGAATATATCGGCAGTCGAGGAATAGAGCCGCCGAAGCGAACGGCCCATCCGAGGATAAACCTTAATGTGCATTGATTGAGTCAGAGCTCAATTTTTCAGTGATTCACTTCTGTGTCTTCTCGGCTGACATAATCAGTCGACGGGTCGACGCCAAAGGTGAGAGAAAAACCTAACCGGTGTTTGTACCTTGGCTTACGTCAGCAAGGGGTGGGAGTCGGGGTTTGGTTTTGAAATCAATTTTAGAGCAACATGGGTTGCTCAAGCCGGAGAGGCTCTTTCTTGGCCACACTTCTGCGACCCGTTCTTATACTTCCGAGATTCTCCTGCACCGGCGTCTGGACTTGTGATTTTTGACGTAGCCGGCTAGCACAAAATCTGCAACCATGATGTGTATCGTTCGATTCCGGGTAAAAACTTGGTATAAAAAGAGAAAAGGACGCAGCGGAAAATTATATCGCAAACTTTACCATGAAGCTCGTTACCAAAGAAGAAATAGACGCCCACTCTTGGGCAACAATGTCGGGAGGAATCAAAGGATTCTGTTTGGGTTCCCTGATTTCTGTGGGAGTTTATGCAATGGCTCCTAGATATTACCCTAGGCTATTGAAAATGCCTTGGTCTATCAAGACTGCTACCGCCATCATACCTCCGGCTTTCACAACTGCTGTTAATGCCGAACTTGCTTCTAACAGATTCGACACAGACATGTACTCTTCCGAGTTCCACCAGCGCAAAGTGCTAGAGGAGCACAGAAGATGGTCTAAATTGTCTCCTGTTGAGAAGACTGTGGAGTCTCTGTCCAACAATAAGTACAAGATAATTACGGGTCTCTGGGCTGCTTCAATGGCAGGCTCGTGGATGTACGTTAACAAAGATCCACTGTTGACCAAGACACAGAAGTTCGTTCAAGCCAGAATGTACGCACAATTTTTCACGGTTGCTCTGCTGCTAGCATCGATTGGCCTTAGTGTCTATGAGGAAGATCACCACCTCAACACGAAGGAGCGCAAGGAGGATGCTTACCTTCGTGAGGTGATGGAAGCCAACGGGCAGAAATGAATTCAATGAACTAATTGGGTTTTTCATGTACATGACTATATTAACAGCCAGCACGCCAATGCTATAATACTGACACCTATTATAACAGTAATAATTGCTGCTCCAGCAGCATCACCCTTGTCTAGTTTCAAAGGCTGGTCTGTAAGGGGTGTGCTAACGGATCCTGCAGATCCGTCACCTGTAGACGATCCTCCGTCCGAAGCGGTATAAGGAGCGGGTCTGTCATACACCAGTAGATTTTGCATCACTTCCAACGCACACATCTGTTCTCCGAGTCCGTAGTATCCGTCCCATCCACCATAGGTCCAGTTCAGACCACACGTATGACCGTCGTAACCTCCAGAGCAGGAAAGGGCAGCCCCCGCGGCCGACTCCTGAAGATATTTATTTATAGTGTCTTGCGTTTCGGGAACTAAGCGTGCAGTCAGACTCATAAATCTCACCAAATAGGCCTTGAACGATCTCTGATCCGTACTGCAGGTTCCCGAACCCTGACATGCTGTTTCCTGCAACACATAGACCCCATCCTGACCATAGTTTGGCGTGAACACGACTAGCCCGTTCAAAAAGCCCATCACTCTTTGTCTCCAAATATCTTCATTAGTGTAATTGTAAAGATAAGCGCATCCTGAAAGCAGCAATCCAGCGTTGTAGGTCCACACATAAGGCGAAATGGTGGTACAGTTGTGGGTGATATGCGCTCCATCGTAAGCAAGATAGTACGGATCTCCCTCTGTGACGAATTTCACTCCTATGAGCCAGTCGTAAATCTTCTCTGCCCAGTCTACATAGGAGTCGTTCGACGTGAATCTGGCAAGACGGGCTCCGATGTGGAACAGTCCTGCGTTGGAAACCGTGTTCTTGTAGTCATATCCAGAATTCCACTGAAAAATCTGCCATCTTAGTCCCCCATTACAGTCGTCCATATCCCATCTCCATGCCATGGTGTTGAACACGGCCTGTGCCAAATACAACCACTGAGGCTGATCCGAGGATGGATTTGTGAAGTTTCTTTCTGCCGCTTGAATAGCAGCAATTCCCCAGAACGCCTGGTCATCATTACCTTCCGTGGTGGACTGGTTCAAGGGAATATAGTCCCAATGTTCTCCAACTTGATAGAGCAAAGCTTGCTTGATGGTCTCCTCGTATGTGTCATTTTGCAAGAAGTACCAATAATCGATCATGGATCCCCAAGCTCCTCCGGCTTCCCACCAATAGTATGGGTGTGTGAACATACCAATTGTTCCTCCAGAGTCATATCCCCAATAATAATCCATCAGACCCGTTGAAACCAAGGACGTTGCATACTGAATAGAAGAATAACTACTGACATTCAAGTTCAGCGACAACGCCGACCCGATAAAAACAAACAAACTAAGTAGCTTCATAAATCAAACGGGATCAACTGGAAGGAGCTAAAAAAACTCGGTCCAGTCGCGTATAAAAAATTTAAGTTAGGTTTGAAAAATTATGTGATGCTTACATAACCAAATCTATCTATGAATATGCAGAGTTAGTCAACGTCCTTACCCATGGCCATGCTAATCAGCAACCAGAAGTTCATGAACGAGATTACAAACCAAACAAATATTCCAGTGATCATGGTAAGTTTGCTGTTGCTCATATCCTTATACTTTGGCTCATCTCCCACCACGCTTGCATTTTCGTTCAGAGAGCTATCAGCCACTCCATCTGTTTGCGCCGTGGTAGTTGTATTGGCAGTCTCGCATGCAATAGAATGCCTCTGCTCGTCCCGGACAATTTCCTGATCCTCAGTGTCAGAGAGTAAATTCAAAGAGCTTTCGTCAAGTGTGGTTAATGGGATATTCTCCGTGCTGGATGTACTAGACGGTTCCTGACCGCTAATCAAAACTCTCATGATACTCTTTTTGCACGTGAGGTAAACGAGAGGAGCACTGATAAATGGCAAAAGCAGAGAAAGAACAACTTGTGTGGCATTCAGCACATTACTGATTCCCTCTCTACCTTGGACCTGCACCACAATAATACAGGGGGTGATGGATATAATACGGGTAATAATACGCTTGAGAGCAGGATGCATGGATATGCGGATGTGTCCCTCCATGATCTGTTGTCCAGCAATGGTGACCACGGTACCTCCGCAAAGACCTGAACATAATAACGCAAGAGCGAAAACCGTACCAGCAGCCTTGGACAGCTGACTCGAAAGGAGGTAATGCAAGGTGAACAAGTCAGCATTTTCTAAGTCTCCATCTCCATCGTCATCCATTGGTTGTGACAAAGTGGTTCCTGCAACAACCAAAATGGCAGAGTTGACAAACAACGCGACAGTAACAAGAGAAATCACCATTTCGGCGATAATGTAGGACATGGTTCCATTGATTGCTTGAATGGAAGGTGTATATTTGACATCATTCGAATCAGCATCAATTGAGCCACAAACCGTCTTTTTCTTGATCTTTGTGACAGGAGGGGTATAAAGACCCCTTTTCATGTCAAAAGCTTTCATTCTGGATTGAACGATACCAGAGCCCAAATACAACGAATGAGGCATCAAGTTACTACCCAACAATGCAGCAGACAAATACAGCCCTTTAGTGTCAGTGAAGATCTGTTTGGAAGGAAGGAATCCTCTGAAGACGCTACCCCAGTTAGTGTAAGGAGAGACATTGACCAGTTCCACAATGAAACAGGCCACAGTTCCAAGAACAAGTGCCCCGACAGCCATCTCAAATATTTGAATGATGACTAGAGGTCCGTTTGGTCTATATGCCATGAGGACAAAAAGAACATCCAGCAGGGTGAGGAGGACACCAGCTAAAAGGGGAAGACCAAATAAGATATTCAAGGCAATGGCAGTACCGATAATTTCTGCCATATCTGTGGCTGCCACAGCCAACTCGGCAAAAATGTATATGCAAAAGTTCATCCATTTAGGCAGATGTTCACGACAATTAGCAGCCAGGTCTTGTCCTGTACAAATTCCTAGCTTACTTGCCAGAACTTGCATAAAACCTGCCATCATGTTCGAGACAATCAGAGAGAACAACAGTTTATACTGAAATTGGGCTGACGAAATGGAACTGCTGAAATTACCAGGATCCATGTACGACACAGAGACCATGAGTCCTGGCCCAATATACTTGACAAATGTTTTTGCAATATAAATAAGTTTAGCTTGTCTAGAGTCCATTTTGGAGGTAGATTCTTCTTCGGCAATATCGGAATCGGCGTGTTGGGAGACTAGTGAGTCGGACGAGTTATTTAGATAATATAAGGAGGTACTCGATGTGCCTGTTTGTATACTTTCTATTCCTATGCTGTCTTGAAAAGGGTCTTGTGTTTGCTGGTGTCTGTCGGAATTTCGGAAACTTGGGAGGTCCATGGACCGACTTGGTTGTGATCTGATCGCTTAATGTTCAAACGTGTCGGTGGTTTTAGGAAGTGTCGACACCTGCTCACTATTTAGCGTTTCGTGGCTCGTCAGATACTGAAGATATTTTTTTGTAGCGCGAGGAAAACGTGTTATTTTATACACATGATATTTCAGAGCTACACAGAAGGGGCTCTGGTGTAGAGATGACTTTCTAAATAAAAATACTGAGGGGTCTTTTGGGTGAACGGAGCAGTGTCTTATGTTGGTGCAAAGAATAGCAAGGAGCTCAATTGCTTTTGGAGGCCGAACGAGATGGTTTGCTACATCTGGGAAGTCACCTTTGGTGGATATACTAGCTAGCACAATCAAGACAATTGGCCCAATTAGTCTGTCTCAGTATATGAGAACATGTTTGACACATCCACAATTTGGGTATTACACCAGTAGAGACCCTCTTCACTCAAAAACTGGTGACTTTATTACGGCGCCTGAGATGTCTTTGGCTTTTGGAATGACGTGTGGACTGTCAATTATCCATGATTTTTTAGCACAATTACATGATCAGCATCAACAAGGATCGGGCTTTCGAGTCCAAGACAAGACTTTCCGTGTGATTGAATTTGGACCAGGAAGAGGCACTTTGATGAGAGGTATGGAAATGGTATTCAAGCAATACGTAATTGACAACCCGCTTGAAATTGTGATGATCGAAAAATCAGACGTGCTTATTAGGGAGCAACACAAGCTGCTCTGTAAATCCAACGAGCTCAAAAAAATAGACGATTATTGTTACAAAAGTGTGACGGAGGAGGGAACTCCAATCTTTTGGCAAAAATCGGACTTGTTTGAGTATGAGTTGGAGTCCAAATTCATGAACTTTATTGTGGCCCATGAGTTTTTCGACGCTATGCCTATTAATAGATTCACCAAAACCACAAATGGTTGGAGGGAGTATCTTGTTGACTGCAGAGTAACAGACAAAGAAAATTCGTTCCATATGACAACTGCACCACATGCCACACCCAATACTGCAATACCTAGAGGAGTAGCCAGATACGACAAGCTGGGGGCCGGCGCTAATGTGGAGATCTCTACTGATGCACAGTTATATGCTTCTCAAATGGCAAAGGTACTCAATTCTGCAGATGTTGGAGCAGCATTGATAATAGATTACGGTCCGAAGGATACTATTCCCACTAGTTCTCTTCGTGGGATTAAAAACCATCAGTTCGTGGACCCGTTCAGTGATCCGGGCCAGGTAGATCTTTCTGTTGACGTGGATTTTGCAGGGTTGAGCAATTGTTTCGAAGAGCAAGGCTTGAAGACGCATGTTACTGAGCAAGGGAAATTTCTGAAGGCTGCAGGGCTCTCCTACATTTTCGAACAACTTTCTATGTCTTCACCGGATAAGAAGGACAAACTCGACGCTGTCTACAAAAGGCTTACAGGCATAGGACCACAAGATATGGGAAAATCATACAAAGTTCTCCAGGTGTCCAAAAACAATGTCTAACTAATGCAAACATGAATCATTCTATACTTTTATACGTTTGAATGTCTCAGCTTCCTCAATATCATATTGACGTTTGAGTTCTTTTCTGTCTTCCACCTTCGCATTCTTCTTGTTCTCGTCCAACGGCTCACCAATGTAGTTTCCTTCGTCGTCCATTTTGTTCAAAACTGCATCGTATATCTCTTCGTTTTCCTTCGCCTGGCTGACAAGACGACAAATCACGTTTTTGCCACGAGTATTAGGGACCATGATTGCAAGGCAATATTTACTGTTGGTTCTGGAATTGTTGAATTGCTGTGCAAATCTCACGTACTCTTTTGCCAACTTCGGCCATGGAAGCGGGCCTTCGGGGTTAAAGACCGTGGGATTGAGCTCTGCTTTCGATGCAATCATACAACTAACATCATCCCCATACTTCTTTTGCAACTCCTTGAATTCGGCATAGTTCTTGACACCACCGTTGATAATAAAACCAACATCCGCATCGACACATATCTGCTTGATCTTATCAACATAATCTCTAATCGGCTCCTCCGAGTTTCTCATCTCACGCAAACGGCAGTGGACAGTCAAGTTCGAGATGCCAGTTGCTACCAATTTCCGGACCAAATCCAGAGTGTCTTCCTCCTTGGGTAGAAGCCTGATCTTAACACTAATAGGTTTCTTGAATGGCTTACCCACCTGTTCAACAAGCGCAGTCAAAATGGCGCATAGCACGTCAGGCGTCTTTAATAGGGCCGCACCCATACCTGCATGAACAGAAAAGTGCTTTGGACAACCAGCATTAATATCTATACCATCCACATCTGCAGCAACAATTTTTGCAGCTTGGACTGCAAGTTCTGGAGTGGCAGTACCAAGCTGGAATATAAGCTTGTTCTCCTCTACTTTCCTGTATGTTCTGAAAACCAAGTCAGTTGTTCCAGGAACCTTTTTATTTCCGTCTTTCTGAATAAAATCAACGGTATTCAAAATCGGATTATAGACTCTTTCAGCCCTGACAAGACGTTTATCAATAATTTCGGGACCCCAAACAAGATCGGCACCATATTTCAGAGCCAAAAGTCGTGTAGGAAGCTCACCTATACGGACCATTGGGGCCAACACCAATTTCGCACGATAGTCGACCATTATTGAAAACTTAGTTTTTTTTTTAATTTTCCCCTGAATATTTTTCGATTTCTATCAATTGTACATACATTGAAACTAAATTACTAATGTTTTCCATTTTCATTTTTCGGACTCAGAAAGCTCCTCCTCTAAATCCAAGTGCTCTTGAATATTCCACAACTCTTTGTACAAAGACTCATCGCGTGATAGAAGATCATAATGTGTTCCCTCTTCCAGAACCTCTCCACTTCGGAGAACGATAATTTTGTCTGAATCAGCAATAGTTCTTAGACGGTGAGCAATACTGACATTGGTTTTGCTACTTTCTTTGAAGACGGATCTAATGGTCTTCAGCAATGCTTGCTCCGTGTGAGTGTCAAGAGCAGATGTAGCTTCATCGAAAAACGTTATAGGCGAGTCCTTCAGCAGGAGTCTTCCAATAGCCAGTCGCTGCTTTTCACCTCCAGAAATCATCATTCCACGTTCTCCGACAATGGTGTTCACGCCGTCTGGCATATCCTTAATCAATTTGTCCAACTTGACTTTGTTAATAGCTTCGTTAACCTCCTCATCAGTAGCTGAAAGCTTTCCGTATCTCAAGTTTTCCAAAATCGTATCGTTGAATAATGGAGTGTCTTGAGGGACAACACCCACAAGTTTTCTCAAACTTTCCAAATCGACGTCCCTAATATCTTGGCCATCAATGAGAATCCTTCCTTCCGTAACATCGTAGAACCTGAATACCAGCCTTAAAATCGTGGATTTTCCGCTACCAGACGGACCAACAATTGCCACTTTCTGTCCAGCAGGAATGGTAAAAGAACAATTTTTCAAAATCGGTCTGTCTGGATGATAGCCAAAAGTGACATTTTCAAATTTGATTTCACCACCCTTCAATAGCAAAGGGGGAGCATTCGGCTTCGATTTGATTTTGATATCGAATTTTTGTAATTTGAACAACGACTCCATATCGAGCAAGGACTGCTTCATTTCACGATAGACAGAACCGAGGAAGTTCAATGGAACCGAAAGCTGGAAGACTAACTGGTTGATGAGAACCAGGTCTCCAACAGTGAGAGATCCCGCAGCGACTCCCTGACATGCCATATACATCATTGCAGTTAATGCTGACGTGAAAATCAGGTTCTGTCCCGAGTTCAAAAATGCTAACGATGTTGCAACCTTGACAGAAGCATTTTTGTAGCTATTCAAAGCAGTGTCGTACTTCTGCGATTGAAATCCTTCATTATTGAAATACTTCACGGACTCGTAGTTGATCAAGGAGTCAAGAGCAACACTGGCAGCTTTTTGATCCGCCTTGTTTGCCTGTCTTCTAAAACCAGTTCTCCACGCTGTGGTCTTTATGGTAAACATCGAGTAAGCCAACATAGTCATCAGCGTGACCGCAGCAAAAGAGGCTCCATAGTTGTAAGTCAAGATACCACAAACGACAGAAATCTCAAATGTAATTGGCAAAATGTGGAACACCATAGCAGTGAGAACGTAAGAGATACCTTTCGTCCCCCTGTCGATGGCCCTGGTCAGACCTCCGGTCTGTCGGGCCAGATGGAAGTTTAAATCCAGGTTCAACAGATGCACAAAAGTATTATGAGCAACTTTCATTATGGCATTTTGAGCCACACGAGCAAAAATGGCATTTCTCAACTCGCCAAATAAAACGGCTCCGAACCTTGTTATACCATATGCGAGAATTATGGCTCCTATAGACGTAGTCAGAAGCCCAGCTTGTGACACCCAGTCAATGTTCATCTCGTCAATTATGGATTTGAAAAAAAATGGCACTTGGACGTTAAGAATCTTTGCTGCAATCAGCATCGTCAGAGCCACCACGACTCTGAATTTGGCCCATGGATTATTTCTAGGCCAGATGTAGGAAAACAGATCTTTCAAGATCTTCACCTGGGAGTGCCTCTCCTTCTTTATCACTGCTGGGGTTGCTTTCTCGGATTGGAACTTAGGCTGTGAGGTGTGATAAATTCTTTGTATGGGACTAGCTCGCAATTCTCGGCCCAACCTCACTCCAGTAAGAGCTTTCCAATCAACAATGGAACGATTTCTGGCAATTGCTAGCAATGCATTCGACTTAGGTATTTGAGGCCTAAGAGCATACCGTATACAAAATCCAGCACGAAACAACATCGATCAATATGCCCAAGGATACTTTATTTTGACTCAGTTTTTTGAATGGAGGGTGTCAACAAAATCGACGCGCCGGAGCCAAAAAATAACCGCGTCGAAAAGGTATCCCAAGTGAGCAAACAAATATTATGCCACACTTGAGCCAGAATCTTTTTAGCCTGCTCGTATTTTGCTTTAGTGTCACCTGCGGAAGACCAAAAACAATAATTCATGCAGAATTAAATGCGTCCAATGCAGATTATTGTGAAGAAAATTGGGCTACGGAAGCTTCTATTGATATTAGCTATCTGACTGCATCAATGCTACCATTTGATAGACGTGATAATACTGGAGTTTCCCCAAATGCAGAAACTTCTGCACTTCCAAGCGCTTGACATGGTGATTTCGGCAAATTCATGTGCCCTATTCGTGTTCCTGTGTTGAGGTATTCAGCCAAATGCGGGAGACTATTTAGTAAAAACCGAGCCATATCTACAGAAAAAAAGCTGGATGGACTTCTTTAATAATTCTGTCTTGAGTATCAAACCTTGACCATATTTCTATCTTTCTTTCCTTGCTATGAATCATGTCATTTGATCTTGAGCTGACTCCCCAGGACGGCATGGCCACTTACTACTTAACTAAATTTGCAGGAGAGCAGTGTGCTCCCATAAATAACTCCATGTGGAATGGGCACGAGTCTCACCAATCACCGCAACACTCAATCAATCCTCTTCTTATAGTGAAGGAAACCCATTCTACGTCACACAAGTTTCCTCACTCTAGTCCCGAGCTAGGGGACACCGCGGGGCATAACTATCATTTGCTCAGCAATCAAGAAGTCTGTCCTCCCCGGTTCAACGATCCGTTTACAATTAATCATATGACACCTTCGAAATCGGCCCCAATCGATCTTTACAAGCAGCCCATTTTTTGGACAGATGAGTCAGGTAGCCTACCTCCGGCCCTCAAAATCGAGAGTTCAGAGTTTTCAAGACATCATTCCTACGCTGAAAACCAGCTTCAGACTTCAATAGCAGAAAAACTTGACACCAGGTTCCGTCCTTGGCACAAAAGGACGATCTCCGAGCCCGTTTTTGGGGCGAACACCAAAAGCACATCTATTCCGAAAGTCACTATGAAAGAGCGAACCGACTCTGCTGTCTTTGATGCGCAATACTGGTCCAATATCAATCGGACGCTTCCAGTTCCCTACGAGGAGGATGCAGCACCAATATACCAGCTTCAGTTCTTCCAAACGCCTGACCAGTTGCAACAAACATCTCAAAAGCTGATGAGCTATCTGCTAGACGATTTCGACCTCATTGAAAATTTAACATCTTCTCCAGCATATGTTGAACAGAACCTGGAACTATCTAGTAAGCGCAGAAAAGTGGGTGACGATATTAAATGGAAGCCCATGGCGGCAGGGACTGTTTTGGGGCTTAACGAGATATTTCGACTTCACCAGCGAGAGGTGGGTTGTATGCTCCAGAATTGTACAGATTCTTGTTTTGGCGAACTTAACATGAGAGAGTTAAGAGCATGGAGACGTGGTGATGGTGAACTCAAACGGAAACATTCACAGCTGTCTCCAGCTTGAAGTAAATCCAATAGAGCAGTCGAGCTCGTGGTGGAAATTTTAATCCTAACGAGTTTCTCAATTACAACACACAAACCCCAGGTGGACTTACTGCCCAATTAGCAACCAAGAAACTGCTTTCATCTCAAAATTAGCTCCCCATGTTCTTTAGCTTCTAATTTACCTATTCTGACGTTTATTTATTATTGTTTAAAGGCCTTTGTTGATATCCCCCAGTGGCGAAAAGGGGTCGTGCACAGCCACCAAAAGATACTGGAGAGCTGTTTTTCGTCAAAATCGACTCGTTGGCGAAAAAAAAATTCTGCTATTTAAATGTCGCGATTCCCCAAAATTTCCGTCGCGGCCGTATTCCAAAAAGTTTTCTTTTTCTGCCATATTTATATAGGTGCAGTTAATTGTTTGTGGTGATGTCATTAGAAGAACCAGGTGCTCCCATACAGACTTCTTCTATTTCTGACATCGCGGTCAACGGCAAGCCAGATTTGGACTCAGGCATGGGGAAACATACCCTAGGGCCAGATGTGGCGGACAGCCAGGACGCTAAAAAACAGAAGGTGGAGGAGACCCAGGAATCTTCGCAACCGGAGCAACCAACCCAGGAAAAACCAACACAGGAAAATCAAGCGGAAGCTACTCCTGACAATGGTGCTCCGGCATTGGTTCCTGTCACCATGGAACCTGCTCCAAAGCCACCTTCTGAGCCAGACATGAATAATTTGCCCGAAAATCCACTTCCTGCTCATCAAAAGAAGCACGCCATTACCTCCATCAAGGCTGTGAGGCGACTCAAAGATGCAGCACCATTTTTGTTGCCGGTGGATACCGTGAAGCTCAACATTCCGTTTTATTACAATTTTATCAAGAGACCGATGGATCTGTCCACAATCGAAAAAAAATTGAATGTTGATGCATACGAAACTCCGGAGCAAGTTATCGAAGATTTTAATTTAATGGTCGATAACTGCTGTACCTTCAATGGTAAAAACTCTCCAATATCCCAAATGGCGAGAAACATTCAAGCCAGTTTTGAGAAGCACATGTTGAACATGCCACCAAAAGATTTACCACAAGGGATGCAAGTTTCGGCAACAAAGGGAACGAGAAGGAAAACAACAGCGGGTGTTGATGTTCCCCAGTTAAGAAGGGACAGCGCGGTGGACAACGGAAGGCCAAAAAGAGAAATTCATCCTCCGAAACCCAAAGATATGCCATACGATATCAGACCAAGAAAGAAGAAGTTTCAGGCAGAGCTTAGGTTCTGTCAACAGGTAATTAAAGAAATGATGTCCAAAAAGTATGACGCTATTTCATATCCTTTTCTTACTCCTGTTGACCCTGTGGCTTTAGATTGCCCAACGTATTTTGATGTCGTGAAAGAGCCAATGGATTTGGGCACGGTACAGAACAAACTGCAAAATGGAGAATACGAAAATGCAGATGAGTTTGAAAAGGACGTGAGACTTGTCTTTCACAATTGCTATTTATTCAATCCCGAAGGAACTGCTGTGAACATTATGGGCCACAGAATGGAGAGTATTTTCAATGAAAAATGGGCTAATAGGCCGACGGCCCCTGCATCTCCTGCAAATGTTTCAGATTTTGACTCAGACTTTGAAGATGACGATGAGTTTAATGTGGACATTGACTCAATCACAGATCCAACTATTGACTTCCTTGTGGCTAATATCGATCGTATGACCCAAGATCTCAAAAAGATGAGACAAGAGAAGTACGAGCAGATGAGAAGAGAATGGCTCAAGAAGCGGAAGAACAAGAAGGGAGGTAAAAAGGGAACCAAGAAACGGAAGGAGTCAATCTCCCAACCAAATGGTATTTACCCTACCCATGTCACTTATGAGATGAAAAAGGAGATCAGTGAAGCTATGGCATCGATCAACGAGAAGATGCTGAAGAATGTGATTGCTATAATTAAAGAAGGTATTCCTGATCTTGCGGATGACGAGGAGATTGAGCTGGACATGGATCAGCTCAACAACGAGACCTTGCTGAAGTTGTACAATTACATTGTCAAGGGAAAGAGCTCCAAGTCTCAGCGCAAGAAGAAGAAGAATGGTAGCAGCGAGGAGAAGAAAATCGAGAGTCTTAAAAAGAAACTTCAGCAGTTTGAGGACGCTGAAGTGGACGATAGCTCTGATGAGGACGATGAGGACGAAGATGATGAAAGCTCTGAAGAAGAGTGATGTATGGAAATTTCCATAGTGTATATTTCGATAAGTAGTGTAAATTATTACGGTATATTAGGGCTGTGCTAGAATTCTCTTGATTTTCCTCTTGAAAATATGCATATAACTGAAATGGTTAAGGTCTCGATCATTGGAGGAACTGCCTTAGTTTTTAGTGTGGATGATTGCCGACATTTAAGAGAGGACTATCAAATATGTGGAGTGCTTACCGGAACATTACCCTCAGCGCCTCAACAGAGTTCACTATTGGGCATTCCTTTGCGACTCTGTTTTGAAGAGGTAATGTATCTTTACGAACAAAAGGCGATTACTTTTGTTTCATGTTTACCAGGTGACTCTGATTTACCATCTTCAGAAACAAACTTCCAACGAATTAGCGATACGCCTATAGAACATGTTTGTCTAGATACCGAACAGGTTCTTTCAAAATACATTGCTGATCAGGGTCGAGATTATTCTGAGCTATACCAAACATACAGTGCATTCAAGGCACTCAAACAGCAGGGCCACTTTACACTTCCAGGTTTGCGCTTTGGTGGCAAATTTGTCTCGTACCCTGGCGATCCGCTCAAATATCACTCGCACTACATCATTAACACAATGGACTACTCTACAGAGACAATTGACCTCACAAAGCTTGCCAAGGGCGGAAGATTAGCCACTAGCTCAAAAAAAATGTGGCTTCTATTTGGCGAAAAGATATCAGACTCGACAGAGCCGCGTGTGTCCTCGAGCGCGCTAAATCCACCAAGTGAGACCAGAATTAAAAATAATATCTGGTTGCACCTGCTGCAACGGGAAACCAAAACCGTTTGTTTTTCTATAGAATGGTCTGGATTTGGATAATTTTTATTGTTCCGGCGAGAACTTAGCATACATAAAAAACTTATCGGCAGATTTCATACGTGATATTTAAAGAGCTAAAGTCTAACTTTTGGTTGCCATTCACGATGTCGTCCACGAAACACAACAAACACACCGCTATTGTCATAGGCGCAGGAATTTCTGGACTTAAGTCATGTATTGAGCTCAGTAAGAACGGAATCGATACTCTGATGTTGGAGGCTCGAGACAGGGTCGGGGGCCGTTTGCACACGGTGACCACCGATTCCGGCCTGAAGCTTGATTTAGGTGCTTCCTGGTTCCATGACTGTCTTTACAATCCCCTACTCAAAAAGTCGCTGGACAAAGGTAACGTCAAGATCTATTTTGACAACGGTAAATTCAATATTCATGATAAGGACATTGGCCTTGTTGACGAAAATTACAAGCTTAGACCTGTCATGGATGAGATGTCTGATTATTTACAATTTGTTTGCGCCGAGATGGCCCAATCCGAAGACATCAGTGTCAAAAACGCTGCCTTGAAATATTTACAGGACAAGAAAGATACCCTCACAGAGTCCCAAATCAAGCTTGCTCCGCAATTACTTAGATACTACGAGATGTGGATTGGATCCTCGTGGAATATGCTCAGTGCTAGATTGATTGCTGGGGACAGCCACCAAGGCCGTGACGCTATGATAACGAACGGCTACTATACCGTCTATGAGAATGAGCTTGAGGAGCTCTACGAAATTATGGGCAGCAGAGATCTCATTGGTTCTCAGATCTTACTGGAAAAAGTTGTCTACAAAATTGAATTCAATGACCTTACTAAGGAGATTTGTGTCAAGACTAGGGATTACAACGGAAATGTCGAATCGTTCTATTGCGAGTATCTTATTTGTTCAGTTCCATTGAGTGTTTTGCAATTACAAGACAAACGTGAGAAAGGTCACATTGAGTGGAACCCCCCACTTCCTCTGTCCTTGACTAACAAATTACCAGGAATCACTTATTCGCAACTAGGTAAAGTTTTCTTTGAATTCGATTCTGTATTCTGGCCAACAGATGCGGATAGATTTTTCTGCATTCCTGAGTTTGACCATGAAATCACAAAATGCATCCAGACCAACCAAGATATAAAGTTCAAGAACCTAACCCAGGACCCAGACATTTATGAGTGTCCAAAACCATGGACAATGCCTATACTATTCCTCAACATCTACAGGGGAACAGGAAAACCCGTTCTTCTTGCTCTTACTTCGAGTCCTTTGACCAAATACGTTGAAAGTCATTCTGTGGACGATTTCTGGCCAGCTTTCAAACCAGCATTGGCCAATATTGCTAATCTGCCTCAGGAGAGCATCCCTGAACCATCTAACGTAGTTACTTCCAATTGGTCCAATGATCCTTTTGCAAGAGGCTCATATATGGGGTGTGCTGTTGGTGACCTGATTGCTGAAGCTATCGATGCGTTTACCGAGGCAAAAGATATTTTTGACGGTAAGGGTCGAGTCAGATTTGTTGGAGAGGCATTGATTGACGACGGAAATGGGTGCGCGCACGGTGCCTGGATGACAGGTTTAAGGGAATCTCAAAAAATCATCAGACTAATTAATCGTGGAAAATTATGATGAGAATACGCTAATAAATTAATTTATTGTACACTGTTATACATTTATAATCAGTACGGCTTGAAGCCTCCCCTTCCTCTAGCTCTAAAGCCCCTTCCTCTACCACGAAAACCTCCCCTGCCACGAGGTCCTCCTCGACCTCTTCCACGACCTCTTGACCCCATACCAGGAAGGTTCGTTCTTTTAGCACTCACTTTCAGCTCTCGTCCACGAAAGAGTGTACCATTTTTTTCATCAATGGCCTTCTGCACAAGGGAAGCGTCGGAAAACTCAATATAAGCGAATCCTTTAGGGTTTCCTGTCACCTTATCAGTAATTATTGTAATTCTGTTGATACCTCCAACATCCTGGAAATGCTTGTGAAGTTCTTCTGGTGTGGAGGCATAATCAACACTCCCCACATATATGGACTTGGCATCAATTGCCTCTCTCTCGGCAAAATCCAAATGCGAATCTGACCCATCCATTGAGACATTTGAATCGGCTCCTTCGTCATTTATTTGCTGTTGCAATTCGCGTAACTTGGCAGTTTCTTGTTCCATCTCTTGAACTTTGGCCTTCAGCTCGGCTAGACGCTCTTCCTCATTCTGTTGACTTAGCTCAACTGGTTGGTACGCTGGCTCCTCAGACATGAATGGATGTATATATTAAATTTTTCGCACACTAAATTAACTTGGGTGCTAGGTGTATTCTATAACTAAAATCCTGCTTTTTGATTCCGCAAATTAATAATCATCAGGGTCTTATTATCAGCTGTTCATAATAATCAAGTCAATTTCTGAATGTTACCGCCCTTCAGATACTTATGCTTTGCACTCTGTCTGCTCATGGTGCAATTGGTGACGGCGGATGGAGGTGGAGACGACGACACCCCCCCTACCACCACCATAATAGACATTCTTTCAAGCAGAAGCGAGTTCAGCAAGATTCTACTGAGTCTCCAGCGCAGCGACCTCATTGATTTTGTGAACGACTTGGAGAATGTTACATTTTTAGCACCCTCAAATTCTGCTTTTACTCATAGCCAGAGATATATCGAGCTGTCAAAAAATGACTTATTGCGTCATCTAATTGACCAGCCAGTGGAACCAGATGACGTTAACGGGGTGCAGATCTACTTTACACTATGGGGAAGCCCCCACCCTCAGACTGATGGAAGTGTATCTCCCATATTAATCGACAACAGAGACAAGTCGTTAATGGTAGACAATGCAGCGGTAGATCAGGTGTTTGCTGCTGAGACCACAAATTCTATTGTTTATCGCCTGAATTCGTTTGTGGAAACCCACAAAACTATTTGTGAGTTTTTTGACAACCAGAAAGACGAAGATTCCGTATTTCAAGATTACCGTACCGTCTCATCTTTGATTTCGGACGGAAGCTTCTGCGAGTCCAACAATCTCACCAACATGACTGTTCTCTTACCCTCCGACATGACATTATCTCTCAATGAAATTGAGATGGCCTACTTGAATAGTGACTACGGTTTACAGACTAAGAAGTTACTGCTTGAAACGTATATGGTCCCAGAGATTATAGGAGGACAGCTAAAGATGCCTGTGGAGTCGCAAACGCTCAGCAAGCGGAAATTGAGATTCACATCAAGCTCAGATGGGACAGATATCATTGTGCATAATACAAGCTCATCCTTCGCGAACTACATCCTCTCGGACGGGATTCTTCATTTGTACAGTTCACCTATTTTTCCTGATTCTCTGCCGAAGTTCACGCCACGAAATTACTTACAGGGTATGAATCTCACATTCATGGTAGATCAATTAGACTTTCACAAGCTATCGAAACTAATTGATGACAGGGAGGCAAACCAAACGATATTTGTTGTGCAAGATCCCGAGTACATGGACTCAAAAAGCTCACTTCTTTACCATTTTGTCGACCAGAAGCTAGACAGTATGGAGAGCATGCTCGTTACTACTAAATACTGCTCTAGCTCTGTACTAGGCCACTGCCAGAAACTAAAAGTTCTCAAATATGGAGATCGCACTATTCTGAACAACAATGTCTTGGTCAGTGATCAGAGTGTTCAAGTCGGAAATACTAATATATACTTTTTGGAGGAGGATCTTGCTTTGCCACTTCAGTTGCAGCATGCAGTGTCACCCTTCCTGAGATGTGCCAAAACAATGCAGTTGCTGAACAACTTGGACCTGCTTAAGTTCCACAATAACCATGGTCTTGGCTATACGGTCTTCCTGCCTAATTCGGACGCCTGGCAAGAGTTGGATCTTGTGCTTGATTTCCTGTATACCGATGGTGACCTCTTAAAGCGAGTTTTGGGAAACCATTTGGTTCATGGCTTGGCATATGATGATTTCCAGGGTCTTAGCGAGTTCCGAACTGTCATGGACACCCCGCTATATATCGAAGGGTTTGACGGCCTGTATATCAATGGCACACATGTGGATGTTTCACTTGAGTCAGAAGTCATTTTTGATAAGGGTGTGGCCCATCCTATCGATAAGGTTATATTTCCCGATTCTGTGAAAATAGACACTAGAGACCTGCTTCAAACCGTGGATGGAGAGGAGTTCATGAAGGTTCTAAAATACGTGGGTTTGGACCATCTCTTAGACCAACACTATTCGTTCATTGTTCCGACGCTTACATCCATGCGCTTGGACAATTTCACGTCGGACTCCAACAACCTTGCAAAATTGAATAAATTTGCCTGTCTGCACATCCTACCAGCAGGAAGCTTAGATATGGTGTTTAGATGTGAAGACAAAATTCCAACCATGTTGGAAAATGTACATCTTACATGCCGGGAGCTAGGATCAGGAATGAACATGTTGAGTATTCTGGAAGGAAACGATCATGAGGTTCGTCTTTTGCGTCGCGGTGTGACTATTGATGGCCAGGAACACACTAATAATACAGGAGTTTTGTTAGTTGACCGCTCTATCAACCCAGACTGGTTGGAATCTTCCAATGGCCCAGTTCATCTCCACTTGCCTCTGGTGGCGATGATGATGGGTATCGTGATTGGAATGTTCATTCTAGCAGTGCTTGCGTCCTGTTGTTTGGTGTTTTCTGTTGGAAAGCCAGCTGTGGACACATCACAAGAATCTGCTCCTCTTTTACCAGCTCACGAACGACTTGATGGGGCAACTGAAAACACAGAGCAGTCGACTGATACTTTGCCACCCAACGAAAATCATTACTCGAATTACTATTCTACGCATTCCTCATCTAAACCAATTGATGTGGAAAATCCTTGATCAAATATGCATGAACAATATCGCATTATTTCACTATAGTAAACATTTCGAGGATCGCAGAGTAATGTCCCAGGATTCCAAGTAGTACAAAGATATGCCATATGTGGTGAGAGCTGAAAACGTAATCGACCCACCACATAGAAAACCAGCTATCGCGCTTTTCAGTATTCACCGGAATTTTGTTCAGATATGCCTCCAACTTGTTGGACTTCTCCAGCTCGAGGATTGCCTCATCGCAAATATCCAGCTTGTCAACCAGCACATCATTTCTCCATCTCTCAGGGATAAGTGTCCCGTAAAACTGAACTCCGGTCAGGTACCACACAAAGCTTCTGAATAGTGGTGAATACAGACGAAGCGAGTATTCCACTCCTTTGTAGAAAATGGAGGAGCAGAAAGCAGCCACCCCCAAAGCCGAAAGCGAAATGAAAAAAAGTATACGCACGGGGCGCGATTCTGGTTTGTCAAAGAACTCAGACCATGTGAACAGCACGCCCACTATTCCTGCAATTGTCGAAAATGTGATGAATCCTATTTCCGTGGTTGGAAATTCTTTCAGCGCAATATGTTCCGTGGTGATAATGGACGCCGTAATCAACACAGTGATACCAGTATAATCGATACAGGCAAATCTCTTACGCAAATCCAGTTCAGATATGCAATCATATGTGTGCCAAACGACGGATGACATAAGACATTTGATGGAGGCAAGGAAAAAGCAGTTGGTAACCAACTTGTCACTAAACGAAGACTCCGCATATATGTCCGTTTCAGGATAATGCTTGAACATCAGGTATAAAATAACAACCGATCCAAAAATGTGAGTCCAAATATTGGCCGTTTCATTGTGGCCCTGAAACACACTCTTCAGCGCAGAGAGGTGGCCGGAATTAAATCTGTAACCATAAACAATATACTTGTTTTCTCTCCATTGAAAAGGCAGCTCATAGAAATGCAACAACCGATGTGTACCTGCCGCAACAGCTTTCTCGTAGTTGTATAGCTTTCCCTTGAGCTTGCTCAAATGTTCATGCGGACTGACAGGGATATTGAACGTTTTCTCAAACTGGTCTATCTTTTCATCGAGAAACTGGAGACCAGCAAAAACCTTGCGGTACATATCAACGGAATCATGCTCTTTTCGGTCATCAAGTAGGTTACCGTAATATCGATCTAGAATTTGATACAATGAGTGTAAACTTCTCTGTTGATTTTGAATGAAAGCTGTCTTTATCGAGTTTATTGTCTCGTAAAAAGTGTAATGAGGGTGATTGGACTTGGGGGCAGAGTCCATGAAGTGCTTTTCAAAGCCCCCGATGCGAGATTCAAGTTTGGCAAGAAAATGGTCAAACTTCTCCAAGAGACGCTCCTCTAGGGAGGTATCAGGATTAATTTCTGATTGCGATCTGATGCGCTGCATCAACTTCTGATCGTGCTCATCAAACTGCCCCGAAGTGGAAACCTGGACCCCAGTAGAAGACATGGTAAACTCGATTAAATACTTCTTTCAAACACAGAAAATACCGGCACGGGCGATTGATTTTAGTCAGGGCTGACGTAACCAACATGAACCAATCAAGCGCTAGATAAATTTCTGGCGCTTAGACTCCTGAGACCAGGATGTATATTAGCAGCTGATCTGATGGGATAGATAAGGTTGCTTTACGTACTGTGCACAAGTTTACAATATGAATTTTTGATTAGCGAAGCTGAGAGTTAGTTCCCAAGTACACCATTAGTAATCTCGTCATGGACACAAGAGGAGCTTCAGCCCAGGCAAAAGTTCACATCACAATTACATCCGGCTAAGCCCTATTCAACTATCCGACCCATGCCAACATCCGGATGAATAGAGAAACATTACCTTTTATTTGTCCCCACAACATTTTCGGAACTTGGTAGCATCCGTAGCCGAAAATAAATTTGTGTGGGGGAGTACTTCTCTTTTCCGGTGGTAAGTATATTAGGGATCCAAGAGACTGATACTGGTCGACAAACACATTTGCTGTCATCTGATGATGAAAATAGCTCGTTTCGAAGAATTAGGGTCGTCAGGGAACGCTGTGCTTGGTTCGAAAACTTTAATCCCAAGTCACTGGAGCGCTTCCTGTAAGGCTCCTGTAGCTCGCGCAGCAATTAGGTAATTGAAGATTTGCGCAACAAAATGTAAAGTCAAATCAAGATGTTCTTGGTATTTGTTTTCGACACACGAGCGTCAAATTTTAAAAGTTTTGGCACCTTAAAGAGTTTCTCCGATATACAAATTGGGAACATGTAGGTGTCGGACTACCAAAATTTCAGCCACAAAGCGACTGGAAGAACCCAAAAATACACATACATACAAACGAAGACTTTTAAGAGTTGAAGCGAAGGTTACGTATTCAAAGTCCCGTCGCTCTGCCCACAATGCGGTATGTTTTAGACATTGTGCCAGTACATAACTGTATTAGATAATCAGATGTGGGATTACGACTACCATGCATCTTATAAGCCACTAGTGGTGGGGATATACAAGAAGTAACAAGACAATTTTGATGGGTAGCGAGGTATACGAGAACGCTTTTCCGTCGTAGAACTCCGGTTCCAATCGTGAAGGTTGTTCCGAAAAAGAACAATAGGGGACATGACAGACGTAAATTCTGTAAATGCCTTCTCTAGATTTGCAAGTCCGATAGGACCAAACAATTGGCTCTCGATCATGACATTCCTTAGCACGAGTGGTGCAGAGTGGGCTAGATAGCAATCCAGGGATAAGCGACGAACCCCTCTCGACGTCTGTATCCAGTTGCACCGCACGTTAAACTTCACTCACGAAGGTGCGTCTAAAACACAATAGAAAACTAAAGTGCATTCAGTGCATATTTCGTAAGATTAAGCCCGTGGGGAAGACAATGTTAAAGTAGAAGTAACACTCGAGTGACCTTAGAGTCGAACGAGGCGGGGCTAAAATAAAAATCCGATATTTTCTTGGCTCTAGCAGCATTTGAACAATATGTCCATAGTCCTGGTAAACTCAGCGGTCTCACATAACACTAGCCAGCAGTCATCTGCATGGAAATGCTTGTCGGAAAAAGCAGTTTCAGTAAACAGGCCAGTTCCATTTGACCGTCGTGTGTTTGGCACAAAAAGTCTTAATACTCAACAACTTACAGAGATCTGCAGATTTTTTTCAGTTAATCCGTCATTCATTTCTTGTAACCCCATCTTCTACAGTATTTTCTCCAGATCGAGTACAACCTTATTGTTCTCCTATTGTTTTAATGCATAATTCCAGACCATTAGTGGTGGTTGCGTAGACCTCGCGACTTCTCCTTGGATTTTGGCTGGTTCTCCTTGTTTCCTATATAAGGCGCCATCTTTCCCTCTTTGTTTCGATTCATATTTGTAATGGACGAATACGCTGAAAACAGATCTGTAGACGCACTGAGTGATGTCGTCAAGCACGACACCTTAGCTCATGAAGGACTTGAGCTTGAAGCCAAATTTGAAGAATTCGAAATTTTGGCTGAGGAGGCCAAGTCTCAGAACAGCCACTGGGATAGATTGGTGCTCAAAACCGGGTATACTATCCATTTCAAGGAGAAGAAACACATGGTGTACATGTTGGCCTTCTTTGCATCCCTGGGTGGCATGTTGTCTGGTGTTGACCAGTCGCTTATTTCTGGTGCCAAAGTGTCTCTTATTCCGGACATGCACTTGACCTCGCACGAACAGTCTTTGATCAGCTCCCTTATGCCTTTGGGAGCCATTGGAGGATGTTTGTCTCTTTCTCCGCTCAACGAGTACTTTGGAAGAAGAATTTCCATCATGGTTGCTTGTCTCTTTTACACTCTCGGTGGTGTCTTGTGTGCCGCTGCTCAAAACGTTGGTGGTATGTATGCTGGACGTTTCTTCATTGGATTTGGTGTTGGTTTGGAATCCATTATTCCAGCCTATGTGTCGGAGTGTTCTCCATCAGAGATGAGAGGTAACTTGGTTTCCTTGTACCAGTTCAACATTGCTCTTGGAGAGGTGTTTGGTTATGCTATTGCTGCCATGTTCTATTCGCTCGATGGAGCCTGGAGATACATTCTGGGATCCTCCTTGTTTTTCTCCACTTTGTTGTTCATCGGTATGTTCTTCCTTCCTGAATCCCCACGATACCTTGTCCACAAAAACAAGGTTGGAGCGGCTTACACCATCTGGAAAAAGCTGCGTAATATCGACGAAGTTACCAACAAAGTCGAGTTTTTGGATATGATCCAGTCTTTGGAACAAGAAAAGATGGAGGACGCTCATCTGTCCGCAAAACACAAGTGGCTGGACTTCTTCACAAACGGAAGAGCACGCAGATCTCTGGTCTACGCCATTATCATGATTTTCCTTGGTCAATTCACCGGTGTCAACGCTGTTATGTACTACATGTCCACCCTGATGAAGTCCATTGGATTCAACACGAAAAACTCCGTTTTTATGTCGCTTGTTGGTGGTGGCTCGCTGATGCTTGGTACCATTCCTGCCATTTTGTACATGGATAAGTGTGGTCGTCGTTTCTGGGCCAACTCCATGCTTCCCGGTTTCTTCCTAGGATTGGTGTTTGTTGGAATCTCTTACAGACTGCCCGTTAACGGTTCTGCATCCCTCGGTCTGTACCTTACTGGAATCATCTTGTACATGGGCTTCTTCGGTTCGTACGCCTGCCTGACCTGGGTTATTCCATCCGAGGTGTTCCCTACCTATTTGCGTTCGTATGGTGTCACCATTGTCAGTGCCTCGCTGTACTTGTGGGCCTTCATCATCACCTACAACTTCACCGACATGTGGAACTCATTCACAAACACTGGTCTCACGCTTGGGTTCTATGGTGGAATTGCTGTTGTTGGTTGGTTCTACCAATTGCTGTTTGCTGTTGAGACCAAGGGACGCTCTTTGGAAGAAATTGATGATCTGTTTTCGAAGCCAACTCTCACAATGGTTGGTATCAATCTCAGATCCGTTAAGAGGGACTTCTACAACATTTTCCACGGAAACTTCAAGGAGGTTATTCGCGGAACTTCGTATTAGATCTGCTTCTGTTTACGACCCTAATAAAGTGTATGATTACGTTATCGGATAGATTTCAAGAGTAGAAATAAAATTCTTGTTTTGCTTATATCTATGAGTTCTGTGAATAAATCTGGAACGCGGTTCACGCCCAAGCTGACTCAGCGAAATAAGTCGCGGTCTCTCAGTGTTTCGAAACAGGCACTTCCAACACCCGTTTCCACGCAGACAGCGCGGTCTGAGGAGACGGACAAGCCAAACATCCAGAAGGATGAGAGGTCCTCTGCTGTTGATACGGGTGACCTAAGTGACGACAACGGAGAGAAGGAAGAAGCTGCGTTTGTGAAACCACGCAGGGCGTCGGTGATCTCACTTGGAAGCGTCAGAAGGCCTTCTTTCACAGGACTCAAAACTCCTGAAACCAGTCAACGCAGACTTTCTTCCTTAGGGCAAGGAACAGTGCCTGCCGCGCTAGGCATGCGTGGTCGACAAGGTAGCATGAGCAGCAACGACAAAAGGCGATTGTCTTTGGAGGACTCCGACGCCCAGCCCATCAAAATTGGGATTCCTGATTCGGGACGCAGACGTAGCTCTGTTCAGTCGATCAAAGAAATTGGCATCGATTTCAAAACAGTTAATCTTGGGTCCAAGGCGAAAGTCACGGAGGACAATGTCGATCCTTTGAAGGTCGTCAAGAAGCCTCAGGAGGTGATGTTGACCAAAGCAGAACGTGAAAAACAAGTCAAGTTCATTCTTGATCCCGAAAAACGAATACTCACCAAAGTCTCGATTGATGACTACCAGAAAATGCCAGAACTCCCGAACTCTCTTGTGATTGATGACATAAAGGCTGTGAACAAGGTGAAGAGCAGTGAAGACGCAGACCTGCTGGAGAACTTTGTCATCAACGATGGTAAAGTGACGTTGGAGGAACTGTGCAAGCCAGTCATTCCGTTTGGGAAAGTTTCCAAGAACTACGATCTGGCTGTTGAGGGAGATCGCCGCCGACTGGCACAACGTGAGATCCGGTGCAAGAGGCGAAAACTTGCGCGGGAGATGCGGGTACCGCTGAGCCAGCTGGAGGGAGAAGAGGAAGATAAATTGGAGAAAGAAAGACAACAAAAGACCAAGAAAATACTTGAATCCGGAGACGGAGATAGTGCACGGAGGAACAAGCGCCAGCCACAGTTGCAACTTGATGAGAACCAAAAACTGATCCTGGATCCAGAGTCCACCGTTATTGATCGTCACAGCGGAAAGTCCGAATCCAACAGAGAAGTTGTTGACGAAAATCCGTACCAAAACCTGATCACGTCTGGCTCTTATTCGAAAAAAAAGTACGTTGACAAGTGGACGACGGAGGAAACCACGGAGTTTTATCAAGCGTTGTCGACTTGGGGCACCGACTTTGGCTTGATAGCACAGCTGTTCCCATATCGCACACGTCGACAAGTGAAAGCCAAGTTTGCTTCAGAGGAGAAGCGAAATCCTCATTTTGTGGAGCTTGCGCTTTTGCGCAAGCTGCCTGTCAATATCACCGAGTATGCTATAAAGACTGGCCGTGACTACAAAACTCTCGAGGAATACGAGTCAGAGATAAAAGCTCTTCAGATGAAGCATGAGAACGAAATGAAGGAGATGAAGGCGTCCAAAGAACGTGCTAGACTGCAGGACCTCAGTGAAAGCAACCATTTGCAGGCCTCAAAGGTGACGTCCAGGTCTCGCAGAGAGAAACTGATTGCATTCCGTAAGGACGAGGAGGTGGTGGGATTTATCGAGCGCAAATAAAAAAACCAAGGCGCAGTAAGTAAAATAATCGAGTTATACGATAAAGTAAATTTGAAACCAAATTTAAAACCAAATTCAAAACCGGTGTTTTTTATTTTCTCTTGGATTGATCCTGAGTTGGACATGCGCAAGGACTACGTTTTGGAGATCAAAAGCTCGGAAACGGGATTTCATGATCTGATTTACCAGGACGACATGAAACCTTCGCGTATCTACCACCAGCAGGGACACCGGCCTCAGAAATATATGCGATTCACGGTGCGAACGGCGGAACAGCGAGTTCATGTCTACGAGTCAGCCGCGCGGTTGCTGGTAATTTCCATATTGGTGATGCTTCTGTACCATGTGTTGCACCACGGCATATTGGCATACCTGGCAGAGCATTGGGCGCATCGTTTGAATGATGAGTTTAATTTATCGCTCGAAAAAATTTGGGATCCACGACTTATAAAGGCAATTTTGATCTTTTGCTGCTACCAAGTGGTGAATGCATTTTATGGGTGGTATTTTTCTCAGATCGAGGAGAGCGTGACTCTGATTCCGAATCTGGGGATCCAGACGGAGTCTACAAGGATCCGCAAAAGTAGCTCGGAACTTTTGCTGCAGTTGATCAGTCAGTCCGTGGGTCAAGGTCAGACGAGATGGACCTTGGAGTCCAGAAGAGCAGTAAGCAAGCAGTTTTTCCCGATGGAAAATCTGCGCGACATCAGTATCGTGGAAGGGTTTCGGAACTTCCAGGTCATATTCTATTTGGCCCTGGTAGTGGCGGATTCCAGTCACAAGGAAAATTTACGAATGGTTGTGCTTTTTCCTCAGCTTCTTCCTCGTAAAAAACTGCTGCAGACCGTGTGGCAAAGAAGTCGGAGCTATTTAGATCTGCACTGATCAAACACAGCAACAATCGTCGTTCCAGGGCGTAGCAAGTAATTAACCAAATGCATACACAACGTCACACCATCCGGCCAGAACGGAGACCCTTAAACATGATCGGCTCAGACTCGTAATCGTCCAAATCGGGAAGCAGATCTATTGTGGATTCCCTTTATAGGAAACGTCGTGTGCGATCGTATAACTTTTCAGAAACATATAAACAATCAAACAATAGAAAAACTTTTCGTGGTTAGGGCATTGTTTACACTTGCATTGGACAGTTGGTCCGTAAACAGGTTGTTTTCATTCTCTCTCTTATAAACTCCAAGCTGCTGTTTTTCAATATTTTCTATCAACTAACCAACTTACAGTCGTTCCTTTAAATTCATCCCTAACTTGGTTATTGTCATTCTTTACTATGTTAGCTAAAAACATCGTTAAGGCCCTTGCTGCCTCCCTTTTGGCAACCACTGGATTGTCTCAACCAATTGCCCATCTCCACCACCAACATGCTAAGAGAGATGTTGTTGTCGTCACCGAAACCGTCGTTGTGTATGCAGGTGCCTCTGATTCCAGCACTGTTGAGTTTGTTCACGCTGCTGCCACTGCTGTCTCTGTTTCTTCGCACTCCGAAAATGCCCAGGTTGTTCCAACTGCCACTACCTCCTACTCTGCCTCCACTAACGAGGCCGCCGAGACTAGTGCCAGCTCCACCGAGACCCAGGCTACCTCCTCTGCCACCGGTGACTTCAACGGAGGCTCCATCGGTATCACTTACTCTCCTTACAGCTCCACCGGTGCTTGTAAGTCTTTGGACGAGGTCAAGAGCGACCTTTCTTCGCTGACTGGATACGAGGTCATCAGACTCTACGGTGTCGACTGTGACCAAGTTGCCAACGTTATGCAAGCCAAGGCCGACAACCAGAAGCTTTTCTTGGGTGTCTACTACATGGACGCTATTGAGGAGGCTATTGAGACCATCAATTCCGCTGTTTCCGCTTACGGTTCCTGGGATGACGTTTACACCATTTCTATCGGTAACGAACTGGTCAACTCTGGTTCTGCTACCGTCGAGCAAGTCAAGAGCTACGTCGAAACCGGTAAGTCTGCTTTGTCATCCACCGGTTACACTGGTCCAGTCGTTTCGGTCGACACCCACGTCGCCATCATTGCCAACCCAGATCTCTGTGAGTACTCTGACTACATTGCTTTCAATGCCCACGCTTACTGGGACGGAACCATCTACCCAGAAGGCTCCGGTGACTGGCTGTTGCTACAAATGCAAAGAGTCTGGTCTGCTTGTGGAGGTGAGAAGAATGTTATGTGTACTGAGTCTGGATGGCCTCATGCTGGTGACGCTTACGGTGTTGCTGTTCCATCTGAAGCCAACCAAGCTACCGCTATTGAGTCGCTCAAGTCTGTTGTTGGTAACGACGTTATTCTGTTCACTGCCTTCGACGACCTGTGGAAGGCTCCAGGTGCTTACGACTGTGAGCAATACTGGGGATTCATTTCTGCTTAAGCTGTTTAGGCGTTTCGTTTTAGTTTAAATGTAGAAAGCTACTAGCTTTTTTGATATCCATTGAATACATTTCTACTTTCTCAAAAAAAATATTAAAAAAAGATTAATAATATTCGCTTATGTTGAGGTGCACTATTAGATTGCCTAACACTGTGGGCCGGTTGTGTTTGCGAGCACGGTACATGTCGACTGGCATGGACGAGTACGAGTCTGTGATTTTCAACAAGCTCAAGGAAGAGCTCGAGCCCTCGAATCTCTCTGTTAAAGACATCTCTGGTGGATGCGGTTCCATGTTTTCGATCAACATCGAAAGCCCGAAGTTCAAAGGCATGACGATGATCAAACAGCACAGACTAGTGAACGAGCTGCTGAAGGATGAGATCGCCAAATGGCATGGTTTGCAGCTGAAGACCAAAGCTCAGAAATAAATTATTAGTCCTGTATGATAATATACTAAGAATCTTACTTATTGCATCTACTCGATCACCTCTTCTTTCTCCTCGAGGATCTCCTCCTTGATTTCCTCGATCACCTCTTCCTCGGTGTGCTGGTGTTGCTCCGTCAGTTTCAGATCCTTCAACTTCGCAACAACCTCCTTTCTCCAGGTGTACCAATCTTGCAGCAATTTCTTTCTCTTGAGGATCAATTCTCTGAGTTCTGCATCGGCCTCCATGGCATCGGCCTCCTCGAACTGTGCTGCATACTCCTTCAAGCTCTTTCTGACCTTCTTTCTGTCGTTGGCGCTCAGCAACGACGCTGGTCTTGGTCTCCACTCAAACTCTCTGAAGCCGTCGATCAGCTCCTCTTTGCGCAGAACTCCAACCAAGTCGTAGATCTTGTATCCGTTCTCGATTTTGTGTCTCCAAGCTGAGGACCATCCGGCAACATATCTTCCGGAAGGATCCCATTGAAGAGCCGTCAAACCCTTGTACTCATGATGGTTGAGCAACTTGAGGTTCGAGTCCACCTTGGCAGTGATATCCTTGTCCTTTTCTCCGTCAAAGTCCAGGTCGTAGAAGTCTATCTCACCGTTCGTGCCCGTGACAGTTCCGATGGCAACGAATCTTCCCTTTGGAGACCACCGGATCTCGTTGGCATGCGTCTTGGTGACCGTCTTGAAACACAGCCATTTCTTGATCACCTGCTTTCGAGCCTTGGCCTCCTCAATGTCATAGAAAGAAACAATGTTGTCTGGAATGGCGATGTTAGGGTTTGGTGTGTCCAGTTTCGAGATGGTAACAAATCTCTCTCCCCGAGGCTCCCATTCGAACGACTTCACCACCTCCTTCAGCTCCACCTTCTCCACAGGGATATCCTTTTCGCCCAGAGACAAAAGCTCCAGGTTAGTGAATGTGGTCTTCTTGGACTTGGTGTGTCTGTCAACCTTACAACACAGCAGCTTGGCCTCGTCCTGCCAATGCATCTTGACGCCGGAAACGTTGACCAGATTCACCGTTCTCAACACCTGTCTGGAAGGCAGCTGGACCACAGAGACACGGGCCGACTGGTTCACGGTTTCTGGTGTCCAGTACGAAAGAACAGTTTCTGGAGGATCGTTTCTTCTGGTGGTGGCCAGTCGGACGCCAGCCGGAGCAAACTCGAAGTCCATGATGCCGTCCACCTTGAACAGCTTCTTGTCCAGCAGAGAAAATTCCTCGGTTGTGTCGTAGATGGCGAGAGCATCTGGTCCCATTCTGGCGCAGTAGTGGTCGTCATACGACCACTTGATCAACGGCCATGGCATGGTTTGCTGTTTCTCAAGATTAGGAGGCAGGGCAAACGTTCTGACAGGTAGTCCGGTCTCCAAGTCCCAGATCACCAGCTTGTGACCGGCACTGTCTGCGCTGAACAGACACTGTGCGCGGGCTGGGTGGTCTTCAGGAGGAATGCTGATAGGCTCTGGCGACAGGGTGACCAGGAACTTTTCCGTTGGAGAAAAGTCCAGCAATTGCACGCCGGGGTGCACGAATCTGCGAATTCTGTCGAATTTTTCACCTCCCCAGGCTTGAACTCCACCAGGGAAGAAAGAGAACAAGTATGTACCTTTTGGAGAGAATTTCATGGAGGCCGAGGTCCAGTGTGCACGTGACTCAATCACCTCTTCAGGCTGGATGTTTTTCTTGTACCAGTAGACACCAACGGTATCGTGGTGGTGCAACATAAACTGCTCACGTCCGTTCGGATCCAACAGCCACGACTTGAGGTAACCGTGAGACTGGAAAGGAGGAACCTCTGGCTCCTTGAAGTCTTCACTGATCTTGTCGTTGAGAGCATATTTCTCCATGTCGGGCAGCTTGTTCACAGAAAGTCTGTGCTTCACGTCCAATTTTTTTCCGTTTAATTGCTTGACGGCCTTGTCAGCGGCAGCAGCATTTTCCAGCTCGATGATCAGGTATCCCTTTGTCTGGCCGTTCTCGAGCGGCATGAACATATCAACGACCTTGCCGCACTGAGAAAACAGCTTGGTGAGCACCTTCTTCAAAACAGGAGCCTTGGCCTCGGGGGCCACTGGAGCGCCATCGCAGATCACAAACTGGTCGTACGAGTGCACAGGCTCCTCAACATGGTACTTCTCCTCGAGATCGGAGAAATCGATCGCAGACACGTCGATTTGAGATTCGTCAAAAGCGATGGGTTCTGGCATGGTGAGGAAAATTTTCATGCTCGTCGAAAATAAATCAGCCTGGCCATGCGTCGATCGACGTCGATCGACGCGTCACGACGGTCTTGCGCATGGCGGTGTCAAAAGTGACACCGGGCGGAATTTTACAGGTTGATATGGCCATCCTGGATGCACCGATGGCCAGTACTAGCAAGTCTGTGCAAGGGTACTGCGCACAGTCTGGGGATGCTCGGGAACATGGTCTTAGTTTCCAAAAACAGTAGGTAAATTTACGAGTGGACTTAATTTCCGTTTTCGGTAACTCTGTTATCAGCACTGCAAATTAGCCCCTCGCACTATATAAACCGCCCACGGACCTAGCTAATCTCTACTGTACGAGATCGCAATGGATAGACTACGTCAGCTTGCCTCCCAAACAACCGCTGCTGCTGCTGCTCCAGCCAAGCCGGCTCACCCTCTGGACCCACTGTCCACTGCCGAGATCAAGGCTACTACCACCACCATCAAGAACTACTTTGCTGGTAAAAACATCAGCTTCAATACCGTCACTCTAAGAGAGCCTCCTAGAAAGGCCTTCATTCAATGGAGTGAGGAGGGCGGCCCTTTGCCTCCTAGACTTGCTTACTACGTCATCCTGGAGGCAGGTGTCCCCGGTGTCAAGGAGGGTCTTGTCGACCTCAACACCTTGTCTGTGATCGAGACCAGATCGCTGGAGCAAGTCCAGCCTATTCTGACCGTCGAGGACCTGTGTGCAACCGAAACTGTGATTAGAAACGACCCAAGCGTGATCGAGCAGTGTGTTCTGTCTGGTGTTCCAGCCAACGAGATGCACAAGGTCTACTGTGACCCATGGACCATTGGTTACGATGAGAGATGGGGTGTGGGCAAGAGATTGCAACAGGCCCTTGTGTACTACAGATCCGACGAGGACGACTCGCAGTACTCGCATCCTCTGGATTTCTGTCCGATTGTCGACACCGAGGAGAAGAAGGTGATCTACATCGACATTCCAAACAGAAGAAGAAAGGTTTCCAAGCACAAGCACGCCAACTTCTATCCTAAGCACATGGTGGAGAAGGTGGGTGCCATGAGACCTAAGGCTCCTCCTATCAACGTTACCCAGCCAGAAGGTGTCTCTTTCAAGATGAATGGCAATGTGATGGAGTGGTCCAACTTCAAGTTCCACATTGGATTCAACTACAGAGAGGGAATTGTTCTGTCCGACATCTCGTACAACGACCACGGAAAAGTTAGACCGATCTTCCACAGACTGTCTCTTTCTGAGATGATTGTTCCGTACGGCTGTCCTGACTTCCCGCACCAAAGAAAGCACGCTCTGGATATCGGAGAGTACGGTGCCGGTTACATGACCAACCCGCTGTCCTTGGGCTGTGACTGCAAGGGTGTGATCCACTACCTGGACGCCCACTTTGCAGACAGATCTGGAGAGCCAATCACCATCAAGAACGCTGTCTGCATCCACGAGGAAGACGACGGGCTGCTGTTCAAGCACTCCGACTTCAGAGACAACTTCGCAACCTCCCTGGTCACCAGAGCTACCAAGCTGATCATCTCCCAAATTTTCACTGCTGCCAACTACGAGTACTGTCTGTACTGGGTCTTCATGCAGGACGGTGCCATCAGACTGGACATCAAGTTGACCGGTATACTGAACACCTACATCCTGGGAGACGATGAGAGTGCTGGCCCATGGGGAACCAGAGTGTACCCTAACGTGAACGCTCACAACCACCAGCACTTGTTCTCGCTGAGAATCGACCCAAGAGTCGACGGAGACGGAAACTCTGTTGCTGCGTGCGACGCCAAGCCTTCGCCATACCCATTGGGTTCTCCAGAGAACATGTACGGAAACGGATTCTACTCTGAAAAGACCACCTTCAAGACCGTGCAAGAGTCGCTCACCAACTACGAGTCGTCTACTGGAAGATCCTGGGACCTGTTCAACCCTAACAAGGTCAACCCATACTCGGGTAAGCCTCCTTCCTACAAGCTTGTTTCCACCCAATGTCCACCTTTGCTGGCCAAGGAGGGATCCATCGTGTCTAAGAGAGCTCCATGGGCAAGACACACCGTCAACGTTGTGCCATACCAGGACAACAGACTGTATCCATCCGGAGACCACGTTCCTCAGTGGTCTGGAGATGGTGTCAGGGGTATGAGAGAATGGCTTGCTGATGGCTCCGCCAACATTGAGAATACCGACATCCTGTTCTTCCACACGTTCGGTATCACCCATTTCCCAGCCCCAGAGGACTTCCCTCTGATGCCTGCTGAGCCAATTACTTTGATGCTCAGACCACGGCACTTCTTCACTGAGAACCCTGGTCTTGATATCCAACCTTCTCATGCGATGACTACATCCGAGGCAAAATCTGCTACCAACTTGGAAGTCAAGAGTTTGACCGACTCCACCTCCAGACTTGCCTTCGAGAGCTCCTGTTGCAAAAAATAAGTATATATAGGACACGTGAATCTAATAATCTCCACTATTTACTAACTCGTCGAACTGCGAAAACAGATTGTCCATCTGATCAGTAGGCATCAATCCGTTGTCGTGCTGCTGGTTCTCCACAGAGCCAGTCTGTGCGGGCTGTTCCAGAAAGTCCAGGTTGAGGTCGGTGAGCGAGTCCATTGCGGCGGGTCCCGCTTCCTGGTCGTTATTGTTCATCGTATTGTTCATGTCGAATATGTCCTTCATCATGTCGTCGTTTTGCGGTTCGTTGTTGGCCTGGCCAAAATCCAGAAAGTCCGTCTGGAAGTTTTCCAGATCCAGATTCATGAGATCATCTGCTGATCCAAACATGTCTGCATTTTCAGACGGGTCTTGCTGGTTCTTGAACATCTCAGCCTGCCGTTGTTCCAGCTCTTGTTTTTTTCGTGAGGCCTCCTCCTCGATCTTCTTCTTCATCTCGGCCTCTTCTTGCTTAATCTTCTTAATCTGCTCATCCTTGACCGTTTTCACCTTCATATATCGCAGCACATACTCTGCCTCCCTCAAATCCAGATTGTGTTCGTCTAAAACCTGATTATAGCGCTCAAAGTCCTGTTTCAAGGCCTGCGTCAGAGGCTTCATCAGAGAGTCATTGTTATGTGGAACTACGGTAGATGTGGCCCTCGAGGTAAGTTTGTACGTGAGCTTGTCCAGCAAGGTTGCCGTCGTAATGAAAATGTTGTTCGCTGCGTCTCGAAGAACAGAAGACATGTAGTTTGCGAATGAAGAAGAGAGTTTCTCTGTTTAGTCGACCGACGCGACGATGTTGCCAACCAATGAAATCAATTTTTCCATTGCCACGAAATGGAAAAAAAATAACTTATTCCCGTTCACAAAAATGTTCAGACAGTCCCTCAGATCCATTGCCAGAACAGCTAGAACAGCTAGACCTGTCACCATGGGTGCCAGAACCTACGCTGAGGCCGCTAACCCTGATGTACTCAAGGTTTCGCTGGTTTCTCCTCACCAGGTAAGTTTGTTTGTCCGATAATTAGTACTAACGAAGACAGGCCATCTTCACCAACAAGGAGGTCTCTCAAGTCAATCTGCCAGCTGCATCTGGAGAAATGGGTGTTTTGGCCAACCATGTTCCCACCGTTGAAGAATTGGCTCCGGGTGTTGTGGACGTCATTGAGTCGTCCGGTACCAGTTCTAAATTCTTTGTGTCTGGTGGTTTCGCTACTATCGTTCCAGGTTCCAAGTTGAGCATCTCCACCGTCGAGGCCCATCCATTGGACTCTTTTTCCCCAGAAAACATCAAATCGCTTTTGGCAGAGGCCCAGAAAAATGCTTCCTCCGCTGACGAATCTGTGGCTGCCGAGGCTGCTATCGAAATCGAGGTCTTGGAAGCTCTCCAAGCTGCTGTTCACTAGATACGACCTTAAGTATGATAAAATTACATTATCCTGACCAATATCTATACAACTGCGGAGCCTCGTAACTCACAGGCTTTATCTCCTCTTCTCCCAAACTACGTTCATCTTCCTTGGACTCGAATCCAAGAACGTTCAGGCTCTTCTTTGGAGGCTTCATAATCAAAGTTTTAGAATCGGTTACCAGCTTTCTGAGTTTTGGATCGGCGTCACTGTGGGATTCCAAAATCTCAATGGCTTGCATCAGCTTGGAAGACACAGTATTGGCTGTTTTGAAGAACGAGAGACGATCCAGGAAAAGCTCATCGTTCTTCTTCGAAATCTGCTTCTTCTGGTACTCAAAAAGCTTGTCGATCTTGTTCAGTTTTTCAAGCTTTAGTTCCACCAGCTTGAGCTCGTTGTTCACAATCATGGACATGATTTTGTTCATCTCCCGTTCCTCGTACTTAGCAAAAATATGCGACCGCGCTGCCGCCAATCCAAACGAAGTAGATGCTGCATCTTTGACGTCCACTAGAGGATCAGTCTCTTCTTCCTTATCACCATCCTTCAGGTCTTCTATGGGTTCCCCTCCTTCAGCCACGCTCTCCGTGTGTTCCTTCTTCTCCTGCTTCTCCAGTTTGTCCATCATTTTCTTCTCCAGTACTTCTTTAGCACGATTGCTGGCTGCCACGGCAGAGTCCACATCAACTATTGATGTGAGAAAAGCCAACGTTGACATGATCGGATTGTCGTTTGGGGAAAATGAGAGGTTAGGCACATACTTTAAAGGTCCCAAACACTCCTTGTTCTTTTCCAAAAACTCGTCCTCGATGGGGAATTGCAAAAAGCGCAAGATACATTCCTCGGGAGTCTTATTCCCAACGTGCTGTGAGATCTTAAACCACTCGTTTGGGAACTGCTTCACCCCTTCCACCAGTTTTTCTAGATCGCTTTGAGACCAGCCCTTGTTGATATCAGGTTTGATAATCTTGCGTCTTTTTTCTGAGTTCCCATTGACACCATTGCCATTTTCCGTGTTCAGAAGACTCTTTATGTTCGACATATCCGGAAGTTCCACTGGAGGCTTGTAACTCTCGAATGGGAAAAGTCCCCGCGGGGTATCGTAGTCAACAGTGAATTCACCAGTATAAGGTGCCTCTAGGGGAATTGGCCGGGTCTCAGGATTGACCTGATAGTTTATCAAACCCCATTTATCAAGAAATTTATGCAATCGAAGTAACGTTCCCGCATCTCCAACAAGATTTCTTCTGATTGCTGTAAACGACAGGTACTCATTGGGATTCAGTCGGTAAGTATTCACCATGAAATTTCTATATCTTGCGTAGATTTGAGGCGTTTTGTTTTTGTTCGTTCCATTGAAGAACTCTGGAAGCGACTCCTTTTCTATGACGTGAATCTTTTTCATATTGAACCACGAACTGTAGGATGGTAGAACAATTGTATGTGTCTGTTTTTCTCCAGTCGTGTAGGTGATTGTTGGCTCATTCAGCTGCTTGCTAGAATATATAAAATCTGCAGTACCTGAGTCTTGAGCAGATACTGAGGCTTTGTTATCTCCATCAAAAGACACTTCTGTCTCTGACATTGGGACATCTGCGTACTCACCTTCTTTCTTCAAATCCTTTTCCGGACCGTCAATCTCGAATGGAAATCCACTTTTAGAGCTCCGGTGGTCATCTGTCGCAGTCTCTGACTGTTCATGCTCCTCATCATCGTCATCGTACTTCATATCAGCATCTTTGACATCTTCAGTGTCATTTTCATGTTGTTTAGGTTCGATTACATCTGTTGGAGAGGTACCCAAAGAACTGTTCGCTGAGACGTTTGTATTTTGCTCTGGCATTGAGACCTCCTCGCTGTGAGACTCTTTGGGCACAAGTTCAGCTGCTTCCTCCATATTCACAAAACTTTGTTTTCACTTTGGTCTTACTGTATACCGAAGCTACTTTTGGCTCGACTAGCGCGTCCAATTACCTTTTCCAAATGGATTCAGAACAAACAAGTTTATGTTTATCGTGTAGTTTTTTTTTTTGCCAATTCGAGTTCTCTGCGACGATCGTCGTCAGTAATTTTATCTTGATTTATTAATTTCCCCAACCTATGAGCTTCGTTAAATCTCTTTTCCGCTTTACTGGTGTCGCTGCAACCACATCACTGTCATTTGCAGCTGGTGTCGCTGTCTTTGGCAGAGCCTGGCCTGTTTCAACAATGACAGATATCCAGCTAGCCAACGAGCAATCTCTCATTACGCTGGATTCAATAAAGAATAGCCACTTGTACAAGCAATTAGTTGCTGATCCCTCGTTCGAATTGCTTAGGGGCTCGCAGCTTATTCCAGAGGCCCACAGAAAATACCATGTTGGTCAGGGGCTTCTCAATTCCCCTCAACATATTACGACCGATCCTATCATATTTCTCAACCGAGACAAGGGGGAATTTTATTGTATGGCTCACTTCGGCGAGAAAGTTCTTGGAACAGACCACAAGATCCACAATGGAATAATTTCCACCTTGGTTGACGAAGGGCTGTGCTTGTGTGGATTTTCTAAGCTTCCCTCCAAAAGAGGAGTCACTGCTCAATTGAAACTGGATTTTTTCAATAAAGCGCCCCCAAATTCCACAGTCGTACTAAAAGCCAATGTCACTCAGTCTAAAGGCCGCAAATGTGTGATAGAGGGAAATGTGGAAACTCTTGGATCTTCGAGCAAGATTGCGTCTGGTTACTGTGTTCTCGTGGAACCAGTGTGGTTTAAATACTTAAACTGGGTCCCTGTTTTTGGTCAATAGTTAATTTTAAAGATTACACAAGCTACTAGTCATAGGGGTAATTCCAAAATCCTGCCGCATTGTTCTGAACATTGAAAGAGTCTCTTTTATCTGGTGGCGAGATGAGAGATGCAATAGATATTCTGGTCACTCTTTCAGTAGAATACTCTTGTGGATCATAATGACGAATAGCAGCATCGAAAATTGACGGCTGATCCGAATCGGATTTCTCTATTTTGGTATCTGACGCATCTAAATTGTAAAAGAAGTCAACTCTCGACTGGTCAGATGTGTGCAGGTAATTCTGCAAAAGCTCCTCTTGGATGTCATTATCGTTGAATAATTTAGTGAGAACATGGTAGAACTTTTGAGTCAGGTTCCAGTTGTCAACACAGTCTTTGAGGATTTCCAGCAAGTTATTGGCTATTTTGCGTGCAATCTCAACAACCTTGGAATCCCCCGCCTTTAGGAAGTATGTGAGCACTTTTCCGAGTAGGAAAGCCCAGATCACAATTTCAGTTCCGAAGACAGACAACGCGGCTGATGCCCTAAGCTCATTGAGGATTTTATCTACCGTAATGCAGGACTCAAAGATGACATGCCATGAAGGGCGGTGATTGCGCAGCTTTTCTTTGGAAGGCGCACTAGTGACCACTGAATGCACGATGCTTGAATGGTGTAATGAAATAAGAGTACAAAAATAGTTGCAACAGATGATCAGGCTGTGGAAATTTGGTTTGGACGGAAGGTGTGTTCCCAGTTTCAGTTCGTTGGGCACTGTTTCAAACCAGGTTGCCAGAAGGACTTGGTTTTGGTTTGCCTGGAGGTTGATGGTGTTGTTGAACAGCGTTTGATCCACAGCATCTAAAGCTTCGGCTAACTTGAGGTGTTCCACGGCATATAGCTTGACCGTGTGCGAGATGTCCGTGTCGTATTTGAAATCATCAACACACAATTTCTCGCACTTGATCCTCGAAACATCCATCAGTCTCGGTCTTCCAAGAATAACGGAGACAGTAGTATCTTTGGTGATCAAGTACCATATCAGCTTTCTGATCTGACATCTGTCTCTGTCGGAATATTGGGACAAGTCGTTTTCGAAAAAGCCGTAGGAACTAGCCATAGAAATGGTGACTTGAAGCCTCTCGTATAGTGATTTTGTATGACAGTAATGGTCCTCCAATCCCAACCCTAGAAGCACCATCGCAATTACCATGTTAATTGGATTTCCCTCGAAATCGTGATCTAACAAGGCTTTGGCGCGACCATAGAGAATATTAGTTATTTTGCTCTGCGTCGATTTGTTGGTAATATTGTGATCCACAGTGAATTTCGAACCAACAAATAAAACCGTTTGCAACAGCAACAGCGACGTAGGATTGCTCAACTTGGAATTTTGGGAAAGAAAGGTCTCTTTATTGAGTATCGGGATCAGAGAATGCACACGGGAGAAATATGAGTCAATGTAGCTCTGGCACATCGATTTTTCCGGCAAGTTGAAACATCCAAGTAGATTGAGATTTCGGATGCTTGCGTCACTCACGTCTCTATAAGCCTGGTCGTCCAGCAAAGATTCAAATAGTCGGGTAACAAGTTTATTTTCAGCATCCGAGAAACTCTTGTAGATATATTCATGGTGTCCAGATATTTTGAGTTTCCCAACAAGCTCTACGGGATCAATCCGAATGGCGTTGAGTGTCTCTATCTTGGTTTTCTCTAGCAAGTCGGAAAGGTTCTTGTGTATTTGAAATTTTTTGATTCGCTTTTTGCGCTTGTAAAGCTCACACTCCAGATTCAGCTCATCGCAGTTGGAGCATCTTTCGCCGTCCTCTTTGAAGTCCAAATCACACTTTATTTTCCTCTGATGGCAAATAACACAGGCTTTAAGTGCTCGTTTCCTTTTTTTTGGACAGTCTGTATCACTGGGAGGAGACCGGGTAATTTCCGAGTCAGCAGACATGATAAGACTAAACAGATACACGGTAACGTTCGGAACCTTAACAAGCTAGCAAACGGATAGACAATATTATCGGAAACCAAGATTATGATCTCACAAACTAATCAACATCGGTATCCGAATTGCAAAAAGGAATTTAATTCTCTCCAACGGTTCTCATTCCTGCAGCCGAACATACAGACTAGGATTAAAGGCGTTCAAGTCGTGCGTCGTAAAAGCCGCATGTTGCGCGCAAAAACAAACTAAATTTATTTACCGAAAAACACCATGTGCAGCCTAGACTTTATTGGGATTAGAACGAGTAATACATGGTTTTTGCATAATTCCGAAAATTTGCGCGAGCGATTGTTCTCCTGTTTTCAGCTATTTTAAATAGTTAATGCATGACGTGAATACAGGTACCCTTAAAACGTTTACCGATTCAACAGTGTCAAAATAAAAAAATAAAAACTAAAGAGCCCGGCGGGACTCGAACCCGCAACCATGCACCTCCGGAAGATGACGTGATAACCATTACACCACGGGCCCAAAATAGTGTCATTTTTTACCAGTTCAGATCCATGTAATGGATGTCGACTTGAAGCATTTTGTTATGTGGCGGCTTCAGCTTCACTATTCCCTGAAAACGTGGCCTGCCGGTTCAGGCCTTACCTGAAACAGATGCGGCTCTGAAAAAGAAACTTGTTTCATACTAGCGCCTACCAAATTCATGACCGACTCAGCCTGGTCCTGCAAGCTACATTTCGTCAACTCGTCCTGTGCATGAAACTAAAATTCAGGAGGCCCATCACTGATGCAAACTACACTTATCTTTAGACCCCCTAATCAGCATTTAAGTTTTGCTGGTTGCGGGTGTTACCTAAACATCCGAACACCAGTTCTCAATGTCGAAAAAAGTTCATCAAAAAAATAAAAAGTGCTAGGACGGAAGAGCTACATTGAAATTTATCCATGTCAATTCGTTACACCAATTTTGGCCTGCGCCAGGCCTCAAAGAACTATCTCAGTCCTTATAAGATGTCTTTTCAGCTAAATTCGATCTCCATCAGACATCATTCACACAGTCATCAAGATCAAGATCACACTCATAGTCATTCTCACTCACACGAACATAGCCATACCCAAGCTCCCAAACCCGACCCGACAAAGAAATCCAGTGGATCATTTTTGCGCGGCCTTGCAAGAGGCTCTAAATTCTTGATGTCGTCTTCGATTGTTCTTTTTGCCTTGGGAGTTTCTTCTGCCTCTCTCTACTTGGTTTTCACGGAATTATTCTCTCCTTCTGGTGAAACTTCCACGTTCAACAGAGTTGTTTCAATGATCGAGAAGAACGAAGAAGCCCTGAAGATTCTTGGATATTCCCAAGAGGAAATTGATGGGGGGAAGCGCATAAAACTCAAAGCATATGGAAGTTCGACATCTGATAAGTGGGATAGAAGAAGACCTATCCAGGCAACCAAGTACACCTCCAAAGATAATAAGGAGCATATGCTCATGAGATTCTTTGTGGAGAGTGACTATAAAATTGCAGTGGTTCAGCTGGAAGCAATTGAGGAGAACTTTGTTAATCAAGAACTTGTGTACGTCACACTTGACGTTAAAGGTGAAAAGCGGTTTTACCTTGTTGGAAGTCCCAAATCAATCACCACAAATAAACGCTTAGGTCTTCGAAGCGATGCTGGTTTCTTGGGGGTCAAGTGGGGAACCAAAAAGGATTGATTGAAATTCCACAATCTTGTCAAATAGCCGTCAAAAGACATAAATATATTAACAATATTCCGATGCTTGTATCCCTGATTTTTGTGGCAGAATTCTGGACTGGCTTAACACTGTCATTGTCTATGTCCTCATTGATCTGGTCTCGCTCGTTTGATGTTATGAGTTTTTTGGAACGTCCAACCAGGAACCTATCCCAGTCGTCTAGTATCTCTTGTTTACACAATTTTCCGTTGTAGTCGTATAATGACTGGTGGTTTTCCAGAGAGTAGTTGTGCGAAATGAGATATCCCAAACCGTCTGAATGACAGTAAGAATAATTGTGGTTGTGATATGAGTAGTACATGTTGAGCGCTATCGAGTGTCTCTGAAGATTGGTGCAGCTGGCAAAAATTCCGTATCTACCTTGGACAACATCGTTCTCAATTGATCCGCAGTAAACGGTATCGCAGAAGCGATCCAGTCTATTCAGGTTCTTATTTGTATTTGCTGGATTGATCATGCACCGGACGGCCGACATTATACAGTCGCACCGCGATGCACGAGGCGTGTGAGGAAGCATACTGGTACATATGGACATATTATCTGGACATGATTGATTGCGGGCACTTGGAAAAGTCAGACCGTGCTGGAGGTGATAGAAGTCGACGTGATGGGATGTGTGGCAATTCAAGTACTGGTCTACCGTGTTGCTGATGGGAGATCTCACTTGCAAGCCGATAGGTATCTTTCTCATCCTGTTCTTCGACAAGTATTTCTTCATATCTCTGACAGCTGCCTTGCAGAAAGGCAGATTGTGCTCGTCAATATTAGCCTCAATCACATATCCCAGTAGCATCGAAAAAAAATGAGAGTTGTCGATCACGGTGGTGAAGTCCTCGTAGAGCTGAGTATCCCATGTTGAATTATGGACTGCTCCTAGTTTGACAACGAAATAGTCCTTGTTCCGGGTCTCTATATATTTCCTTCCCAAATTCAATACTTGGTCTGCAGAAATGACGGTTATTGTTTCTGGCGGCTGAAGGATGGTCCCATTATTGGCAAATACTAACGTTTGATTTCTTATTTCCACAGCGGCTTTTGCGCCTTGGTGGACACTATCTAACACCAGCGGTTTCAGCACTGACGGTATGAAAGAAATTTTATTGCAGCCTGCAGTGCTTAGTACTGTGAGTGCAGTTGCAGCCAACAATAGGAACTTCATACAATTGAATAGAGATAATTAAAATATTGTATCCTTTATTTTGTGCCCATAAAAACTTTACAAATATCCTATCTTTCTTAGCACGAGCAAGATAGGTCGCATGCCAATATTTCTGCGGTGAAGAAACAGAAAACCCAGGTACACGCGACTTTTCAGGAACGTCCTCAGCTTGAAACCAAAGGATAATACCACTTTAGAAGCTGAAAGCAGAGTCCGCGGATCGTCAGTGATGACCCCCTCCAATAGCGGCTGCTCCTTGATCCGGTAGGGTGCGTACTTTGAGCGCGCAAGCTCAAGATCCTCCTTCGAGTTCACTGTCCATAGCCACAGTCTGAGGTTTTCAGCAACACAGACCTTTATAATCTCATCAACCATGTAGTCGACGGTGTTTGCTACGATGGTCATTGAGATCCCATCTAGATGCCCGCCTTTCTGCTTGATCGCCTCCAGTACTTTTTTGCTGCTGTATATGTCAATGGATATGTTCAGGATTTCAAACTGGCACATCCGTTCGTCATAGTAGGACGGATCCCATATGCCATAAATGATCTTATCTTCCCAGTAGCCCAGATCAGCCACCTTTTCCAAAGTGTCAAGAATCAACTGGACAATCCGCGCAGGCTCGTTGTCACGTTTGATGTCCAACATAAGCTTAATGGGTTCCGGGCTTTCTTTATTTTTTTCGTAACACCAGGCCAAAACTTCCTCGAATGTTGGCATCGCCAAGTGTGGGGGAGCCAGCGTTCTCAGCTGGGATAGGTCATCATGATATTTGGTTTTGGTCACATCCAGATCAACGCCAAATACCCGTTCTGTACTGACATCATGGCAAATCACGATTTCGCCGTCTAGCGAAATGTGCAAATCCGTTTCGATCACCGTGCATCCGTTCCTGACCGCCTCATCAAAAGCCAAGATTGTATTTTCGGGAAATTCCTTACGGTACCTGAGGTTAGCGGCAAAAGTAGTTGGCTCATACTTACCCCCTGTGTCCAGCAAATAGCAGCGACATTTCTAAACGAGTATCATCTATTTGCACTTGCGTAGTTGCTAGTAACTCTTATTGTACTCCAAAAATTTAAATATCCTCCGGATTATTCACGTGGTAAGCCAAGAGTTGGTGCACAGCCCATTTTAATTAATTAGTAACGATTGTATCTATTTACGGTTCGCGAGCTACTTGTCGACATGAAGCGGGATGTTGTACAGCAGATTCAAAATCTGTTTTCTCCGTGTGAGCCAATAGTCTTCGTACAGAGGAGGCAGCTCGTCAATAGAGCTGAGATCCATGGAGTAGTCATTGTCAGACTCTAAAAGCTTGAATAAAGTGGCAGCCTTGGTGTTGTTATATTCTCTCCAGATATTGATATCGTGACAGGCACCTATGAAGCTGCTTCCACCCCGTTTGAATGTTTCGATGTCCTCCGTTGGGATGTAATTGCATTGGTCACTATCAACCCAAAGACGAAGATGATCCACAAATTTATGTCCAAAAAATTCTTTCACTCCAAGAATATCCTTGTACAACATATCCAAGATAGACATAAATCGGTATGGAACGTTCGCCCCCCGTCCTTCAAACAATGTTCGTCTCAACGGACTGAGCTGGTTCATGTGGTAGAAAGAGCCCGTACCACTGTTGACAATCATGTGATTCGATCCGTCCACCTTCGTATCATGAATGTCTTTGAGAATATCCCCTTCGTTCCTGAACATGTCCATAGCGTTCGATGGAATCGAGATTCCATCTCGACTTGTGACGAGACCGGTAACCTCTAAATATAATCCTGTGCGGATGTCTATGAACTTGAGATCAACAGACTCTGGAGAAGCATTTCCATTATTGTCTCTAGCACGTTCCATGTAGAACGGATGAACATCCACAAAAAACACACCCGTTCCATCAGAAGGGTCTTGAATCACCAAAGAGCCGTTGAAGGACTCGGCTAATCTCACCATGTCCTGTGCAGGCACCTCAAAATGAACAGATTCTTCCCAAGGGCTAAGCATGCCATTTCTGTGCCATCCCAACAGGGACTCCTGAGAAAGCCACGTGGTCAGTCCCAAATCCGAGGAAAAGTGTAGCCATCCACGGATGATCTGGTGCCACGCACTCCGCCTGTCTGTCTCATCCTCTATCAAATTGCTGAAAAAACGCCAGTCGTATTTCTTTTCGCTCACTGCTCCGGTCTTCTCCCGCAAAAGGATGTGATGATAGTGTATTTCCCCCGCCGTGAAAGCAGCTGCAGCGCTTTTGGACCTTTTTTTATTCGGAGGGAATTCAAACTGGTCCACACTTAGATAAGTCTTGTTGATTCCTGGTGTAGTGGCATCCACAAGATCACGACCTAGTAAATGACTGATCTCACCGATTAGATTGAGAGGAGAAATTGGGGAGTTCACAACCTCCTGGTATGTGAGATCTTTTCTCAACATTTGAGACTTGATGTAATTTTCTAACATCCCTGACCTCAAAACATCACGTTTCTCGGCGACCTTGACCACGAATGCAAGATCTCCTGCAAGGAAAATTAGTTTGTTTGGGGTTGGAGCAGAAGCAAACAAATACGTTTTGCCACGAAGACTCAATCTATACTCAGACTCGTAGTCCTTTGCGGGACCGTCAAAATAGAAATTCAGTTCAGACCCGTCTTTCTTGTCTTTATCGATACATCCAGGCCATGGTGTTCTCACGTTAGAGCCCAACACTCCGGCAATGAAACAGTTTGGTTTCTGTTCAAGAATTGGAAGCAAGTCTTGCATGTCTATCCAATCCCTCCAATGGAAATCAAATTCTGGTAATGCTGCCTTGGGGTTTTCTTTCAGCTCGGCCAAATGCTGTCTAATTGCCTCGTAATAAATGGCGTGAGTAGCGCGCAAATCAGACGTCTCTTTGGCGTGTTTATAGGGAGCATTGGGAAGAACGATTGTATCAGCTGTGTATGGGAACTCCAAAAGATTGTCTTGTGACTGTTTGTTCTCCTCCAGAAGTTCGTTTTTTGCATCAGGCTTTATGTACTTTCTGCTGAGAAATGATCGCAGAGCTGGGAGCGAAAACCTTTTATTTCCATTTGAAACTTCCTGTTGGCTATCCTGCTGAAATGTATGAAGAATTAGAATAAAAGTTATGATGTATAACAGGGGGATGATTACCTTCACATATTTGTGTCTCCTCCATCTTCCGATCTGTTTCCATAGGGAGTTTCGATGTACGCTTTCCAAGTAATCATCATACTCCAGAGAGAAACTAGACCTACTGCTGTTTCTGGATTTGGGCTTCAATTTGTCTCTGCGCACACGTTTGCTGGTGATGCTTGAAACAGGCTCGCCTTGAGACCCACTCTTCAGAATAATTCCATCGCCCATTCCTGATTACAACTATACCCTGTTAGTCAGAGAATGAGGTGCAAATTAATGAATTTCTGAGAATCACTGAAGTGTGATTCAGAGCTATCCAAATGTGCCTGGAATTGACGAAATCTAAATGTCTTATACTGATTCACAATAATTTGTCTGAACAGCTGGCACTTGCAGATCAAACCCTTACACCAGGCATTCTAAATAATTTTTTTCAACTACTACAATTAAGTGAGATGTATGCAATATTCAAAGGCCAGGGCTCGTGAGCGTCGAGATCCAGCCTCTGCAATCGCAGTCTTTCTATGGGAATCGTTTACCAGCAGAACGCCATCGATCTGTCGATACAACAGAAGGCGTCTATGGTGATAAATCCCAAGCTAGTTTGCCTCGTAGACAATGACCCCATGGTCTCAGAGACAAACTGCAGATGGAAACAAATTTTCATCAAGAAATAAATACGCGAGAATCCCGGTTGTGATTACGTAAATAGAGCATGCACGGCCAAAGATCGACAAAGGCCGAGAAATGCGCCGATCCTGTAAGTGCGTGGGTGCGTGCAGCCAGAAGCTGGTCATTTTTACGAATCTGTTTGTGTCGCGGGCTTGGGTTCACGCTGTGGTGTGTTCTTTTTTGCGTCTCACGTCAGCTTTTTGCTAATAATCTGTAAGCAATATTTTATCGATTTCAACACAATGTTCACTGGGATTGTAGAAACGATAGGTACCATCAAGGAGGTCATGAAAGTCGGTGAGAACGAGGATCTTGATATCACCATCATGGATGCAGCCCCAATACTGGGAGATTGTCATTTAGGCGACTCGATTGCCGTTAACGGAATATGTCTTACGGTTACCGAGTTTTCTGATTCGCAGTTCACTGTTGGAGTTTCCCAGGAAACTATCCGTAAGACCAACATCGGTCTATGCAAATCTGGTGATAGGGTGAATTTGGAGAGAGCTATATCGGGTGAAGTTCGGTTTGGTGGACATATGGTCCAAGGACATGTTGACACTATTGCTACTATTGTGGGGCGGGAGCCGGACGGAGATAGCATCGTGTTCGAGTTCGAGCTTCGCGATAAACCTTTTATCAACTACATTGTGCACAAGGGGTTCATCTGCATCGATGGAACGAGTTTGACTGTTATTAGCGTGGATTACGAGCTGTTCAGATTTAAAATTATGATGGTTTCCTACACCCAAGAGAAGGTGATCATGCCTTTGAAGAACATCAACGATACTGTTAACATTGAGGTTGATTTGACTGGAAAGCTAATTGAGCGCCAGATCCAGGCTAGCTTGCAGACCAAGGGCAGCGCGTTCGAGAAACTTGTGGAGCAGCTGATTGAGAAGAAGGTGAAAGAGATGTTGCATTCATGACGAAAGATCTATTTAATAATTAAACAGCGTAAATTAACGAAACACCCTCGTCTCCGGCTGTGACAAGTCTGATTTTGGAGCAATCCAACCCGAAATCAAGAACTCCCATGTGGTGGCCAACGTAGCTGTTCAGCAGCTCGCCTGTTCTTGCATCCCATTTATAAACTTTTCCGTCCATGGACGAACCTAGAAGCATCGGCGATGATTCGAAAAATTGCAGTTTAGTCACTGCGTCAGAACACCGAAGCGTTCTTCTGACCTTCCAGGTCTTTGTGTCAAATATGAACACATCTCCAGAAACCATTCCCACAGCCGCCAAAGAAAGATTAGCGTCTCTGCACCAGCTTATACTTTCAATGGATATATCAAAAACATCCTGGTCCTCCTTCAATTCCAGAACACGGAACATGTTCTGGATGGATCCCGTTTCCAGGTTGATGACAACAACCTGCGAGTCTCTTGATCCAATCGCCAATGCCTTTCCATATGGATCTGCTTCAATCGAAACCCAAGGAGTCACGATTCCTTTAAGCCCAGTGTTGGCATCAATCTTGTAGTTTTGTGTTTGTGTAAAACAATTCCAGCTTATAATTGACCCATCCTCAGAAATGGTGACCAGGTTCAGTTCGTCTAGATTATCGCAGTTGACAAACATACCGTTGGTGCACTCCATCGAGTGAGAGAAACCGGTGAAAATAACCTCGAGCGTTGGTTCAATCTGATACACCCACACGGAGCCATCACTGGCTCCAAAAGCAAACACGCTCTGCTTAGGGTGCACCTTGATCCATGTGACTTCTTCTACATCTTCTAGAGTTCCATAAAGGCTCCACATTTGATATTTCTTTGACGCCTTGTGAACCAGAACCTTCCCTGTCATGTCGCCGGAAATGAGGTAGGATCCATCACTAGTGAAGCCAGCAGCTATCACAGACTCGGTGTATCCTTCGAGCTTCGCAACCATTTTAGTTGGACTAGTGTGTGTGGTCCATAAATACGCGACATTGTCACCACCTCCTGTCATCACCAGAGGCACGGTTGGATGGGTTGCCACCACAAAGATAGAGTCTTCATGCTGATCAAAATAGCCCTGCGAGTTGTTACTGAGATCAAGCTCCAGTGGCTCCTCATCCTGATCCATATCATCTTCTTCTTCATAGTGCTCCTCTCCGTTGTCTTCAACCACTTCGTCCACCTCCTGCAAGTTGAGATATTCAGGTTCTTCGCTCTCCATCTTACTAATTAAATTTTTTTTCAGGAGAAAAAATTGATATATATTGTCTATATGACCTCATCTTATCGCAAAATCCAGTCGCTCGCTGACCAGCTGTTTTCTGACTCGGATGACATATCATTAGATGGCACGTATGCTCGCGCAATTCAGAATGCCGAACTAGGCTATTTCCCGCTTCCCAAACACATAGAATCCCGTCTCGAAGAAAGATCGATTTTGCACAAGTTGCGAAACCAGCCACTCACTTCCAGTAAGGACTCTGCTCTTGTCCTTGCAAACAACTCCCTCGCAGCCAAACAGATCACTAACCCAGCATTGGTTCCTATTTTGGGAGGAAAGCGAGCAAAAGTACATCACCACAGTAATTGGAAGTTGCAGAAGGTGCTTTTGGGACACACGGGCCAGGTGACCTCTGTGACTTTTGATCCGTTCAACAAGTACTTTGCCACTGGTTCTGCTGACAGCACCATCAAAGTTTGGAATCTCGCTGCCTCGCGACTCGATCTTACCCTCACGGGTCACATAATGGCCGTCAGAGGGATGGTTATTTCTGATAGACACCCCTACATGTTTTCCTGCTCGGAGGACAAAACCGTCAAGTGCTGGGATCTGGAAAAAAACGCTGTCATTAGAGACTATCATGGACACTTGAGCTCCGTTTACACTATAGACTTGCATCCTACTTTGGACCTCATCGTGACAGGTGGTCGGGATTCCAGTGTTCGTGTCTGGGACATACGGACGAAGGTGGCCGTGTATACATTCCAAGGTCATAAATCGAGCGTCAATATGGTGAGGGCGCGATCCACCAATCCGCAGGTGATCAGTTCTTCCATGGATTCGACAGTGCGCACATGGGACCTCATAGCTGGTAAATGCGACCAAACTTTGACCTATCACTCCAAATCTGTTCGTACCTTTGCTCTTAATTCTGATCAGAGTCAGCTGGTGACTGCCTCTTCCGATGGAATCAAGAAGTTCCAACTCCCGAGCTGCACATATCTACAAAATCTGGAATTCTTTGATACTAATAGAATAGAGCATGGGAATACGATTATCAATACTGTGGCAACTAATGCTGATGGAGTCATGTTTGGAGGGTGTGATGACGGGAAATTTGCCTTTTGGGACTGGGAGTCGGGAGAAATCTTTCAGCAAGGCACCAATGTTGCCGTGCCTGGGTCGTTGGATGGAGAAACCGGTATTATGTGCTCTCAATTTGATCAGAGTGGTCTGAGACTAATCACGGGAAACGTGGACAAAAGTATCAAGATTTGGAGACAGGTTGAGGAAACCGTCTGATAAATGCAATCAGGAAATTTCGATTTGATGTATATTATAGAGAATACCCAATCATAAGGCATCCATGGTATAATCGTATTCAATACCAGGAGTTACACTAGCAATGAACTTGAGGAAAATTATCAGATATTGATCAACACGAATAATTCCCTCCTCTCTCTCGTCAACATTCTCCCACTCATCTTCAGTTTCTGTGTTCCTACCATCAGCCAGGCCAAGTTTTGCAACGCCAGTCAATAACTCCTTGTCTTTCATTTTCTTGGCTTGAGCGGCATAGGTGGCTCTTTTCATCAGAACCTTCATCACGTTGGCATGGCGACATGGATGTATAGAAACGCTGGTGGTGTCTGATAAGAAGGGAGCCTTCTCAATGGTTGCAGTTTTTTGTCTGTAGTCGCTGGCAATGTCTTCAAACATCTCATTAGGGGTTAAAGGAACACCATTAGCATTGAACCCAACGAGATACATCTTCGGAACCCGATAAGATGTCGAATACGTGATGTACATGTCGTAATTTCGCTTTCTCGGGTCATTGATGATCTGACCCTGATCCGCTGTGAATGAAGCGTCTGCATCTTCGGCCGTGTCGTCGATGAGCTCATCAATATCATTGATCTCGTGTTCCCCCGATCCTTCGTGCAGTGCCTCCCTATCCGATAAAGAGGAGGTTCCACTTTCGGTCATGTCCAAATACTGGACAGAATGTCGCCGCTCGTCCTCAGTGCTGCAACGATGAATCGCAAAGCTTTCCGCAGAGGTACTAGTCCAGCCGTCATCTGCATCTATCAGCTCCGAGCTCTTGCCTGTATGTTCATAATCACCTGCACGGACATATGATGGAACGTGTCTAGTGACCAGAAACTGTTTGTCGTCAGGAAGAAAATCGCGTTTCTTGGATTCAGGGGAGGGCGACCACTGCCAAGTAGGAAACTTATAAACTAAATAGTCACCAGCGGCAACAAATTCCTCAGGCGTGATTTCTCCAGTGTCTGTGAATGTTGAGACATGGTTTATAGGAGTCAAATATTCCCGGAGAGAGCTTATAGCTGATCTGATGTACAAGTTGGTCATGTTGATTGTAAAGGGTTGCGAATATCTTGTTATTTGATTTCCTCGATTTAGCAATTAAACGGATATATGTATATTGTGCTTATGAATATTATACTTCCGATATATTCAAGCGCTAATTGAACTCCAGGCCCTTAAATAATAAAACTATCCGTGGAAGTTGCCCTTAATTAATAAAATTGAGTTATCCCCAGCTTCAATATTTGTGTCACACCGATAGATGTGAGCACCCTTACACCATCTACAAAAGAAGAATTGGACATTGAGAGAATCTTTTAGTCATCAACAACATGTCATTAGAATCTTACACTCTCACCATTCTTGGATGTGGTACCATGGGAACAGCCGTGTTGGCTGCCATTTTGAAATCTGACTTTCAGCCTTACCCAGCAAAGATAATCTGCTGCACAAACTCTGAGAAGTCTGCACTGAAACTAAAGGAAACCTATGGAGATAAAATTGAGGTCTCCTTCGGAGCAACAAATAACGCTAAGGCTGTTGCAGAAGCCCGTGTACTCATTCTTGGCTGTAAACCATTCCTTTGTCAGCAAGTTTACGAGCAAGTTAAGGATCATCTTCCAGGAGATCAGATTGTCATTTCTTTACTCGCTGGCTGGTCCATCGAGCAATTGAAGATATTCTCGTCGAAGGCTGGCAAGATTGCTCGTGTCATGACCAACACACCGGCAAAATTCGGCTGCGGTGTCGCTGTTGTGTCATTTTCTGAGGAGTGTGAACCTCATGAAGATTTTGTTATGAAAGTGATTGGCGGTGTTGGAACTGCTATTAAGCTTCCTGAGAGAAACCAGGATGCTGCCACAGCCTTGGTTGGTTCTGGAGTGGCTTTTTCGTTGCTGTTCATGGAAGCATTGACTGAGGGTGGTATCAGAATGGGCATTCCTGCTGCACTTGCCAAAGAGTGTGCTGCTAAAGTGATGGAGGGCACCGCCATCATGGCAAGTAAAACAGGAGAACATCCTGCTTCTCTTAAACATGCAACTTGTACTCCCGGTGGATGCACTATTGGAGGACTTCTGGTGATGGAAGAAAAGGGCGTTAGAGCCGGAGTGAGTCGTGCAGTTGAAGAAGCCACAAATATTGCTTCCAACTTGGGTAAGAAATAGAATCATTTATCCTCGAATTCCATCATGATTTTCTTCATTTCGATATCGTCCAAGTCTTTACTGATTTTTTCCTCTTCTTCTTTTGTCAATTCGCCTCTTTCATATTTTTCCTTAAGATCGAGGGCTTTTTTTTGTTCCTTCTTGATTCTCTCGTTCTTTTCCTCTCTTAGAGCACTGAAAATGAGCATTGAAAACCAGATTTCCATGAAGGAATATCCAAACACTAATGAATTCGACACGATGGGATTCCCTCCCATGTAGGAATAAAACACCAAACCGAAGTGGAATAGTAACCTTGTGGGAACAGTGGCCTCAAAATAATTGTAGTTCCCGTCGAATAATGGAACAAGATCGCTGATTGCAGATAGCAAAAGCAAAACAGCGATTGATCCATAAATGGAAGAGCCTTGTGTGACCATCAAGAGAGGCATGTTCATCGAAGACGCAACGATGATCAACCCATGGTATTCAAGAACTGCTTTGGGATTTGTAAGTAGCATGTAGGATACAAACGTGTAAAACACGACTCTGACGGTGTTCACGAGGTTGGATGAGAGAATGGCCATGATTAAGTTTGAGACAAGCAAAAATATTAAGTCTAAATCGCGTTCTTGAATATTTATAGACGACAGACACCTCACACCAGTATCAACGACTCAATACAAATCAAAATTAGTTCGGATCTATTTCTACAGATGAAGGAGCTTCAAGAACCAGTTCTTGTGCAATTCCTCATAAATGTCTGTGAATTCCTGAAATCTTTCCCAACAGGTGTGATGCTTTTCACAATTCATGTAGTTAACCACAAAATCGCGATCTGCGCTGTTGTAGTGGAAGTGCTGGTTTTTGAGAATGATAGATTTTGCTGCCTCTGCTTTGGCCGCCTCTTCTGACTCGGATGACAAAAGGGATTCAAGTTCGTCGTCTAGTTCTTCAACATCTGGCATGCAGAAGTCTTCAGACAGAGAATTGAAAGCTTTGGTTGGCATAAATCCAATCTTGGCACGGATCCAAGATTGGGTGTTGAACAGATACTCCAGACAATTTTTCTCTTCAACATCGTTGTTATAGGAGTTCGAATCATATTCGTCTGTGCTCAAACGAAATCCATATTTCTTCTCTGTTCCCTGCTTCACCCATTTGACGTGCATTTGCTTGTAAAAAACGGGATCCCAAATGACATCGAGTAGCAGGTTAGACCATTCACTCTTTTTAATCAAAAACGAGTTCAAGTTGATCCCGTTACAATCTTGAGTCAAAATTAGCTCCACACTGTTAATATCTGTTGTTTCCTTCAACGAGCACCCAATTGTGAAATGATTGAGATCCTCATCAATTACTAGATCATTTGGATTGAAGTATCTTAGGTCTCGATACAAGTAATCTAGATTCTTGAAGATCACATCCTCCAAAGATAAATTTGGTTCCATTATGATGGTGTGAATATCCAGATACCAGTACCATTCTTCAACGTCCGGTGAACCGTCATGAGATGTTTGCTTCATTAGCTTTCGCAACATGTCAAATTTCTCCCAACCTTCTCTAAATTCATGCTGATATCTCTTTTGATATAATCCAACATCATCGTCCAAAGAGTTGACAACTATGAGCTCGTAGCCATGCTTTTCACAGTAATGTTTTTTGTTAAGTAATGAGAGTTTCTCCATTAGCCAGTACTCTTTCGATTTTTGGTGTTTGATACCAACCTCCGGCGAATGGCCAAGTATCAGGTAGATTTTACGTTTAGGTTCGGACAAACCTAATCTGTGCAATAGTGACCTCTTGGACTTACCCTGGGTCAAACTTTTGCGTCTTTGAACTGGTTCGTCATTATCAGGAAAAATTCCGGGTAGCGAAGGAAAAGGCGGCACCCCAGGAGTCTTGTGGTTCTTTCTATTTGTAGCCAGGCCAAAACCAATGTTTTCATGATTGTTGGTCAATTTGATGTTGATATAGTCATGGTAATCCCGCCTAGATGCATCAAAGTAATTGCGCTCTTTTCTTTTGGTCAGATTCTTGGAGTTGGAGATTCTATTGGGGGTATTGCTCCAAATATAGATATATATCAAGAGTAAACACATTCCCATCAATTTAATGATCGTCGCCTTATCCCGGCGATAAAGGTTCAATTTGAACCTTTTCCATGCATTGGATAAATTATCTTTCCAGTCACGATTTCTGTTTGGTTTCTTTTCAAGCTTCTCGTCGTCAATGTCTAGCATAGCTGAGAAGCAAATCTGTAACTTAAATTTTAAAAGACAGCTTATTATTTTGCATCCTTGCACCCAGTTCCCCTTTTTCGACGGTATCCAATTTCAAAAGAGATTAATGACGTACAGATTTTCACTGGTGTAAAGGTGGGATGGTAACCAAAATTGATTAAAGCAAAGTATAGGCTGCCTTTTCTTTATTGTCACTGAGTTAGGAAAGACCAGGCATATTCTCGATGTTTCATCCAGTCGAGGCTCCTACTTTGTATCCTACGGATGAGCAGTTTTTGGATCCCATCAAATATCTTAACAGCAAGGAAATACTTCAGATAGGAGAGAAATATGGTATAGTCAAGCTAAAACCTCCGAAGAACTGGAATCCGCCATTTTCAATCAACCTTGACACTTTCAAGTTCCACACTAGATTGCAGAATTTGAACGAATTGAGCCTGACCAACCGTTCCCGACAGTTCTGGCTTAACGGATTTAACAACTATTTGAGGATGAAAGGAAAGTTAGAGTTAGAATCAGGGTTTGTTACTGTTATCAATGATACCAGCGGGTCGAGATCCGGTAGTCAGGTTCACCTCTATGATATATTTGTTAATAATCAAATTCCGTTCTATGTTGGCAAATTTGCAGATGAATCTCTATACTTGGACTTCATGGACTACATCAAGTTTTTGAAACAAGATGGTTCCAAACCCATCCAAAAGGCATTTTCATCTCATCTGAAGGATATGTTTAAAAAGAAGGACAACAAGGCTTGTGAGATTTGTGGAAATTCGGATAACCCCGAAACAATCCTAATTTGTGACGATTGTAACCTAAATTACCACATGAGATGTCTGACGCAGCCTCTCGCTGAGATTCCGGAAACGGACTGGTACTGTGAAAGTTGCTTAAAAGGCTCCAGTGCTGAATATGGATTTGAGGAAGACTTTGATTCGATTTACACCATCAGAGAGTTTGCTGGTGAGTGTGAGAAATTGAAATCTCAGTATGGTAAAGAGTTTTTCAATGGAAACTATAATCCCTCGGTGAACGCAATTGAGAGAGAATTCTGGAGACTGGTGGAAAGAGGAGAGGGTGGTGAAGGTGATGAAGACTTGGAATTTGAAGTTCGTTACGGGGCCGATATTCACAATGATGGCCCTGGCGAAACATCTGGTTTTCCTACCAAAGAGCATCCGTATAAAGAAGAATTCGAGGAATACTTGGATCATCCCTTCAACTTGACGAACCTACCTTTTGCTAAAGGATCCCTGTTAAGCTACATCAAAGAAAATAGGGAGCAAATATCAGGAATGACTATTCCTTGGCTGTATATTGGATCGATGTTCTCGACTTTTTGCTGGCACAAAGAGGACCATTATACTTTAAGTGCAAATTACTGTCATTTAGGTGCCACCAAGAAGTGGTACGGTATACCAGCCTCGGATTGTGATTTGTTTGAGGCTGTCTGTCACGATCTATGTCCTGACTATTTCTCAAAGCAACCTGACTTGCTACACCAGCTGGTGACACTGATTTCGCCGGATAAGATTGCTTCCATAGTCAGACAGAGGCTGGGTCGCAAGATAAGGATATTTTACGTGAACCAAGACCCCAACGAGTTTGTCATTACATTTCCCAAGGTGTATCACGCCGGCTTCAATTGTGGTTTCAACGTCAATGAAGCCGTGAATTTTACTATGCCTTACTGGGTGAAGTACGGTAAAGATGCTATCGACGAGTATAAACTGGTCAGAAAAGAAACCGTGTTCAATCATCAGAAACTGTTACGCAATATATTGGACGATTATATTATCCAAAAAGGGTCTGCCGCCAATTGGTGGTCCGAATTCGAACCGGAGAGTATTAATTCAATGATTCAGACAACTGTAAATGATTATATGCAATCGGTGCGCACCTACAAATCAATAATGGCTGATTTTCGAATAGATTCTCTATTGCAAGATCTTGAGTCTGCTGAGTTCCAAAATCTAGTCAGATTGAAACAGGAGGATCGAGTACTTACAACTGTCGGGGGATTGAAATCTCGGAAGTCAAGGATGACCACAGAAGAGGAGGCCGACGAAATTATATGCATGAATTGCAAAGCTTATCCAAATTTCAAGTGGATAGAGTTTGATTTGTTGAAGAAGGTGCAACACGATCTTGATGAATACGTCGAGTCGGAAAGGTCTTCACTACCTACTCCAAACAATACCCCGAAACAGGAGCAGGAATGCACATTTATAAAAGAGGAAGAGATGTACAACACAAAAATTGGAGACCCTGTCTCCAACGAAACGATGAAACGAGTTTCGGTTGACTCGGATGAGGACGCTCCAATAAGGAAGTCCAGACGGTTGGCCAAAAAGAGCGAGTCTCCTCTGACAAACCTTGTGGAGAAAACTAAATTGGAGTACGAATCCAACTTGACCCTCTCCAGGCGAATTAAGAGAAGGCGGAAACAGTTTCCAAATTACGGCAAGGTCTACATCTGCTTGTCTTGTCTGAAGGATCATTACAAAGACTACATATTTGATGATATGATTCAATCTGGGGCGCTTTTTTGCGAGCAAGAGGTATGGGAACTAGAAAATTACCTGACCAACCAATTGGGAGCCAAATTTGAGGTTTGAATTTTTTGAACTAGATCAAAACGTGATACTTTAATACCGATAAAATATAGTTTCAGTATTAACCATCTATGATTCGTAGTTTTGGCTGAAAATTAGCCCGAGGTTGTTAGCTGGTGTTGAAGGCCAACGATGTGCGATCAAAGCTCCAGAAAAGCTAGTATTCTGTGGTTTCAGCCCTGCTACCAGATTCGACCAATAATATTTTGTGTTGCCTGGATTTAGTGACCCGTATTTTTTGTGGCAGCTGCCGAGAATTTTGTACCAACGAAGCACCTGCTGTCGATTTTCCTTCTTCTTTTCTTTAGCTCTTGTTTATTCGAGATTATTTTCTGACTTGTCGTTATCAAATCGATTCGATAATCAAGAAACATGGTTGCTAGATTGTTTTCCGTCACCAAGAGAGCTTCCTTGAAGGCTGCCAGAGCCAATTTGGCCCTTCAAAGAAGCTTGGCAACTGCCGCCCCAGCATCTGGTAAAATCAGGTAAGTTTGTTGCAATAATTATCAATTGGAGCCAGAGGGAACCAAGCACTTTGCGACTTTGAAATCAGCTTTGTTTAAAGCTACGAGTTGGCGAATAAGTCGTACTTTGCAGACGGTCACGTCTTTCTCCTCTCGGCTAGATTGATTTCCAATTGTGTTACTAGACTACGTTTTCCGAAGAGTGTATCCAGACAAGGGAACATGAAGCATTTAGGATGAGCACCGGTGGTTGGAAATGTCGCCGATCGGCTCTCGTCAAATCAGAGGAGTGCATTTTTTCGTTCGCTCGTCTGGAAATATTTTTCGGGAATTGTACGGGCTGCGTAACCAAGTGAAAAATATTTGAATAACCACTAACAATTTTTAGAGCTGTTATCGGTGCCGTTGTCGACGTTCAGTTCGAACAAGGTGAATTGCCAGCTATTTTGAATGCATTGACCATTGACCAAGGTAACAACCAAAAATTGGTCTTGGAAGTCGCCCAGCACTTGGGTGAGAACGCTGTCAGAGCTATTGCTATGGATGGTACTGAAGGTCTTGTTAGAGGTCAAGCTGTCCTTGACACTGGTGCCCCAATTTCCGTTCCTGTTGGAAGAGGTACTTTGGGTAGAATCATCAACGTCGTTGGTGAGCCAATCGATGAGAGAGGACCAATTGAGTGCAAGCAAAGAAACCCTATCCACACTGACCCACCTTCCTTCACTGAGCAATCTACTGAAGCCGAGGTTTTGGAGACTGGTATCAAGGTTGTCGACTTGCTTGCCCCATACGCTAGAGGTGGTAAGATTGGATTGTTCGGTGGTGCCGGTGTCGGTAAGACCGTTTTCATTCAAGAGTTGATTAACAACATTGCCAAGGCTCACGGTGGTTTCTCCGTTTTCACCGGTGTTGGTGAGAGAACCAGAGAGGGTAACGATTTGTACCGTGAAATGAAGGAGACTGGTGTCATTAACTTGGAGGGTGACTCCAAGGTCGCCTTGGTCTTCGGTCAGATGAACGAGCCACCAGGAGCTAGAGCTAGAGTTGCTCTTACTGGTTTGACCATTGCCGAGTACTTCAGAGATGAGGAAGGTCAAGATGTCTTGTTGTTCGTTGACAACATTTTCAGATTCACTCAAGCTGGTTCCGAGGTGTCTGCCTTGTTGGGACGTATTCCTTCTGCCGTCGGTTACCAACCAACCTTGGCCACTGATATGGGTTTGTTGCAAGAGAGAATTACTACTACTAGAAAGGGTTCCGTTACTTCCGTCCAAGCCGTTTACGTGCCAGCCGATGATTTGACTGATCCTGCTCCAGCTACTACTTTCGCCCACTTGGACGCTACCACTGTGTTGTCCAGAGGTATCTCTGAATTGGGTATCTACCCAGCTGTTGACCCATTGGACTCCAAGTCTAGATTGCTTGATGCTTCTGTTGTTGGTCAAGAGCACTATGATGTTGCCACTAACGTCCAACAGACCTTGCAAGCTTACAAGTCTCTTCAAGATATCATTGCCATTTTGGGTATGGACGAATTGTCTGAACAAGACAAGTTGACTGTCGAGAGAGCCAGAAAGATCCAAAGATTCTTGTCTCAACCATTTGCTGTTGCCGAGGTTTTCACCGGTATTGAGGGTAAATTGGTTAGATTGAAGGACACTGTTTCTTCTTTCAAGGCTGTCCTGGAAGGAAAGTACGACCACTTGCCTGAAAACGCATTCTACATGGTTGGTGGTATTGAAGATGTTGTTGCCAAGGCTGAGAAGATTGCTGCTGAGGCTAACTAGATCAACTGACCAGTCCATTGTATAGACAATTATTGTTATAGGCCTATGATCCACCAGAAAAAGACATGATTCTGAAAAATTGACATGAAATAAATGTAGAGATTTCTTTAAAAAATACGTTGACAAATTAAGTATGAATTCTCTTATTCATTCTGCCAGTGCCTTTTTGGACAGGCCAGGTTTTGACTGGAAAGCCGTTATTTTGGGCTTTTCTACTGCTAGCTTTGCGTTTGAGTCCTATTTGAAGTACAGGCAGATCAAAAAGGTGACTAATGTCAAGGAAGTTCCTCCTCAAATCAAGGACAAAATTGACAACGACACTCTTCTGAAATCTTCTGAGTATTCGTTAGCCAAGTTAAGATTCTCTTTGATTTCTTCGTTTTACTCCCTTGTCCAGAACGTTATTTTCTACAAATTTGATCTTCTGGCAAAACTATGGTCTGGAGCCTCTTATCTGGCGTCTTTGAATTTCATGCCAGCATTGTTTGTTGGCTCAAATATCACCAAGTCTTTGTTTTTCATGGGACAGATGTCAGTGATATCTCTTTTATTCGGTCTGCCAATTGACTACTACTCGAACTTCGTTATTGAGGAAAAGTATGGTTTCAACAAACTGACCATTAAATTATGGATCACGGACATGGTGAAACAGCTTTTGGTCATGTTTGCAATTGGTGCGCCTGTTTTGGCTGGTTTCCTTAAAATCATTGGCTACTTTGGAGACAAGTTCATGTACTACTTATCCGTGTTCCTGTTCGTTGTTCAAATCTTCTTGATTATCATTTATCCAAAGTTTATCCAGCCTCTGTTTAATAAATTGGAGCCTCTAGCTGAAGGGGAACTCAAGACTAAGATCGAACAATTGGCAGCGAAGAATAAATTTCCTCTGGACAAGTTGTATGTTATTGATGGATCGAAGAGATCGTCCCACTCAAACGCCTACTTCATGGGTCTTCCATGGGGATCCAAGCAAATTGTTATCTACGACACCTTGATTTCCTCCTCGAAAGTGGAAGAAGTTGTTGCTGTTTTGGGACATGAAATTGGACATTGGTACTTGTCTCATACCACGAGATTGCTATTGATCAACCAGGCTCACACTTTTGGAATTTTTACTCTCTTTGCTGTGTTCGTCAATAACAAATCTCTTTTCCAAAGTCTTGGATTTTTCAATGAGCAACCTGTGCTTATCGGATTCCTGCTTTTTGGTGACATCCTAAAACCTGTTGATACCGTCTTGGAGTTCGCCATGAATCTCTTGTCTAGAAAGTACGAGTACCAAGCTGATAGATTTGCAGTGGAACAGGGATACGCCGAGGAACTGAAGGTGGCTCTTATCACGCTTCACAAGGAGAATCTGAGCTCCTTGGACGTTGATTGGTTGTTTTCTGCCTACAATCACAGTCATCCACATTTGATCGAAAGACTCAACTACATCGACGAAGTGCAAAAAAAGCAGGAGTGAATCCTCATGTAGCTCAAACCATCAGTTTGTCTATTATCATAAATATATCTCGAACCTCTTTTCGTGGAACAAGAAACCATTCGTTATGTACCCCTGTGTTAGTACTCTTGCAGCCGTCGCAGTAAAGACGTCCGCTCCCATACTTTGACGAGAGATGAGCATGTACGAGCTGTTCTGATTTATATGCGTGTGGCGTGCGGAAAGCCTTCTGTTTGTGGTCAAATTTTGAAATGCTCTCAATCGAAAGGCGGCTCAGCTTGCGGATCATGCTCGCAAGTCGATCTCTTTTGGAATAAATCACAGAGTGAAAGTTCTGAGGAGTCAGAAGCTGGAAGTCCTGGTGGCATTGGTTTTTCCATTGACCTAATCGTCTGCTTGGAGGTTGCGTGGTGTAGCCGACCTTGATCAAAATCCTTCTTCGGGGGTCTAGTTCACTGGATTGTGCGAAATCTATCTTGTTTTCAGGGTTGGGATCAGCCTGTCGCAACCATTTCTGTTTTTTGGGAGAGTCACCTATAAGGTGAGTGAGCGTGAAGACGTAAACGTAGCCAGCAGTATTTTTATCTGGTGCAAGTTGGAGCTTGTGGTGTCCGCAATACGTTCCATTCTTCAACAGAATCTTGCAACGTTCACCCTTTCTTGTTGTGCCCAAACATTGATTCATAAAATAAATAAAATGACATAATCAGATTTTTCAATCTTCAGACTTGTTAGTGAACATGTAGCTCTGTTCGAGAATCTCTTTAGCTCTATTAATCTTGAGCGCAAGATACTCAGATCCCCCTTTGTCTGGGTGATTCAGTAGCATCATTCGCCGGTGTCTTTTCTTGACCAAGTCGTGAGTTAGATGTAGAATCTCTTCCGGCTGAATTTCCAAGATGAGTAACGCTTCAGCTTCGTTCATGTGCTGGTTGAATCCACCTTTATACATCCAAAATGGATCTTTGGAATTTATAGGTTTCAGACTAATCTTGTTCAGCGCAGCTATCTGATGGGGAGTCAGCCGAGAGAACTTTGTATATGCGCTCAACGCCGACTTGGCTGTCAGAGCAGCAGCAGTGACACCTATACCGATGATCAATGGCAAAACCTAAATGTTAGAACTGGTTTGTAAAAGACTTACCATTCCTCGAATATAATTAATTTTGGAGACTTTTTAATTTGGAACCTAATGATCTATTGTTTGACAGCGACATACAGCAATATCTCTGTTGCGTCAAACCACTTGTTTATATAGACTGTGGACGTACATACTTGAAGTCAACACGTACGCTATACCTCTTGCTAGCAAAATTGCTTTCAAATTGAAACTTTACCCAGCTTGATCTAGTCTTTGTTTTCAGGCTGTGCTACAACAAAGTTTGAAATATATTCAACATGTCTACGAAATCGCACGGCTTAGGGTCTGGACTTGCTCCTGGAAAGGCGTCTCTTGTGACTCTGGTGTTATGTGTTGCTGGAATATATGCCTCATTTCTTTCGTGGTCGTACTTGCAGGAGAAACTGGCCTCCAAAAACTACTCGTCCGCGGGTCAGGCGTATTTTCGGGGTCCTTTGATCGTCAACATTGTCCAGGCGTTTTTTGCGATGCTGGTTGGCACTATCTATATGTGTGTTCAAGATAAGAAGCTGGAAACTCCTATCGTGTTTTTATACCAGAATAAGGCCGTTTTGCGCTACTTTATACTCATAGCTGTGTGTCAAGCTATTTCGTCTCCTATAGCATATCAATCACTCGACCATCTTGATTATCTGTTCTTTCTACTGGCAAAATCGTGCAAAATGATTCCAGTGATGGTTGTTCATCGATTGATTTATAGATCCCAGTTTCCGCTTTACAAATACATGGTTGCCGCACTAATCACGTCCGGGGTGCTGATTTTCTCTGTGAGTAACAGATCGAAATCCAGCAGCAACGACGGACAGACATTCCTGGGTTTTGCTTATCTTTTTGGATCTCTTTTACTTGATGGGCTGACCAACTCGACTCAGGATCGAATCTTTTCCAACTCCAAGTTCAAGAACGTCACCGGTGCTCATTTGATGGCCGGCCTTAATTTGCTCAACATGTCTCTCACCTTAGCATACACTCTCCTATTCACGAACCAGATGCAATACCTTAAAGAGTTTGTGATGATGAATGGTGTGGAGGTGATCCGGGACATTTTGTTATTTGGCCTGTTCGGATCATTGGGCCAGATCTTCATCTTCATCACGCTGCAGTATTTTGGCTCCCTACTGCTTGTGACTGTTACCGTGACTCGTAAGATGTTTTCGATGTGCCTGAGCGTCTTCCTGTTTGGTCATAAATTAAATTGGACACAGTGGATGGGCTTGTTTGCCGTGTTCCTTGGCATCTTTCTGGAGTCTTTCTACAAAAGACTTGCAGCGAAAAGCAAGAAGCTCTAGGATAAATTATTGTATTAAGTTGTATACTTTTTGCTAGTTATACAGTTGTATGCTCATATACATAAAGGCACGTAATCACAAACCTGCCGGAGAATTAAAACATCATGATGTTCATCTAAACTATCGATGGGCCAGTTGTAGGAGACATCTAGCCGCACCAATGGACGAGGGAGTGGACATCAGTCTGGTCGGAGACATGTCCATATGAGTTGATCTAGAAGTGGAAGAATACAACTTGTTCGTATCTGCCATGCTATTCTTTAGTTGAGGTTTGATCGGGGTCATAAATGTGGAGTCGGGCTCCACGAGGGTGGTGTCAGACTGGTTGACTGCATTTTGCGGAATCGGAGGAAGTCTAATCTTGCTGGCCTCATTGAAACCAGACACAAAGCGCGAGGGAGACGTCTGTGCAACGTTATTGAGGTTGGCAACTTTTTTGTATTGGAGAGACGCTCTTTTCAAGTTGGCACTGGTGGCCTTCTTTTTAACAACATCGTCCAAGAAACTGACGCCTCGTCTTTTCATTTGGACTGCCTTGCGCTTACGGTTCAGAACAGGGGTCGAAGATGCGAGAAGATCATCCAACGCGTTCGAACGATGGCGCTTGGAGAGCGGAGACTCGTGTTGTTTTTCTTTGTCCAGCACCTTGAGACTTTTGAGAGGAACATCAACCTGATTGGTTGTGACCTTATAGTATGCCAGTTGTAGCTTCAATTTCAGCAATCTGGCCCGTTGAAGTTTAGGCGAAAGACTCTCAGACCCATCAAAAGACAGAACATGTTTACTTCCGCCCTGGGTGGACCTGTTCAGGGTATTATTATCAAGACGTGCCAGAGCAGGCCTAGTGGTAGTTGTGGTAGTCATGACTATGTCTTCAACCAATGCAATCTACCCCCTGAGTAAGCAAGTAAAAGGATGAAGGTCTGTTCCCAGATAGAGCACACGCTTGAATAAACAAAATACTCGATTCGAGGGTGTTTGTTTTGGAATTTCCAAAACCGGTTTCTTATTCAAAAAATATGCCATGCGCGATGACTACACGAAAAATGTACAGAAGCGCGACGTTGCAGCTCGTTAAGGAATTTAGAATTACACGCTAAAAGTCAATCTCAGCGATGACCTCACGGAGAGAGGTGACCAGCGTCGTGTTGATGCTGTCACCGTTTCCGCTCGCGACGCGGAGAACCATCTCGTTCAGCTCGGCACTACCAAGGATATCAACATGCTCCGCCGTTTTTGCACCGCCTCGAATATCGAATCTATCGGGCTCGTGTTTCATCTCCACTACCGTGACCTTGGAATTTCCCGGGTTGTACATGTTATCGCCTTCTTCGGCCCATTTGTGACACATCGCGTGTGTCATCAGTGAGACGGTGCCGTCTCCGTCGGACAGCAACACACTGTGCTTGTGCTCGGCGTCAATTGTGACGTTCAATTTGGAAACGTCCTTGTTAACCTCTTCTCTGTAGTTGTAGGCCCTTTCGGTCGGATTTCCCACGCCGTAGAAACAGTAGATTTTCATGTCTGGCGCATTAGGAAGTGGAACCTCTAAAGGATTGATCCATTTGTTGAACTGCTTCTCGTTGGCCGCCAATTCTTTTTTAGTTTTGGCCACACCGGTTGAATAGTGCTCCTGAGTCCTGCGCTTAAACCACTCAGGACTCTGGTCTAGCAGAAAATCGATCGACTCTGCTACAGTCAGGTTCTTTCTCGAATAGTCTCCAACTTCTTCAACGAAACGAATAAACTTTCCCATGGTGTCGTTCGCATGCTGGGTATCACCGTTGAATACGTCGTCTGGGGCAGAGTCCAGCGACCCCCAAATCAAATCTCCACCTTTGGGTATCATGCTTGCAATCCCTCCAAAGGACTTGAGCATGTCGACTCTTTCTCTTCTGGAGAAGAACTTCTCGAGTCCCTGAACAGCCAATGCATTGAGCTGAACAGTGTCTTTCATTTCTCCCGAAAGAAGAGCCACAATGGCTTTTGGTGTTCCCAAAAGACACCCAGAAATGTCAACGAATGCTTCAATGTGGTCATTGACCCAGTGAGGACCTCCATTTCCAAAATGTTGACCTTCGGCTTCCACCCATTTGAGAAAGTAGAATATCACTTGTGCACCCATAGAGTGGCCGTACAAAACTGTTTTCTCTCCAGTGAGATGTTTGCTTAGCTCAATTTGCATTTTCAACTTGGTAAAGTACCCATCACGTCGTTCCAGGTCCAAATAACTAAGTCTCCAGTCGTATGCTGCACTGAACATATTATTAGGACCATACCCAATGACCGCGAGGTTCTGTAACACTTTGTTCCAGATCCAATATCCAGCCATGAAGAAATCTGCTGCCTCAAAACCCTGCGCAGCCCTCAGCTTGATTCCGGGAGGATCCAGCCCAGTTTCTGGATCCAACATGATATGTTTGAGCCAGCAAGCTTTATCCAGGAACATAGTACGCAGCATGTAGAAAGAGCCCCAGAGTCTTTTCCTGAAGTGGGCCTCACTGCGGCATTCATCTGTTCCTTCAAGACCCCAGCTTTCGATACCTGTACTAATCACACCGGGGACCAAGATCACCGGGTGCTTCGCTTCGTGTCCCTCCTTTTTGAGCAATCTGCCAATTGCAAACGATTCGCTTGGATCATGGAAATCTTCTTTCGAAGTTTCCTCTAGCATGCTTTGCAGTGATGAGGGGAGCACGTCTTTCCAGTCCTCAAAATAGCCACTAAGGCTCTCGAATTTTAGCATCGAGTCGAACCCCGGCAGCATGTCATTGTCGACCATGGTTTTGGACCCAAAATAAAGTGCCACACTAACTCCAAAGAAAATTCCAAACAGAAACGTGAACCTCTTGGTCATCAAGATAGTCTTGGCTTTGGACTTGTCTTTATTTTGAATTATTGCGCTGGCATTGGTGACATCAGATGAAATTGCTTCGGGTATGTCAATTTCTTGAACCGTTGTCTCATTTTGCAGCACATGGTCTACAGAAGCACCAATCTCAATTGCGGAACTTGTCGATTGCTTCTCGTTTTCATGTTTGGAAGCCTTTTTGGCGGCTGACCTACGCTTCGGAGGCATTATATGGAACTTCAAAAAAGGATAAACAATTGACGTTTAACTAGTGGTCGATCGACGCAACTAAAATATTTCAAACTGGTCATTTGCAGTATCATAATTTCTCAATGGTGGAAGAGCACAGAAACGAGTTTCTCGCATTTGCGCCATTATTAGACGAGACTGGGGACTCCAATAGTGTAGCTAATGATGCAGGACTAATTCTCCCTGAGCTCCTCACCAAAATTATCAGCCAGCGTGGTTCATTTTTGGATATCACAGAGAATAAATTGAAACAAGAAATTGAAGTCGAGCAATTGGCCAACACTGAGCAAGCTGCCAACGATGACATTGACATGGAGGAGAAACCAAAGGTTGTTGAGAATCAATGTAAAACACACGAGGAGTTCACGAAGGATAAACAAGAAGTTATCGGTTCCGTTCATTCATCGCTGAATGAGTCGTCCTTATCGCTGGATTTCGTGTCTCTTCTCATTTCTTGCGTTCGTCCTGCAGCCGGATCCTCTTCTATGTCGCCGCATTTGAAGCAACACATAAAAATTGGCTCCTTATCGAGCGACAAGGTGGATCCCGTTGAGGACTCTGAAAAACTTAAACTCGATACGGCTAGAGTAGGTCGAGGCTGGAAACTAGAAAGTCTGGAGCGAGCTGCTGCAAATCTCAGAACATCAAGTTTGCGGCTCAGAGAGGAAGTCACAAAGGAGAAAAACTTTTGGACGGGGATGTGCGATGTGTTGAAGTCTCAGGAGGTGGTCACTAGCATGAACATAAAGAACGTGCGAGAAATTTGCGTCAAGTACGGGTATGGAGATGCGGGGTCTACATATTATGACAAGGGTATTGGGGTCCTGAAGAAGGATACGAGCTCCGGAAGTTTGTACTTTGAGAAGTCGGCTCTCAACAAGGAAGAAAAGCGAGACAAAGTGGTGAACATTACTTTGTACGAAAAAGTTGGTGATGTGACAACTTTGGCTGGTAAATCCAATCTCACTCAAAGAGTTGATAAGTTCAACGGGCTGGGAGTGATCAATGACATTTCCAAGGCTAGATTCTATCTTTTCGAAGAGGAGCTCTTTTACCAGCTAATTCGAGAAGCCGCCACCTTAATATCGCTTCAGGTTACGGTAGAGGAGGACAAGATCGTCATCGATCTCCACGACGAGATTATAGAAATTACACAAATCAACGCAGACGAGATTCAGCCGACCCCAGATCTTCCATCCAACGACAGAGCGGATCTCATCCAAATATATCTCCGCATGATGCTGTATGCGGAGCACAAACAAAATCTGGACAAACGCAAGATTCCTCCTTTAGCATTAGACACAGAGCTCCAAACGGGTAGTCAGTTGTCTTCTACATCTCTTCTTCGGCCGATGCTGGTGTACAACCGCCACGAACGAACACTAAAAACCGTCATAGAAGTGCTCGAGTCCGTCATTGTTACTCTGTTTGATAACGAGAGATCCAAAGCAACAGCGTTCTTGAATGAGAACCTTAAAGTTACCAAGCACTGCAATGAGTCCAAGACCCAAAAGCAAGACCCATTCATGCGGGTATCGACAGCACCTGCAACGAATCTGGAACTGAGCACTGAGGAGTTCACTATCCAGGTTCAGTTGAACTCCATCATGGCTTCGGCATACTGCACAATCAACCTGACTCTTCAAGACCAGTCAAAGTCAACCATCCTCGAGGTGGCTCTTAACGACGTCCGAGAACTCGAGGACTGTTTGAACTGGGCTATACGCAGTAGGGGTGCAGCATCGGAAAAAAACAACAAGGCTGTGTAATTATATATTTTTCCGAAAGTGCATATCTAAAAGAACGATAAAAGTATGACTAAAAGTAAGGTCCTTCTTATTGGCAGTGGCGCCCTTGGCATCGTTGCAGCATACACTCTGGAATGCAACGGTATGGCAGAGGTGACTGTTGTTGTCCGATCTGGATACAGAAAGGCGTCTACAGTCGGATACAAGATAGACTCCGTGCAATTCGGGCAGATAGAAAATTGGAAGCCTACAAGACTGGTTTCCAGTGTTGAGGAAGCGATCTCTAACGGCGAACAATATGACTATATGTTTGTTTCAGTGAAAAACTTGCCCGACTCTCCAACTCCGTGCGACTCGGTTGTTGCGCCAGTCTTGGAGAGAAAGCTGGCCAGTGCTTTGATTTTGTGCCAGAACGGAATCGATATCGAAAAATCCCTGATAGATAAATATCCTGGCCAGGTGATCTTGAGCTGTGTTTCTTTGATCGGTTGCACAAATATTGACTGCGTTGTGACTCAAATGACCCCCGATAATGTCCAGCTGGGGATCTTCGAAAATCCTACGCTTCAGGACCACACCGTCGCTGAAGCAGCACTGGATAAGTTCATCGCCATGTATCGGATGGAGAATGGCAAAAATCTGGTCAAGAAAGACACAAACGTTAGGCAGACGAGATGGCAGAAACTGTTGTACAATGCTGCTATCAATAGCTCAACTGCATTGGGTAATCTGGACTGCTCTAGAGCTGCCATGGCAGGAAGCAAGGACAATGTCTGGAGACCTATAATGAGGGAGATCTACGCGATCGCCAAATCTGACGGCTATATCATTCCCGAGCAGCTTGAAGAGGTGATGATCAACATTTCCGACGGGTTCTTTTATACACCGTCGATGCTGGTGGATGTTCGCTTGGACAGAATGATCGAAGTGGAAACGATTGTTGGAAATCCTCTCAGAATAGCACAAAAGAACGGCGTTGAATGTCCGTATCTGTCCATGACGTACCATCTGCTGAAGATGGTCCAGTTCAGAATTATGGAGAAACAAGGACTGATCACGGTGGATGACCAGGTCAAGGCAACTAAGAGCGTCGACGAGTACGGCAAAGGCTTCTGAGCTTTTTTATAGACACCCCACACCTAATAGAAATTATTCTAATTTAATTGACACTGATGAGCAGTTTGAGCACAGTGTGTCGCCGACTCAAGTCTACCCGGGTGCTTGTCTTTCCTGGACAAGGAAAATTTGATGTTGAATTTTTGCATGGGCTTTCTCGATTCAGAAACGAGCCTCTGGTAAAATCAATTCTCGCCGAAACAGACAATGCTCTCCCTTCCCTGCGGTTATCTAGCTTCATAACCGATCCGCAAAACGCCCTATTAAGCTCTAATGTCCAATCTACTTCAATTCAACAGCCACTATTGATATTCACCTCATACTTGACGTGCCAATTGCTAAATTCTGTCGGTGATAGTGATATCCTAAGTAACACCGAGTTCATCATAGGGCACTCTTTAGGAGAAATTACCGGTTTGGTAGCCCAGGATGTCCTTTCCTTTTCAGCAGGACTGAAGTTAGCTTATCACCGTGGCAAATTAATGGAAAATCTGGTCGCCAACACCGGGCGATCGTATACCATGCAAGCACTCTTATTCCAACCTACTCATTTTGAGTACATCGTCAAGCTACTCACGAACCTTCAAGTGGATATCAGTAACTACAACAATTACCAGCAACTGGTGGTCAGCGGTGAAAAAACGGAGCTACTTGGAAAACTGGATCAATTGAGGAAACATCTGGCCAAAGCAGGAATCTGGAAAACAAGAGTTGTCGGTGTGGATTTGAAAGTGGACATACCTTTCCACAACTCAATGCTACAACCAATAGAGTCAGAGCTGGCAAGTATGCTTGTCAAGGAGTTGAAGAGCCCGGATTTGAATGTTCCTATGATATCCAACCTGGATGGGGAGGTAGTTTCGCGCAGCAAGACTCAAGTTAACAATATTGCACGAGTGACTTCGAGACCCGTTCAGTTTTTGAACTGTCTTCGCACTCTCACAGACATGAAAACGAATTTTGAGATAGTAAGTTTCAACGCAAGTACTGCAAAGATCATTGAGAAGTACTTCAAGGACGCCAAAAAGCTGAAAAATATTCGATCTTCCGCCTCGATCAAAACTGTTGACCAGTTACTCAGTCTATAGAGATATTTACTGAATGGGAATGAAGTTTCCAACAATGCAACTAGGAATGTTGTATTTGTCTCTTCTGATAGTGAAACTGAAACAGCAGTTTCGCTTTTTGCGACCGTCTTTACTTCGCAGGTTGCAACTGGTTAGAACCGCTTTCTGTGTATTATCAAACGCAATGGCTCCATATTTTTCCCAAAAATTCACACTGCTCTCTTCTGTCATGAGCTCGTAGATGGTCAACTTGCCGTTCTTAAGATCGTCGATGGAAACCTCAACTAAGGATGCAAACTCCTTGTTTCCCCGATATATTTCACCCGTTCTTCTCCAAAGACAGGCCGGAATGGCCATGGACGTGAACACCCGATCATAATCTAGCAACATTCGCTCAAAATTCTCCTCCACCAGGATCAGATCAATATCCTTTAGTGTCTTTGCTATCGCCCGGAATCCAGGACGGAACATGGACAAGGGCTTCAAGATTCGCTGCCTCGATGAAGCAGCCATGTGGTTGTCCATATAATTTTGCAGCCTCTGGTAGCCTTTGGCATAATTATAGGGCTTGAGCAGGCCCGCCTCCAATTTGGCATTGATGACCTGCTTGAGCCGTTCTTCTGGCGAAATCTCTGTTGTTGGATCTGCTGCAGTTAAGAAAAACTTATCTCTTGCAGAATCAGAGACAAACGGCTGACCTGTGGCTTTTGGTGCCGGCAGGGTAGAGGGCTGATTGGCAGGTTGCTGCTGAAAATATGCATCGTAGGATGGCTGCTGAAGCCTAATCGCACTATTGGTGATTGCCATCTGCGGCGTGATGGCTTGCCTGTTTTTGTTTTGTCCCGCGGAATCAAAAGTGGACTTTGCAAATAAACTGTTTTCAAAAGCGGGCTCAAAATGGGGCATTTGGGTCAGATTTGTAGGAGAGCCTACCGGAACGTTCGACCCAGAAAATCCACCTAATTTGTTGAGCAAGGGATCATTATCAAGGTTGATCGAGTTGATCATGTCTGTATCATCTATCATAGACAAGAACTCAGTTAAAGAATTGAATTCTGAGCCAGCATGCTCAGAAAAAAAGAAAGGCTGTTGGTTGATGGTCGAAGTGGAACTTTTGTGTGTAGCATACGTCTGAATGTCAGGAGCTGGCGCGCCTGCCGGCTCGAGGTGTATCATATCGTTGTTGACAGGCTGATGACGGTAGATGCCCAGGGGACTAAGTTTTTCTGCACTTGAGCTGTTTGCTCGCGTTTCGCTAAAGCCAGGATACCCAGGGGATGAAGAGGCAGTGCTTACAGATGCGTTCAACGACTTTTTCTGTTTTCGACCACCGTTCGTTGGCTCGTCGTGACAAAGATGACCGATGTTGCGCTTGATGCATCTCTGGCACGGGCGACTATCATCGCAGATCATGTGAGAACGCCTGCAGTACACACATGCAACATTGACCTTTTTCCGTTTTTTTTGCTGACCGTTTTGTTTCGGTTGTGCAACGGCCATCTTCTCTATTTGTTCATCTGGAGATTCATTTTTTATCTCAGAGGCTATGTCTGAAGAAGATGAGGAGTGGTCCAGAACATTTTCGTCTGCAGGTTTGGACTCCAAACCATTGGAAGTCTCATCACCCACACCCATGATAATAACAAATACACACAAATAATTGAATATTTTACTATTCCCCAGAATTTAAACAATTGTATTTTTTTGAAACCACACTAATGAGGTGAAAATTGGATTACGAGCAGGGAATAAAGACGACTTCGATGAAAGAATTGATTGGGGCCTTCCAGCCATTCTATATCTATATGTAGCGGACCGGCCGCATTATCTGTAATCGCTTCTCACTCTTTTTTCTTGTGTTCTTTGGCTGGATCTTCATCTGTTGCCATCAGCTTGTCAGTCAAAATATAAAGCATGGCAACCAGAAAAATAGCCATGGCGAAGCGGGTTAAAATACCGTAGATCATTTCATTCAAGTTTGTACCTTTAGCAGCGTCATTGACGACTTTCAGCTGAGCGAACGGATTCATAGAAAAAAGGTTTATGGACTGGATGCGTTGGAAATTTAGTCAAAATCAATTTTGCTGGTACGCTTTTTACAAACTGCCCAGCTGAGATAAAATTTCCGATGCTTTCTTTTTTACGCCCAGCAAGAAACTCGTCCTCTTTGAGCAGAATAGCGACCGCTAACGACAAACCGCCGTTGATCCTGGTTGCATCAATAGGTAACCCAGAGGCTCAATATCACGCAACGAGGCATTCCGTGGGCCATCTAGTGCTACACGAGCTTCAAAACAAACATGGGTTTTCACATGTCAAACAGCTGGAAAAGTACAAATTCTTTGTTAACCCAGACATGCCAGATCTGCTTCTGTACCAAAATTCTGGATTCATGAACACCAGCGGAAAAAACTTACTTAAGCCATGGAAGTCTGTGATGGCACTTTCTCAGTATAACCCAGTGCTGGTGGTACTCCACGATGAGCTGGATTTAGACTTGGGAAAGGTAAGAGTCCGAAAACAGAACTCTTCTCCTCGAGGCCACAACGGACTCAAGTCTATTCAACAGCACATTGGCAAGGGCTACAACGCCATACAGATAGGAATAGGCCGGAATTATTCTGGAGAAAAGAGCCCAGAAACGGTGGCACGATATGTGCTATCGAAATTTAGTGAGCTGGAAATGGAGCAGATAGAGACACAGGTAGTGCCCCAAGTGGTGGCAATATTACTGCAGATGCATCAAAACCACAAGTACATTTTTGAAGCACTGAAATGATCGATTACGTAAGCATGGTATGATTTGCCCAGGGCAAGTGCGGAGTAGTGATGGGGCATGATGGTGGGGTGTGAGAATTTGTATATAAAGCAGTGGAGATCCGAACGAAGTCTGCATGTTTAAACTACAAAGTGTCCGTACCGCCCAACTTGGCTCGAGAAGCCTTTTGAGACCCTGCTCTGCTTCCCTTACCCGCAAGTACTCGCTCGCGGACAAACAGGGAGTCGTCCGTTTAGAAGAGCTTATGTTACAATGTCATGCGTACCCAGACCTCCGGAATAAAGCTTTTGATGCATTCAAAGTTGTTGACAAGGCAATCACGGTAGCAGACAAGCGCGCCAACTCCTTTGTTTTCGATAGATATTCTTCCATAACCAGCTTCATGTTCAGCGTGTTGTTTGCGCGTGAACTGCTTCGCAAGCCCAACAAGGAGGTGGTTGACCAGTTTCTTGACTCTGTTTTGGGTCACAACATCCAATTTGAGCTCGAGGATATTAAGTTGGTGATACAGTATTTGGGTACCATTAAGAGGTTGCTGTGAGCTGGAGGGGCTACTATTTTTCATGATATAAACTATTTATTTATTAACGTTAACAGAATTTCCATCTATTTCCGCAACTCTCACACGTGCAGAACGTGGTTAGCGGCTCGTCCGCAGACCTTGTTTGCATCTGGTAATAGCTGACTTCTCTCTTTTTACATTTTCCACACACAAATCTGTCTGTGATGGCTCGCTTCTGAACAGCGCCCTGAGCATCAAACAAGTTTTTCTGGTGGATGTCGGCAAGTTCCTTCTTCAGAGCCTCTGGCGCAAGCTCTTGGTTAGTCATGGTAACAAACTTGGACGATTTGATCTCTCTGCTCAAAAGTCGAGCTCGAAGCTCTGGGTTATTCTTATTTCTAAGGTTCATGATCAAAGACCTCATTTTGTTACGATACTGATCAGAAACTTGCGAGTCGGTGAGCTTGAACGCTTCTGCTTCAATTTCTTGGGCTATGAGCACAATTTCAGAGGGCAGTTTATCTGAAGTCATGGCCAAAGCTGTGTACAGACCAGAGATGGACCCATTTCTGGTGGAGTTGTCGTGGATGTTGATGTTGACACCGTCGTTGGCTGGGTTGCGCGGTTTGGACGTCACAAATGTTTTTTTTTCGGATATTTCTGTATTCTCCTTTGTCTCGACAGGCGAGGCTGCGGCTGTGGACTCGGAAGACACGCTTTTAGCTGGGGCCTTGGCACTCTTCTTTTCCTTGGACACCTGGTCTTTCCATTGTTTGATGATTTTCTTCACTAACGAACTGACCTCTGCATCTGCATGGGTACGAAGCTTATTCACCGCAACACCGACTTTAGTTTCACGCAGGAACTTCTCAGTGGCTACCACTTCTTTTTTCAGCACCTCCAACAATTCCAAAATTGTCTTTGAGTCCTGAGCCTTGTCCAGACTGCCAATCACGGTTTTGACTTCTTTAGAATCCATTCCACCGTTTCCAAGATTTACAGCACCACAATCTTACCCAAATGGTTACTTTGGTGAAAAGTAGGTGAACAATTTTGTCTTATCGTTTTTCGTGAACAAACTTTCAGCAAACAGGTCGTGCAAACTACAGAGTTTAGGAGCTGAATACGAATGTAATTTATAGTAGATACTTAGTTAGTAGTAACTTCGTGGATGGCTTTAGCCAAGTAGTCAACATTGGCTGGGTAGATACCAGCAATCGAGATTCTTCCGTCGGAGGTCAGATAGACAGATTTGTCAATGAGTTGTTTGACTTGTTGTTCAGACAGCCCTGTGTAGCAGAACATTCCCTTTTGGTTGAGAAGATGGTCCCAGTTCAATGGGTTCTTGTAGGTGTTTTTGAGCTTGTCATAAAGAAGTGCTCTCATGTCGACAAGTCTGTCGGACATGATCTTGACATCCTTAAGCCACTGTTCGTAGATAGCCTGTTCGGACAGAATGATCTCCACAAGCTTAGATCCGTGGGATGGTGGAGATGAGTACAGTGGTCTGATGACCTTCTCGAGCTGAGACTTGACTCTGACGGTTTCTTCGGAGCCTGAAGTGATCAAGGACAGCGATCCAACTCTCTCACCATAAAGTCCCATATTTTTGGCGAACGACTGAGAGAGCAGGAAGTTGGACAACTTTCCATCAACCACAGCTTTATTAAACTTGAACAGAATAGCGAGATCGTCAATAGGAGAGCCGGATCTGAATCCCTGGTAGGCCATGTCGAGAATTGGCAGCAATTTTCTTTCCGACATCACCTCGAGGATCTTGTCCCATTGCTCCAACTCAGGGTCAACACCGGTTGGGTTGTGGCAACAAGCGTGCAACAAAACCACAGTGCCTGGCTCAGCACTCTTCAGATCCTTCAACATACCAGCTTCATCAAGAGCGTTGGTTTTGAAGTCGTAGTAGCTGTACTTGCCAGTGGTGAGTCCGGACTTCTCCAAGATGGCAACGTGATTAGCCCAGGTTGGGTTTGGCACGAGAACTTTTTGCGACTTTGGATAGAACGTTCTAACGAATTCTCCCAAGACTCTTAGCGATCCGGTACCAGAAATACCCTGGGCAGTCAGAACACGTCCGTCCTCAAGCAATTTTTTTCCAGCCTCATCGTGCGAGTAAAGCATTTTCTTGATTTGCTCGTTGAATTTCGGAGAACCAACAATCGGAACGTATTCTTTGTTGACCTCAGTCTCGGCAAGCAACTTCTCTGCAGCTTTCACTGATGGGAGAATCCATGGTTTTCCCTCGTTGTCTCTGTAGGCACCCACACCCAAATTAATTTTTGATGGGTTAGAGTCATTGTTGTATAGCACAGTTAGTCCGAGAATTTTATCGGCCGGAGCAGCCTGGACCGTGGCCCATGCAGATTCATATCTCCTGCCCACTGCAAAGGACACTTGAGGGGCTTTTAGTACTCTCGTAGCTCTGGAGCTTGTTATTCTCAACATTGTGATTTTTTTATCCAAGACTCAAGTTAATTTTTGTGGTTCTTCACCTCACTATTTATAATTATCTCCATACACCCATCTTGCATAATTTTTCAAGATGATTCAATTTTTCGCTCCGCCATGCAAGTAGCGGTTAACTAGGGGTGTAGCCGGTGATTCCAGCCAAGACGAACAGACTGCTGTAAAAGAGTGGTAGATCTGAGCTTTAGGCAATCTGTCGTGATGAGGGGTGAAACTGGAGCTCAATGCTATACCCCTATGTTGATTGGAGTCATCTGTGCTCGTTGAAACTGCATCCCCGGGGTTTTTTTCCTTGCCTTAAATCACCTTTTGTACACCCCAGCGAATATTTTTTTTGAGTCATACCCCTCTTTACGGTTTATCTACAGCTTCCCCTCACAACACCGGCTCGCGTTTCCTCAACCCCTCATAATTCCACAAGCTCGATAACCGATATAGTCCTTAGCCTAAACTTAACACGTCTTCTGCAAGTGTGCTTATGGGCACCTCTATCGACCCCTCGTAGAAATTCGGAATTGGCGGCGAAAGGCTGTAGCACAGGAGAAACGGAAAATATACGGAACATGACATAATTCAATACTTTAGAGCTAAGAAACATACATAGCGTCAATCTTTTGAAGCGATTTGCCGAGACTCAGCTTCATTTTTCTCCGGTACAAGGTCGGAGCGTTCAATTGCACCGGGTTTCCTTCGAAATACACGGTATCCAAATATTCAAGCCCTCCCAACTGGTCGTGGATATCTTCGAACGAGTCGATTTTGTTGTATGAGCACCAAAAATCAGTCAACTTTGTTAGATGTTTCAAGTTCTCCAACTTGCTGATCTGGTTAGATGTGACGTCCAGCACCCTCAGATTGTGCAGATTGTCTAGACCTTCCAGCTTTGTAAGCTTATTATGGGATAGGTATAATTCCTCCAGACTTTCCAATTGATCCAGATTCTCGATTTTGTTTATCTTGTTGGACTGAATTGACAGAATGCGCAGTTTCTTTAAGTTGTCCAAGTTCTCAAACTTGGAAATCATATTTTTTCCGAGCCATAGCTGTTCAATCTGTGGTAGCTGTAGCATGGTCTCGGAAATGACCTCTATACGATTTCCTCCAAGCTCCAAATTTTTTAGGCTTTTCAGTGTCTCGAGATTCTTGATTTCTTTGATCCTGTTTTGCACAAGGTAGAGATTTTCCACCTTTGTTAAATTTTCAAGATGTTTGATGTTCTTGATGTTATTAAATGAGAGGTCCAACATCTCCAAATTGGGAAACTCGTTGATATGTTTCGAAATGTGCTTGATCCGGTTGTCATAAAAATCCAGCTCTACCAGCTTCTCCTTATTAGGTATTTTTTTGAGGGAATTTACGCTCTCCAAAAGATTGTCTCTGAGAACAAGTGCTTCTAGGTTTACGAATCTTTCAAGAGCAAGAGAGTCCAACTCCCTGATCTTGTACTGGATGAGATCAATGCTTAACGTGTCATGAGGAATGGCTTCAGTCAGTTCTACGTCTGAAGGCAACAGTTCAGGATTGGGATCTGCAATCGTTTGCATACCAAACTTCTCTTGCAACTCTTGCACTTGGTCCAACGGCATTCCATGCTGCTCGCGAGGCTCTTGGTCGTCCGAAGACATCATCTCTGCCTCCTCTGCATCAGAACGCGCAATTTCTAATTCCGGGTCGGCCTCGCCACTCATTAAAATTTAGTAAATAAATGCTCTTTGCCAAATCATTTGTGTTGCCATCGGTGTGCATCTCCATCATCGACTACATCCTTACACCATTAAAGTTCAACGGGTCACCCGTTACGCTGTTCAAAACATATCTACATAATGGCCGTCTGTTGCGTGCCTTGCCACACCCCTGCTTGCTTCAGAACATTCGAGAAGTTTGAGAGAACTCACATATTCAAATAGTGGGTGTCACAACTATAGAGAGAGATGAAAAACGCTTAACGGATTTCTGGGTCCAACGACTCTTGTGCTGGAACGTAACTTTTCACAACGTAGTCGACACACTCTCCAACGGACTTGATTTCATTAGCGACGTTGTCGTCAAACACAACATCGAATTCCTCCTCCAACGCAACGAGCACGTCATTGTAATCCAGGGAGTCCATACCCAGGTCCTTCACAAACTCGGTTTGCATGCCAATCGAGCTGCTTGGGACCTTGAGCTCAAACGAGTTCAGCACGGCAATTGATCTGGCCAGAACATCTTCCTTAGTCAACGAAGAAGAGGCAGAGTAGAATCTGACACCGTTCATGAATCTGATTGATTGCGCCTTCGTATAAAGAGCTGGGCTCACAGCAGAGATAGCTCTGTTCACTTTGGTAACGTTTTTGAGTCCAAAAGCTAGTCTAAACATATTGTTGATCAATTTGTAAGCGGAGCTATTGAGTATTTGCCTAACTTTTTTTTCGAAGTAAATTTCTCCTCAATTATTGTGTCGGAAATCGGCCCTTGAATGGGCGTTCAACTCTGCTAAGATTTTATTGCTTTTCACTAGACGATACCTTTCATGACACTATGAAATGGCATTCAAGATCCAGAAATGAACTTAGTAGCATGCACCTCACGAGTTCTTGTACCGTTTGATGTACCCCCTTGAACATCCATTTACTGGCTCTCAATACGACCATCGATGATTACTGACTATGACATTCCAACCTCCAGACCTCTCTGCCTAACGGTGTCCATGTCAGATTTGGATAATTCGTGCCAAAAGCGTGATCCTGTATCCTTCGTCGTAATTTACCCGGCCGTTTGATAATTGTAGTTGTTGTTGGAAAAAAACAATCTCATACTGGATATACTTCTTGTTCTTCTGAATTCATCACTCTCAAAGCAACACGTTAAGTGCGCATCTGTACATACGACCCGAAGATTTGGAAGATCAAAAAGCAACCGAAAAGTGGACTCCAAGTCAAGCAACTCGCAGACCGGATTTCTTGTACTATTGGACTACTGTATATTAGTTGAGGATGTCGAGCGAGAAACGGCCGGCTTCTCCGGGACCTGGGGCCCCCAAAGTCATGAAAAAAATCAAAAGATCGTTGGAACCATTAGATGAGCTTAGTGAATGCGGTCCTCTGACACAGGAAGATGTTGTTTACTACCAAAAGGAGGCTCTTTATAGAATGATGAACTTGTATCGAAGCCGAAACAGAAGACTCGAACGGTTTTTGCACGAACTATCAGAGAGCTACAACAAGATTTTCAAATGCTACGGTATCTTGAACACTTGGTGGGCGGAGTTCGTAGACCATTTCAAAACACACAACAAATTGGACTTGAAGAGCGACATTAACCAGCAAGTTCTTATTAATGTGGATGAGAGTATGGGCGAAGAGAGTGAGAAATTAAAGGAGATTCGTATTGCCCTGATTAATATGATTCAGCCTTTAGTGTCACAACCGGTTTCCAATTATGATGATAAGCTTATTTCTCTTCAAGAATCCTTGGCGAGTCTGAATCTTTTCAAAGCCCAACTGGAGGACGAGAATAAAATGCTCAGAGACAAGATAGAAGAGCTTAACCAGGAGTTAGACAAGTTCATTACGAAGAATGATAGACTCGATTCCAAAACCCTTGGTCGTATCAGTGAGTCCAAGAAAACAGAAGATACCCCTGTTAAAGATCAGACTCCTGAGATAAAAACAGAAAATGGCGAACAGTTGCAAATCAGTGATGCCAATTTAGTCGAGTTCGAAAACTTAAAGGTCGAGGTTGAACAGTTGAAAGCGAATGTCACTGTTTCCTCCGATCAATTGGAGCAGAAAATGAAAGAGATACATGATTTGGAGACAAAAGTCACAGTCCTATCCAACAGGCTCCTGAATATCTCTGAGGAGGACTTGCAAAAATCAGTCGCATACCAGAGTCTTGCTGCCAAGAACATTGAACTCAATACAGAATTGAGCAGAGTGAAGTACGAGAGCTCGAAGATAGAATCCCAATTTCTTGCCTTAGAATCCAGCATCACACAGAATCAGGCTGCGCTCGAAGAGAAGTATCTTGCTGAGATAAAGAGCAACAATGGATATGTGCAGAAGCTGGAAACTGATTTAACAAGAATACGTGCTGACAGAGATGAGCTACAAGCGCAAATGTCTGTGATGAAAGCAGACAAGGGGAAGAGCGAACTGACCGAAGAATACAGGAAGCTAAACGAAATTTTGGAGTCGAGACTGGAGGAGGTAGAAAAGAGCGTCAACAAGGAGTACGAGAACGAGGCCACGTCCACCGAGGATGTGGCCACCCTGCAAAAGCACAACTCTATCCTATCGATGGAACTCAAACAGCTCGAGGAAGCTTTCAAGCAAACTCGACAAATCGCGAACTCAAAGTTGCAAAAGTACGCAGACTCTGATTCGTACATCAACAAGCTAACTGTTGAGAAGACCAAAGCTGACCAAAAGTATTTCCAGGCTATGCGTTCGAAGGATTCGTTGACTTCGCAAAATCGGATTCTCAGCTCGAATCTGGCCAAACAAAATGAACTGATCGAGGTTCTGAAGACCAAAGAGAAGAACCTGCTTAAGAAAATCGAAGTGGAGCAACAACTCTTCGACAAGCTCAAAAACCTGGAAATTGTGTTCAAGAACGATCTGAACTTCCAGGTGAACAAAAACAAAGATCTGGAGCTGAAACTTAAGACCGCATCACAGGCGGTGGAAGACATACAAAACAGATTGAGTCAGCAACAGGACAAGGCTGCTCACGACCAAAAGATGCTCGTGGGACTCGAAACGCAAAATAAAACCCTAGATGCCAAGGTGAAGTCATTGGAGTCGCTTCTGATGAAATACCGCACAAACAATCCTTCGGCGTCTGCCGAGGACGAGGAGATCAATCAGGCGTTGCTCGCAATGACGAAATGTCAATTGTGCAACAAAAATTTCAAGAACCTCACACTCAAAGTGTGTGGTCATTGCTTTTGCTCCGATTGCATCAATAATCGACTAAGTTCTCGGATGAGGAAGTGTCCTAGTTGCAACCAACAGTTCAGCAGTTATGATGTGTTGACAATTCATCTATAATTACAGATCAATGAAACGCTGCCAACTGGATGATGTAGTTTTCAAACAATCAATGCCTGAATAAGAATACCGCATGCAACTTTATTGTTCGCGACACCTTCCGGGAAAATTATTGGTAGTGCCTTCTCGGCAGGATGACGGCCCGCGCGCGCCGTATCTATTTTGTTTATTGTTCACGGGGTTTTCCGTAAGGGCCCCGGAACGCCGACTTGTAAAAGCTGCGAGATATTCGCGAGTAATTATATCGATAAGAGTCCAGCAAATAATTCATTCAGTTTATTCAATGATTGACACTACTGGCTGGACCGTTTCCCAATGGGTCAAGTACCACCAGGAATCAACTCCAGATACATCGTATGGAACTCTCTTAAGTCTGGTGAAGTCTCTTGAGTGTTCTCCTGTCGATCCTGCCTGGATTTCTCTTGCCTCTGAGGAGTCTCTCCAGCACCAATGGAGAATGTTGCAGTCCAAGTCAGACAAACAAGATCTGAAATTGTACGGAGTTCCTATCGCTGTCAAGGACAACATCGACGTGAAGGGGTTCCCTACCACTGCTGCATGCCCTTCCTTCAGTTACGAGCCTCAACAAGATGCCACGGTAGTTTCATTGCTGAAAAGCCAAGGTGCCATTGTTATTGGTAAGACCAACCTTGACCAATTTGCAACTGGACTTGTGGGAACCAGATCTCCATACGGCGTGACTCCTAACTCTTTTGATAGCAGATACGTCTCTGGAGGTTCCTCCGCTGGCTCTGCCGTGGTTGTTGCCAGGGGAACAGTTCCTGTCTCTTTGGGTACCGACACTGCTGGTTCCGGAAGAGTTCCAGCTGCTTTGAACAACCTGATTGGACTTAAACCTACGAAAGGAGTTTTCTCCACTGCCGGAGTGGTTCCTGCCTGCAAGTCTCTGGACTGTCCTTCTGTTTTCGCCACTAATTTGTTCGATGCACAGCTGTGTTTCGACATTATGGCTAAGGCAGACTACTCCAAATGCGAGTACTCCAGGGCACTGCCTGCAAATCCGAAAAGAGCGTATCCATCCAGACCGAGAGTTGCTGTTCCTACTGACCTGAGCAGTCTGTGGTACGGTGACACTGAAAATCCAAAGATATATGCCAAAGCTGTCGAGACGTTCAAGAAGATGGGTGCGGAGGTTGTTGCGTGCGATTTTACTCCGCTGCTTGATCTCGCCAAATGCTTGTACGAAGGTCCTTGGGTGGCAGAAAGATGGGCTGCAACCGAAGAGTTTTTCGAATCCAATCCTCCGGAGAAAGATCTTGATCCAACCGTGGCCAAGATCGTCAGAGGAGGGAAGACTCCATCTGCCGCTACTGCTTTTAATTACGAGTACAAGAGACAGGCCATCCTGAAAAAAGTGCAGGAGACTTTTATGGGAATTGATGCCATGCTGGTGCCTACATGTCCGCTGAACCCAACCATCGAGGAGGTGCAAAAAGAACCGATTTTGGTCAACTCCAGACAGGGTACCTGGACCAACTTTGTTAATCTTGCAGACATGTCTGCTCTAGCAGTTCCTGTTGGTTTCAGAGCGGACGGTCTTCCTAACGGTGTGACTCTTCTAGGATACGCTTTTGAGGACTATGCACTGCTTGAACTTGCCAGCAGATTCTTCAAGACTTTATACCCGGAGGGCAGATATCTTGGTGCCATGAAGAACGTCGAGGCGGGAATTGCTGACGAGCTTGACCACACTTTGCCGGCCATCAATCCACAAGCCTCCATAAAATTAGCTGTTGTTGGTGCCCACCTCAAAGGTCTTCCTCTTCATTGGCAGCTGGAAAAAGTGCAAGCTGCATTTATTGAAAAGACCACCACGTCCAAAAACTACAAACTCTATGCGCTGCCCGTTTCTGGACCAGTGGCCAAGCCTGGCCTGCGCCGAGTCAGTTATGACGAAGAAGGCTCCGAGATCGAGATTGAAATCTACGCTGTCCCGACCGAGAGATTTGGAGAGTTCATTGCCATGGTTCCTGAACCGCTCGGAATTGGATCTGTTGAAACCGCTTCCGGAGAGGTGGTCAAGTCTTTCATTTGCGAGGAGATTGGCTACTCTCAGAAGGGATCAGAGGATATAACTGCACTGGGTGGATGGAGAAATTATATCGCCAAGAAAGAGAGCTCGAGAAAAGCAGGTCTGTTCAGAACCGTGTTGGTCGCCAACAGAGGTGAGATTGCTGTGAGAATTATCAAAACGCTCAAAAAGCTGTCAATAAAGTCTGTGGCTGTGTACTCCGATGCCGACAAGTATGCGGAACACGTTCTAATGGCAGATGTTGCGGTTCCTCTGCACGGTGTTTCGGCAGCAGAGACATACATCAACATCGACAAGATCGTCAAGGCTTGCAAGGATTCGGGAGCCGAGGCTGTGGTTCCTGGTTACGGTTTCCTCTCCGAGAACGCTGACTTTTCTGATAGACTGGCTGCAGAAGGAATCACTTTTGTTGGTCCTTCTGGGGACGCAATTAGAAAGCTGGGTCTGAAGCACTCAGCCAGAGAGATCGCTGAGAAGGCCGGCGTCCCGCTTGTTCCTGGTTCTGGACTGGTTTCTTCTGCCGCAGAGGCCAAAGAGATTGCTGCCAAGCTGGAATACCCTGTGATGGTGAAGTCTACTGCTGGAGGCGGTGGTATCGGTCTGCAGAAGGTCGACTCCGAGGAGGATATCGAACGTGTTTTCCAAACCGTCCAGCATCAGGGAAAGGCCTACTTTGGCGACTCAGGAGTCTTCCTGGAGCGGTTTGTTGAGAACGCCCGTCATGTGGAGATTCAGATGTTTGGTGACGGTTACGGAAAGGCCATTGCACTAGGGGAGAGAGACTGCTCTTTGCAGAGAAGAAACCAGAAGATCATCGAGGAGACTCCTGCTCCAAACCTTCCTGAGGCCACCAGAGCAAGAATGAGAAAGGCTGCCGAGCAGCTGGGATCTTCGATGAAATACAAATGTGCAGGTACGGTGGAGTTCATCTATGACGAAAAGCGTGACGAGTTCTATTTCTTGGAGGTGAACGCTCGTTTGCAAGTGGAACATCCAATCACCGAGGAGGTCACGGGCCTAGACTTGGTGGAGTGGATGCTTTACATTGCTGCAGACATGGCTCCTGATTTCGACCAGCCAATTAAATGCCAGGGTGCTTCCATGGAAGCCAGATTGTACGCCGAGAACCCAATCAAAGACTTCATGCCGTCCCCAGGTCAGCTGACACAGGTCAAGTTCCCATCCTGGGCCAGAGTTGACACCTGGGTCAAGACAGGTACTGTTGTTTCGGCTGAGTATGACCCTACTCTTGCCAAGATTATTGTGCATGGAAAGGACAGAGCTGAGACCTTGCAGAAATTGAGACAGGCCCTCAACGAAACGGTGGTTTATGGCTGCATTACCAACATCGACTACCTGAGATCGATTGCCAACTCCACTATGTTTGAGACTGCTAAAGTTGCAACTAAGGTGCTGGACTCGTATGACTACAAAGCCAACGCTTTTGAGATCACTTCTCCAGGTGCCTACACCACCGTTCAAGATTACCCTGGAAGAGCCGGATACTGGCGTATTGGTGTTCCTCCTTCTGGTCCTATGGATGCTTACTCGTTCAGACTGGCCAACAGAGTTGTTGGTAACCACTACAAGGCACCGGCAATCGAAATAACTCTTAGTGGTCCATCCTTATTGTTCCACCACGAGACGGTGATTGCTGTTACCGGTGGTTCGGCTCCTGTGACTGTTAATGGTGAATCGAAGAATATGTACGAGCCGATCGAGATCAAGAGAGGCGACAAGCTGGTGATTGGCAAACTTACTTCGGGATGCAGATCATACCTAGCCATCAGAGGTGGTATTGACGTGACCGAGTACCTTGGATCAAGATCCACGTTTGCTTTGGGTAACCTGGGAGGTTACAACGGAAGAGCGCTGAAGTTGGGAGACGTTCTCTTCCTCGGCCAGCCAAACCTAGCAGCATGTACTCTTCCTGCCCCTGTTTCTGCTCCAAGACCCGTTCCTTCGTCTTTGGTTCCGCCAATTACCAGCAAGGAATGGAAGGTCGCTGTCACTTGTGGTCCTCACGGGTCGCCAGACTTCTTCAAGAAAGAATATGTTGAGGAATTTTTTGCCAGCCAGTGGAAAGTCCACTACAACTCGAACAGATTCGGTGTCAGATTGATCGGTCCTAAACCACAATGGGCAAGACCAGACGGAGGAGAAGCTGGATTGCATCCCTCGAACGCGCACGATTATGTCTATTCGCTGGGTGCCATCAACTTTACGGGTGATGAGCCCGTGATTCTGACGTGCGACGGCCCTTCCCTTGGAGGATTTGTGTGTCAGGCTGTTGTTTGCCAGGCTGAGATGTGGAAGATTGGCCAGGTCAAGCCAGGTGATCTCATAACCTTCTACCCTGTTTCATTTGCCGACGCCCTCAAGCTGAGACTTGAACAGGACAAGGTGCTTGAGACCTTTGAGGGCGCGTTCCCTGTGATTGCTAAGGGTCTGGAACACCCTCAAAATCCCGTGCTCTCCACGTTGAAACCAGCAGGAGCATCCGAGGCTCCTCTCGTCACATACAGACAAGCTGGTGATCGCTACGTGCTCATCGAATACGGAGAAAATGTGATGGATCTCAACTTATCGTACAGAGTCAACCGTCTGATCGAAATGGTGAAAGAGTACAAGACGTACGGCATTATCGAGATGTCTCAAGGTGTGAGGTCTGTTCTTGTTGAATACGATGGAGCCAAAATCGACCAGCAAACCTTGGTCGAAACCTTGATCGACTACGAGTGCTACATTCCTAACACCAACAAGTGGAGCGTCAAATCTCGTATCATCAAATTGCCTATGGCGTTTGAGGACAAGAAGACTTTGGATGCTGTCACGAGATATGCAGAGACCATCAGATCTAATGCCCCATGGTTGCCAAACAACGTTGATTTCATTGCTCAGATCAACGGCATCGAGAGATCGAGCGTCAAGGATATGCTTTACGCGGCTAGATTCTTGGTGCTTGGTCTGGGTGACGTTTTCCTGGGAGCTCCATGTGCAGTTCCATTGGATCCAAGACACAGATTCTTGGGAACCAAGTACAATCCTTCCAGAACTTTTACTCCAAACGGAACAGTGGGCATTGGAGGCATGTATATGTGCATATACACCATGGAATCTCCTGGTGGATACCAGCTAGTGGGTAGAACGATTCCTATCTGGGACAAGCTATCGCTGGGAGCGCACACGGTGGACTTCAATGCAGGAAATCCATGGCTCTTGAGTCCATTCGATCAGGTCGAATTCTATCCTGTGTCTGAGGAAGAGCTGGACAAGATGACTGAGGACGCTCAACACGGACACTTCAAAGTGGAGGTGGTTGAGTCTGTTTTTGATCATGCGAAATATCTCTCCTGGATTCAGGAAAACTCTCAGTCCATTGAGGAATTCCAAGAAAATCAGGGTGGTGAAAAGTTGGAGGAGTTCAACAGATTGATTCAGGTCTCCAACTCAGAACTACAAGCCTCGGGCTCAAACACTCAGGAAAAACAAGAAATATACCCAGATGATGCGGAGATGGTCTACTCCGAGTACTCTGGCCGTTTCTGGAAACCTTTGGTCCAAGTTGGAGACCAGGTCGAGGCAGGACAGGGTCTCGTTGTGGTTGAGGCTATGAAGACCGAGATGGTTGTTCAGGCCCCTGTCGGTGGTAAAGTTCTGAAGATTGTTCATACGAACGGAGAAATGGTGGAGGCCGGTGACTTGGTTGTCGTGATCCAGTGAGTAGCCCATCGGTGAGGCTACATGACGTGCTCATCAAATATTTAAGTTTCTATATAATGTTTATGTTCCAAACAGAGTCTTGGTTCTAGTCGATTCGTTCGTAGAACAGCATATACACTGCCCGAGAGTCTTCCATCAGGTGGGCAAGGGAGCATTCGGTGATTTTTGAGTCGTTCACGCGCCAAAACGGATTCTTCACAGAGCTGGCGAGCTTCTTATCGCGGGCAACGGCCGATGGAGCCGACTCAAAAATAGACGGAGACCTCGGTCTGGTGGCACCCACTAAAGACGAAACTCTGGATCTCAGTTTCGACATGGAGCTTTGTCTTTTGATATCAACAGCACTCGTATCTTCCTCCGGATTTTCGGGGTGAATCTCGTTCACCAGAGCAGGGAACTTCTGGTAATACTCGCCAGTGACAGAGTTTTTGTAGAAGACCGGCTTGCGGCGATAACATTCATAATGTCCGAGCGAATGAGAGCCCTGATGTCTAACAGCTGCATTAAGTTTGTACGTTATCGTCTTGAGTCCATCTTCTGGGTCTGGATTGGAGTCATGCAATCCATGTGCCTTCAACTTATTCACCAAATCGTCGTCCTCGTCGTCCTCTAGCTCTTCATCGTCATCCTCTTCCTGCGAGTCAGGTGTTTCTTCCTCATCGGAGTGTAGCTGGGACTCTTCTAAATATTCAGTTCCAGGCTTCTCCTCCAAGATGGACGAGATGGCTCTAGTGAGTTGGGAAGGTTCCTCCTCGCTCTTGTCGTACTGGTCTTCGTCCTTATTCTTAAATTTTTCCATCTCGGCAGTGTCAACTTTGAGAGTCAGAAATTCATGGAATTCCACATTACACGGATTACGCCTGGCCTGGGTATCATAAATTGACCGGGAGAGATGGACCGTTAATAGTTTTGGAGGCAATATCACCGAAGTTTCCTTATGTACAGTAGACTTGACCTTGTCCGACTTGGCACCCGGGAAATTGTTGACGAATTTTTCCAGCTCAGGCTCTAGGTCATCATTAATCAAAGGATCCTGATCAAGTTTACTGCGGAGTTTTTCAATTTCTGGACTGGAACTTTTGGCGGCTTGTAGTATGAACGTGAGTTTGCATCTGAGACAAGAATAGTCGTCAATTATATCACTTTCGCTGCCCCTAAGCATGCTTTCCAAATCAATTGAGCTTTGTTGCGGAACTGGAAGCGACAGAATCATCATTGGATTGTAGTTTGTAGAGCTCTTTTTGCCACATCTCATACACCTCAACTGCGACGAAATTTCGCCCTTGAATGGAAATTCAGGGATATTTGGAATAATCTTGCGTAAATTCAAGTGTTCGCGTTCCAGCGTCTCCAAAATCAACTGTAAAAGTTCATGGGCATCGTGCTGGCTGACAGAGATTTTGCTCTTGTAGATCCTCTCAATTGCATGAAGAAACTCCCACACAGACAGTACCCTGGACCTGTAAATTGTTTCTTGAAGCTTGGATAGCATGCTTATGAGAGCAGCATGTAGTTCAAACGAAGGCAGTTTTATGCCATCCTGGACTTGTGAGTTTCTGAAATCGTTGACTCCATTCAGATACTCATTTAAACCAGGTAGAGCTGCCAGGGCCTGCAAACAGCAATTGGCAAAACAATCCGTGGTCATGTTTATCAACCCAGTGGTTAATTTGTCTGGCCTCTTAGAAAACATATAGTTTGATTTTGGAGGAAAAATAGTGGGAACAATAATGTACACTCCTAATGAGATAAGAAGTAGATATGGCAAATGTGTAGCACGGACTTTGGGAGGAGCAATGGCCGGTTTAGGATGAAGATGTCTTCGGTAAATCCTTATTAATTTATCTATAGGATGTTCCATCAAACAGGCCCAGTGCCAATTATAATTATTTTAAGATAATTCTAAAACTCCGATTATTAAGTAAAACTCTCACGCAATGTTCGGTAATCCAGAAAAAGAAACATATTAATCCTTTTTAACCTATAAAATAAAAATCGCTACAGTAAAAACGAATACTATGCTTATAATCATCTACATTTCCATTATGTTTTAACTATTAACAACCGCTAATTTCCGATAATTTAATCGACCTCTTCCATGGCAGACTCAGCCACAGCTTCTTCAGATGGTGCCTCAGTGGACTCCTCAGCAGCAACCTCAGCTTCCTCATCGATGTTGAGACCAATGGCAATCAAAGAGTTGATTCTCTTAGCGAAAGAAGTTGGCTCATCCAATGAGAAACCAGAAGTCAACAGGGCAGTGTCAAACAGCAAGGTAGTCAAGTTCTTGACAACCTTGTCTTCAGCACCGCTCTCGTCAACCTTGGCCTTCAAAGCCTTAATGATAGATGACTTTGGAGAAATCTCAAAGATCTTCTTCGAAGCCATGTAGGCGGACATGGAGGTGTCTCTGAGAGCTTGTGCCTTCATGATTCTTTCCATGTTGGCAGACCAACCAAATTGACCAGTTCTGATGGCGGCAGGAGAGTCAACAAGCTTGAAAGAGACAACAACCTTCTCAACTTGGTCTCCCAAGATGTCCTTCAAGGTCTTTGTCAATGGTTCGTACTCTTTAGTGATCTCTTCTCTCTCTTTCTTCTCTTCTTCAGACTCTTCGAGCTCAAAGTCTTTGGTGATATCCACAAGCTTTTTGTCCTCAAACTCCTTGAGTTGAGTCATGGCGTACTCATCAATAGGGTCAACCAAGAACAAAACTTCGAAGTTCTTGGCCTTCAATGCGTCCAAGAATGGAGAGTTTTCAACAGCCTTGATAGACTCACCAGTAATGTAGTAGATGTTCTTTTGGTGCTCTGGCATTCTGGTCACGTAATCAGACAAAGAGGTCATCTCGTCAGAAGACTTGGTGGAGTTGAATCTGAGCAACTTAGCCAAAGAAGATCTATTTTGTTGATCTTCGTGAATACCCAACTTAATGTTCTTAGAGAATGCAGTGTAGAACTTGTCGAATTGTTCTTGGTCCTCAGCAATTTCATTGAAAGTTTCAATGAGTTTCTTGACAATGTTCTTTCTGATAACCTTCAAGATCTTGTTCTGTTGCAACATTTCTCTTGACAAGTTCAATGGCAAGTCCTCAGAGTCAACAACACCTCTGACAAACGAAAGCCATTCTGGGATGAGTTCCTCGGCCTCATCAGTGATGAAGACTCTTCTGACATACAACTTGATGTTGTTCTTCTTTTTCTTAGATTCGAACAAATCAAATGGAGCTCTCTTTGGAATGAACAGAATAGCCTTGAATTCCAATTGACCTTCAACAGAGAAGTGCTTAACAGCCAATGGGTCTTCCCAATCGTTGGAAATAGACTTGTAGAAAGCGTTGTACTCATCTTGGGTAACCTCAGATGGGTTTCTAGTCCACAAAGGCTTAGTCTTGTTCAGCTCTTCAGTCTCTGTGACAAGTTCCTTGACTTTCTTAGGCTCCTTCTTCTCCTCTTCCTCGTCATCCTTAACTTCCTCAACCTTGGCCTCCTTGGACTCATCATCCTTGACCTCCTCGGTTTCTTCTTCTGGAGCATCCTTTTCGACCTCCTTGGTGACAACCAACTGGATTGGGTAAGAAACAAACTCAGAATGTCTCTTAACAACTTCCTTGATTCTCTTCTCCTCGAGGTACTCGGTTTGATCTTCCTTCAAGAACAATCTGATGATCGAACCTCTTCCAATCTTTTCGTTTTCCTCATCCAGAGTGACTGTGAATTTTCCACCAGCGTTAGATTCCCAAATGTATTGCTCATCGTCGTTGTTCTTAGAAATCACTTGAACATGATCAGCAACCAGGAAAAGAGAGTAGAAACCAACACCGAATTGACCAATCATGGAAACATCAGCACCAGCGGAAAGAGCTTCCATAAAAGCCTTGGTACCAGATTTAGCGATGGTACCCAAGTTTTTCACCAATTCAGCTTTGGTCATACCGATACCAGAATCTCTGATTTCAAGAACCTTTTGTTCTGGTTTTGGAGTAATTCTGATGAAAAGTTCTGGCTCCGTCTCGAGCACAGATGGGTCAGAAAGGGCTTGGTATCTTATTTTGTCCAATGCGTCCGAGGCGTTCGAGATCAATTCTCTAAGGAAGATCTCCTTGTTCGAATACACGGTGTTAATAAACAAGGACATCAACTGAGAGATCTCAGCCTGGAACTCATATGATTCTGACTTTGTGGACATTATGGTTTAGTGTAGTTTCCAAATTTTCGAAGAAAAAAAACCCGGTGCGTATGGGGGGATACAAGTCGTTTAAATATGATGCTACCATGAATCCTTTCTTGTCAAACTCGACGAAACTTTTTCGTCTAGAAAGTTCCACGACATTAATTTTTTGACGACGATTCGTGTCGATAGACGCAAGAAGAATATTCGAGACCCGCTAAATTAGGGTTCATGCCTTACTTATCTTCTTCACTGCAACCTGAGTAGCATCATTTAGTTACTACTTACGTATAGCCAAGCGATCCCAATAAGAGGATCTAAACAAATGGATTCTACACGATTCAAATAACGATGTAAGTAGAAGGCGTTCATCTTGGTTTGATAACGTTCATTTCAACGAATATCAGTTGGAGCACAGCCCTCTTAGTCAAACTAGCTAGACATCTACAACTACCATAAGAGTGAAATTTAAACACATCCGTGCACCAGTGAATTTGACAGCTAGTATTTTTTTGTTTACAATTCAATGTTTACATTAACTTTGCGAATTTATTTTCTTTGCCATATCAATGAGCACAACTGTTCGTAAAGACGGCAAGAAAAATCTGGCTTCTAAATATTTGGAGGCCATTAGTTCCCCAAACCTTTCACCAGTAAAGCCGACCAATTCCCTTCACAGTGCAACTCCTAGCTCTCCAAACAGTCGACCTTCAGCCAATTTGAAAGAAAATGAGAATCCATTCAAATCTCCTCAAAAATCTACCTTCTTAGATAGCGATTCACCTGTGAAAAGGCTGATCAAGCAAAAGGAACAAGATACACTCGAGAACAATGCATCCAACTTTATCCCGGTTCCTCCCCCGTTTGCGTCTCACAAAATTCGGTCTGAACCATTGCATAAGCCATCTAGAAGCGAGATCAAAACGATGGGCCAAATCAATAGTGCTCTATCAAACTCCCCATCCCTTAAAAACTTGAACAAGCTCAGAAGTATTGAAAGCAAGCTACGTAGAAAATCTCGTGTCGAGTCCGTCTCTCAGAAGTATCAATCTAATAGCACAATAACGGGTCGCGAACTACCAATCGAGGAGGAACTAAATCCAACAGCATCATGGATTGACAAAGATCGTAAAAGTTTACAGGCTTATGAGTTTTTATGCCGTATTACTGAAATCAAGAAATGGATTGAGGATTGCCTCGAGATTGAAATTAATATTGAGAATGATTCTATCGCGGAATTTCAAGATTATTTGAGAAATGGGATTCTGGTTTCAAAATTGGCACAAAAATTCGAGCCCTCGAAGGTCAAGAGTATATACTACGGAGAGAATAACTCATCCGGTACCAACTTCAAGAACAAAAGTGGTCTTTATTTCAAGTTCACAGAGAATATTGTTTCATTTCTTGAGTTCCTGAAAAGCATACAACTTCCGGAAATGTTCATTTTTGAGACAGCTGATTTATTTGAAACCAAAAACATTCCTAAAGTGATCTTTTGTCTACATGCACTGAGTTTTATGATGTCCGCAAATGGCAAAGCACCTGAGCTCAAGCATTTAAAAAAATATGACATTCATGAATCTGATATCCGAAAGATTCAAATAAAGATCAGAGGTCTCAAAATTCCAAACTTCAAAAACATCGATGATGGAGTGAGAGTTAATCTTGGAGAAAGCTTCAGTGTAACTGATGCTGATGCCAACGATGATCTGTTTGATCTGAAGTCCACATCGGAGAGTGTAGTGGTCGAGGAATCAACTGAAGCGAGACATTTGTTTAAGGAAAGATTTGACACACAGGAGAGTGACCAAGATATTGACAGGATTCATGAAAAGTACAATTCCATGATCAACAATGACAATGGTCTAAGTGTACGTCCAATTGCAGAGAGAAGTGATATTGGAGAGATAACCGAGCTACAGGCTATTGCAAGGGGAACTCTACTTCGATACGAACTGTTTGTCAACAAATTCATGTTGAAAGTTTTCACTAATGACCTTATTCAGTTTCAATCTATTATAAGGGGTGGACTGGCCAGGTCGAATAGAAATCAAAAGCGTAAAGGTTTGCTGGCAAACTCTAGATCTCTATCTGTTTTACAAGCTATTCTGAAAAATAACAAGCGCGAAGACAAATATAAAGCTCTAAAGGACAAGTTGAACAAACAAGAAGGTCTTATCATTAATATCCAGTCTTTAATCAGAGGTGGATCAGTGAGAGAACGGAACTATCTTAATCGCAGAACATTATTATCTCAGACCAGTTCAATAATTAGGTTACAAGCTTATATCAGAGGTTCGTTGATCAGGTCAAATGACAGGTATTTAAACCAACGAATTGCACACAGCGCCAAACGGGCAACGCGTAATGGAATGAAAATTAGCGTTTCCTGTCAAGAGTATCTTTCGACACATTGTATTCCAAGCGAGTATAGATTAGACGAGTTACTTGCCATTGGCCGTGGAAAGTTGGTTAGAGAAAGTGTGAAGAGGAAAAACAAACAATTGTGTAAGGAAGTTTCGTCTATTATCCATCTACAGACAGTATTCAGAGGTGTTCTACAGAGGTTTTATGTGGAAATGACTAATGAAGATCTACTAGAATCTGAAAATATTGTCACTGATCTTCAATCAAAGATCAGGGGAGCTCTCTTAAGATACAGAATACAAGAACGGGAGGAATGGTTTAGGCAACCACAAAACCTTGAAAAGATCATCCGCTTGCAGAACTACTTCCGCGCCTCTCGTACACAGCATGATTACAAGTCACTAATCTACGAGAAGAATCCACCATTGAAGGCTGTCAGGAAATTCATAAATCTTTTGGATGGTCCAGGAGTGGAATTGGAGCAGGAGAAGCAAATTCAAAAATACAAAGAGCAAATAGCCAAGGAAACACTCCGCATTGAACAATGGGAGATCGATCTAAGTCAGTTGGAGGCCAAAATCCAATTGTTAAAAAAGAATAATGTTTCGTTCGACGATGTGCTCAAGCTCGAAAATGAGAATTTGAATGTGACAGCATACTCAAATGATTTGAATAAAAGTTTGAACAAAAGTTTAGGTGGGAAGACCGAAAAGGTTGTGATCAAACCTATCAAAACACTAACTCGCTTATACGAAAAATTCTTTTATCTGCTACAAACAAAGCCTTCCTATCTTAGCCATTTATTGGCTTTCACTGATACTGATGCAATCGATCTGCATTTTAGTGCTGGAAATCTTGAGGACTGGATACTCAAATGTTTCAATTACAATAATTTTTCAGCTCCTGCTTCAACCGCACCTACCCGTGAAGAATTCCTTCTAATGAAGTTAATTCTTCACGCTTCAGGTGAAGATCTTAAAAGACTGGGCTCTGTTGCGCGTCTGAAAAACTTTATCAAAACAAGACAAAGCTTGTCCATTTCTCCAACCAAGTCTTGGGAGTTGTTATTGATGAATTATATTAATTTGCCGCAACAAAGAGCTTTAGCAAAGAGTATTCTCACGGATTGTGTTTGGAAGGTGATTGCTGACGAGGATGCAACTTACGAGCCCGACCCTTCTATCATCTTTAAAGATTTGCTCGAAAAGGATGAAAAAGAAGGAAGGGTGACATTGAAATCTCTAGAAGATCTGGATAACATGGATCCGATTGATGACGAGGATACAAGAAAACAATTTGTCAGCAATCTAACACAACTAAGAGAGGCATCGTATGATGTAATGAAGTCTGTTGGGCATCTCGTTGGAAAATTACCGCTTTACATTCGCGTGGTTTGTCGGGGAATATACGACCAAATGAAGAAGTTGTATCCAGGTGAATCTGAGAGACTCTATTTGAGCGCTGCGGGATCAATCTTGATGAAATCGTACGTGCTTCCAGTTCTTTTAAAGCCAGAGAATTATGGTATTAATATTGTTGAGATTCACGAGGATCCCACTCTTGCTTCCAAAACTAGCGAGAATCTACTACAAGTTGCAAAGGTATTGAATCAGCTTGTTCTGATGCGACCTTTTAGCTCGGAAAATGTGTACCTTCAACCTCTGAATCCGTTTGTGGAAGAGTATGTGGAAGGAATCAGAAAGATTTTGAAAGATCTGATTGATGTTGGTTCAATTGAGCGAGCTTATCAGATGCAGTCTGTCTATGAAGATGTAATCTCCAGCCATAAACCTAAATTGGAGCTTTTGAAGGACGAGATCTCTGAAATGCTACACGTCATGGTGGATCATCAAGAGTTATTGATAACAGAAAAGAACGATTACATGCGCTTTTTGCTAATGGAGATTGAGGAGTATTCTTCATATCACAACAAGATTGAAACCCAAAACGGGCTAATTGAGTTGTCGTTACAGCCTATCGCAGAAAGCACTGATCCTGAGATTGTGGGTACGAAGGTCGCATTGCTTGAGGTCAAAGAGTATTTGATCTACATTTTCAAAGTGCAAGATGGTAACGATCTGTTAGATTTATTGCTTAGCGAGATTACCCCTCTTGATGAGTTGCGCTTCAAAGAGATTATAAAACAGGAGCGCTCGACTAGTGCAACCCTTCAATTTGGACTCGAGAAAAGAACCATGCGTAAAATTCACAACTCCACATTCCCTCAAATCAAAAAACATGCGATTGAGCTTCTACTTGAGTTGGAGAACAATGGATATATTACTCGTGAAGATGGATACCAGGCAATCCTGAACGAGATTGCACATGATATCAAAATGAAAAAGTCTAAAAAGGAAGATAGAGAGCATCAACTTAAACTCGTGATTGATACTCTAACCAAACTCAAAAAGAAAGAAAGAACGTGCTCGAAAATCTATTCTGATTACATCAAAGAAATTGACCGTGTCATGATGAAGATGCAGCACCAGACTGCCCAGAAAAAGAAATCCCCCCTGCTCAAATATTTCTCCAAACAATACTATCACGAAAAGGATCTTAAGAGGAAAAAGGGGTATATTCCTAAGTTTGGGTCATACAAGCAGTCAGCCAAGCATCTGATTGACCAACAGATTTTACTTGAGTTTACCAATAATTCTTTGTCCTCGTTTGCGTTGACCAGAATCCATTTCATTATCAGCTGCGAGCGTCAAGGCGAGTTCACATTTGAAATTTCCAAGAATTCCTTGGGGCTCAGTGGGTATGAAAGAATAACCATGGATGATCTTTTGAATTTACAGTACGAGCACAAAAAGACTGTCTCCCTATTTGACAATAGCGTTCAATTTGACACTGATAACCTGGTTTCCTTCATATTTAGGAAATTCTACGAAGTGCACGAAAACATATAAATAAATAAATATTATTTTCTGTCTGCGAAGTCTTTATTTGATGTTGCGATGGTAAATTACTACAAAATATGTTGCATGATTTCGTCTTTGTTTCCTAAAGTATGGTGTATTACGATTCTTATATGGTCATATTATGCATTGGTGTTCAAAACGGTGTTACCTGTGATTGAGGGTAAATGGAACCAATTGTTTTTGATTGTGTTACTGACGTCCCTAAATGCTCTATGTTTGATATCCTATAATTTGGTAGTTGTTGTTGGTCCGGGGTTCCCTCAAGATTTTGACGAGCTCCGTTGCATTGAGTACGACGACGATGGATCTATTCAGCCACCGCTGTTTCTGAAATCTCACTCAGTTATGGTGAAACAAGACGGTGGTTACCGTTTTTGCAACAAATGTAAGGTTTGGAAACCTGATAGATGTCATCACTGTTCATCCTGTCAGTCGTGCGTGCTTAAAATGGATCATCATTGCCCTTGGTTTGCCCAATGTGTTGGATTCAGAAACCATAAGTTCTTTGTGCAATTACTGGTATATGTCATTTTATATTCAGATTTGACATCGGTGGTGGCTGGATATGCACTCTATAAAATCTACAATCTTCAAACAGCCAGCCAGGACCTATTTTCTCTGCATACGATGTTCGTTTTTATCGTTGGAAGCGTGATGGGCATGTGCATCTCGGTTTTTGGAGTTTTCAGTCTGTATCAGGTTTTCTGCAATAGAACAACCCTGGAGTTGTACGAAACTCAAGGGTATCGCGCAAACAAGAACTCGAACCAGCTGGGTAACATTTATAATCTTGGACTTAAGAGGAACTGGTGCGCAGTAATGGGCGACAGCTGGATTCAGTGGCTGCTACCAATAAGGGCAGGCAAAACGTCTGGAGACGGTCTGACATTCGAGGTGAATCAAATATTATTCCAGAAATTGCAGCAAGAAACGGAACTGCAACAGCGTCTGTCCCAAGAGATCACGAATTACCGTACTACTCAAAAGTACATCAGTCAATCTGCGCTCCGCAATATATGAAAATCGGGACGAACATGTAAATTTTAAATGCCATTCACACCGCACACCGACAATTTTATTGTAACACTTACCCTCCTGGAGAACTAAGTTGTGTTTTTTTACCTCGTTTACAGTATGGTGTTTGAGTTAAAACCATTTGACGACCTGACTGTCAACCCCAACAACAAAAAGCGGGTGGCATACTTCTACGATTCCGACGTGGGAAATTATGCGTATGGTGCTGGCCACCCAATGAAGCCTCACAGAATAAGGATGGCGCATTCGTTGATCATGAATTATGGACTGTACAAAAAGATGGAGATTTATAGAGCCAAGCCCGCCACAAGACAGGAAATGTGTCAGTTTCATACAGACGAGTATATTGATTTTCTTGCAAGGGCCACTCCCGACAACTTAGATCTTTTCGCCAAAGAGCAGGCCAAGTTCAACGTCGGAGACGACTGTCCTGTTTTTGATGGTCTCTTTGAATACTGCGGTATCTCTGGAGGAGGTTCGATGGAAGGTGCTGCCAGATTAAATCGTGGAAAATGTGACATTGCAATCAATTACGCTGGAGGATTGCACCATGCAAAAAAATCTGAAGCTTCTGGTTTCTGCTATGTCAATGACATCGTGTTGGGTATCATCGAGTTGCTCAGATACCATCCGCGTGTGTTGTACATTGACATTGATGTTCACCACGGTGATGGTGTCGAGGAGGCATTTTATACCACAGATCGTGTCATGACTTGCTCTTTCCACAAGTATGGAGAATTTTTCCCTGGTACTGGTGAGCTCAGAGATATTGGTGTTGGAAAGGGAAAATACCACGCAGTCAATGTGCCTCTTAGAGATGGTATCGATGATGCCACGTACAAGTCGATTTTTGAGCCCGTGATACAGAGAATCATGGATTGGTTCCAACCTTCTGCTGTTGTTCTACAGTGTGGTGGAGACTCTCTCTCAGGCGATAAACTAGGATGTTTTAACCTTTCTATGAGAGGTCATGCTAACTGTGTTAATTTTGTCAAGTCCTTTGGTGTGCCCACCATGGTTGTCGGTGGTGGTGGATATACCATGAGAAACGTTGCCAGAACCTGGGCTTTCGAGACCGGTTTGCTGAACGAGACCTTGCTTGATCCAGAGCTACCATTCAACGATTACTTTGAATACTTTGGACCGGACTATAAGCTTGACGTGAGACCTTCGAATATGCATAATGCAAACTCACCAGAATACTTGAATCGTATTTTGACGCAAATCTACAGCAACCTTGAAAACACTCAGCACGCTCCGTCTGTGCAGATGCACGACGTTCCGCCAGATCTTATTGATTTTGACGATGATCCAGAAGAAGACACGAAGGAGGCCATAGACACCCGCGGTGGCTCCCAGAAAGCCCACGACGAGCGCATTGTTCCTGACAATGAATACTTTGACAAGGACGAAGATGCTTTGAAGTCCAAGGACTCGACGGATTATAACGAGGCCGAAAAGAAGCCTACCCCTTCTATCATTCCCGCTAGTTATTACAGCGCAGTCGCGGAGGACATGATGAAAGAAATGGAAGTGGATGAGAAAGATGGACAAAACAAAATTACTGGAGGTACGGATAAGCCATTTGCCAACGGCAGTGGTAACGGTACAGAAAATAATTAGATTAAGAATGAGAAGCGTCGTTTATGCTCTTGAAGCCAGAATTGAATCCCAGTAAATTGTTTATTCCTGTGACCCAATCACCCCTTGTGCGAGCCACGCACCAGAGTCCAGTTTTGGCCTTTTTGTCTTCAGACTGTTTATTTTTGTGGATCGAGGTCGGCAGGTTCCACGAAGGATCCAAGATGGAACCTGTTTCAGACACGACATGAATTTCATCTCCAGCGGTCAGTTTCAGTTGTGGGATGCCATCAATAGATAATTTTGCGGAGCATTCCTGGCCGCTGAGACCTTTCGTTCTGACAACCACCCTAATGTGTGATATTGATGGAAGAATCAAAGGTCTGAACGATAGAGATCTCGGACAAACAGGAGTGAGCAAAATACATGGCACTATAGGATGCACCATGGAGCCACCGGCAGATAACGAATAAGCCGTGGATCCTGTTGGGGTTGCAAACACCAAACCGTCTGCAGTGGTGGTAGTCAAGAAATGACCATTGACATATACATCCAGGTTGATCAAGCTGGGTAACGATCCACGATGCAGAACAATGTCATTCATTGCATGGACCTGGGTCAGCTCGTCGGAATCACTTTTATACATTGATTTCGGATCAGAATCAATAAATCTGTTTTTTTTGACAATATGGCATTCCAGTCTCTCACGATGTAGCATGAGTGCTCTGCTTTCAAATACTTCCTTAAAAGCCTCTTTGTACTCTTTGAAATCGAAAGGAAGCAGGAAGCCTAATGTGCCCAAGCTGAAGGAGAGAATAGGGGGCACCTGGGTGTTAGAGAAATGGGAAACACCTCGCAAAATGGTACCATCACCACCCAAAGACACAATAAGATCTGTTTTCGATGCTATTTCCTCGCTCGTTCCGGTATATAGCACATGTTCCGAAGTCTTTGAACCCTCAAAGCCTTCTTTGTTGTTCTGTAGCTCCTTTGCAACATCATCAGTTACAATAACCGTGCAGTTTGGGTACGAGTCATGAATGTGGCTAATGAACTTTGCTGTTGCGACAGTCACCTCTTCTTTCCATGGCTTCTTCACAACGAGGATATTGGAAGGGGGTGACTGCCATACCAATGTTCTAAAAAAAGAATATGGATTTCTAGCATATTGTGGAACCTGACGAGCCTTAAGATCGCAAACCGATTCAACTTTGACACTTGAAAGTGCAAGGGCACTAGAGCTGAACGATCTCCGTAGCAACACAGAGCTGGGCGCTTTCAGAATTATCATTGCCGTTTATCGGTAAAAAATCTGGGGTCTAAATTTTTCTGAGTCAATTTTTCACCGCTTACTATTAGCGCATATATGGAGCGACGAATCCCAATAACGGGTGCAATCAAATAATAACGCTAGAATAAGCAAACACCTAATACCAACATGTAGAACTGGTTGAGAGGTCTTCAGCTGAGATCAAACACCATATTGCCAGATTTAATCTGGTGCTATTGTCTAGGTGGCTTACCCGGCTCTCAGTGCCTTATAAAAAAGAGTTTTTGCGCTATAATTTTTTTCAACGCAAAATCACAGACGGACAGATCCCGCTATCGCATCCTTTCGAGGTTGAGCCTCTTTCGGGAGCGCTCTGACCCAGGACAAAACGGATATTGGGATCAGGTTTCGACCTTTATGTTTGGACTGGAGATCAACGTTGCCAATCTTGGGTGCAGTGGACCATCTGAAGCTTTACAGTTTCTAAGGACTCGCCTTCGTGCATCCGTATGGGGTCGACTGCAAGGATTGACACGACATCTATTCTTGTAAGGTATGCGATATCTATTAAACAGAAGCTAAAAAGTTCTCGATGATTGAAAACACTCTTTGTTCGACATCGGAGGCCCAAAGGGTATCCATATGTTCGTAGCCCTCGATGCCTAGAACTTCAACAGGACACGAGAGCTGGTCTACAGTTTTGTCGATGTCGATGAGAGAATCAGACATCCCGTAAATGAGCAGCATTGGCGTCGTAATCGTTAGCGTGGGAAAGGGTGCCACTCTGTTGGTCTTCATCGAAGTCCCACTCAAGTACACTAGTTTGGAGCCCGACGATCCTCCCTCGTCAAACATCTGGAAACGACCCCTACTGATTATCTGGAACCAGTGAATCACACTTTTGACACTAGAGGGTGAAAACATGTGTGCGTAGCCGACTTTCTTCTGAGACTGGGTTACGTTGGTTGACTTCCAGTTGAACAGAAAAACCAGGGACTTGTCAACCACAGTTTCGTACAGTGATGGACCCATTAGTTTCTGCCAAAAAACAACCGAGGGCAGGATTGCACGACGTCCAAAAAGCCTATACATGAGGTTGGGAGCAGAATCCACAAAAAAGCGCAGCACTGGGTGATTGAGGCCCTTGGGTATCATAGCTGGCGATAATCCAATAAAATTTTTGATCTTAGTGTTCAGAGACACGTCAAGTGATAAGGCAGCCAGACATTGTGCGGAACCCTGACTAAAACCTATGTAAGTCAGAGATGACTGGCCCGTAGCAGCGAGGATGTAGTTGATGGTATCAGGAATGTCGAACATGGCAAACTCGTCCAGCGAGTAGTCCCAGAAACGCACATCTCTAGAAGAGAGCGTGAGATGTTTCCTGGAATATTTGTTACCACGGTTGTTCCCAAGCCAGACGTCATAGCCTTGATCCACCAGGCGAAAGGGAAGACATCTTGATGCAGTGTCTCCAAGAACAAAAAGCTCGCTATTGGTCAGAAGACCGTGATGCATGTAGATAACAGGTCTGGGTTTCGGAGATTTCCCCGACACTATTCTGTGAATAGATAGGAGATAGCCGTCCTTTGTCTGAACTACATATTCGTGAACTTTGTAACCGTGAACGTGCACAATCTGGACAATATCGACAGCGGTAAGGATCTTGTTGTGAAGCGCTGACTCAGGGACGGGGTCTAGCGTGGCTGAAAAGATATCGTCGGTCGGCGAGGTCGAGACGCTCCGCGGTAGAGAGGAAGATATGTTATCTGCTTTGCTGAATGGAGATTGAACCGATTCAAGGACATTTTCTAGTCCCAGGCTATGAAGCAAAAGCAACGGTAATTGGATGGCCGCTGCAATAACGTTTAAAATTAAGCCGAGAACCAGAGCCATGAAATCAAATCTGAGTGGTATTAAAATTATGTCATTGGCTATCTTGAGAAATATAGCACAGCCAGTGCGACATAAAAAAAAGGAGCCTTTTCGAATGTCGGACGGGTCGAACAAAAGACACTTATCATGAACCGTTAACCACAGCAACGTCACAAATCTCACAGGAATTGGGTTCTAGCACAATTTAGATTCCTATTATAAACACCTGCATTGTTTTTTTCCTCCGCGTGAATAGCAAGCCTTCTGCGATTTTCTAGCCGATTCTTTTAGAAAACATGGATGTCACCCGTGTTTGCAGCCGTTGCAATTCACGCAGACTGAAGTGCGTATATTGAGAATTGCTATTGCTAATTCCATTTATTCGAAACGACTTCCTGTACTACAAGCTATTTCGTAACCGACATGGTCAAAAAATGCTCAAAAGCATGACATCTGACCGATGATTTTGGTAACGGTTGGTGCAAAATTCTTATGTAAGATAACTATTGCGCAAGCATAATTTCTGTTCATTAAGGTTGGGATGCATATTAAATCCGGCTTTCGATTTTTTTGCTCGGTTCCGATGTGTTTAATCTGGCCGACCGAGGGGTTTTTTTATTATACATTAAATATGCTAACCTCTCCACTCACCTAAACCAAATAAAATCACCAGGTTACCCCCCATTCTTGCTCCAATATGACAATCACGTCCACTACGTCTTCACCAGACAGATTTGGGGAGAGAAAGTCGCAACAAAGCAAGAAAAAGCGTGTGGGTAAGGCATGTGATTCGTGCAGATTGAAGAAGACCAAATGCTCTGGAAAGCAGCCTTGTGAGAAATGTCAAATGGATAACAAACTTTGTATTTACACTGAGCGTAAAAAGAGTAAGGATAAGAGCTACTCATATGATTATGTGGAGCTCATTGAGAAACGATTACGTCTGGTGAACAAGGCTCTAATGAAACTGACAGAAATGGTCAAGCTCGACAATAGCACAGAGATTCGAAAGTTCGCGCAAAGTGTCTCCTACAACGAGGAAGATGAACAGGTTCCGATATCCATCAATCAGGCGATCTCGCTTTTAGTTGACAAGTCAGATGTTGTAGAAAATTCAGACAATGAAGCGGCTACGGCTCCTGGGGTTTCAGCTAAATCCGATCTGGATGACGGAATTCAGGAAGCGGCTGGGCTTAAGTCCGAACCGGTGGCCACGAATTACACCTCTTACTCATCACCCGAGTCGCTAACACCACGATCATCGGATCCATTGTCTCCTGTTGCAACCAACGAATTCAATTCAGACCTGTTTTTTGATCACCAGATTACAGATTCTCGCTTAGACGATATAAAAGAGGAGAAGTCAGGTGATTTTATTGACGCGGCCAGTCCATTGGCCAACAGCCTTATGCTCGAAAACCCTATGCAATCTGTCCTGGATAATGAGACGTACGAAAGTTCCCGCCTGACATCGTCTCTTGACCTACTCGGCTTCAAGTCAGAATCTAGTTTTACTGCTGCTGCAATTAATGGATACGGAGACCGCTCTGCTACATCGGGTCCCAGCTCAGGATTAATGGGTTTGGACTTTGATCTTAATTCGCCAGCTTCATTGATCGCTACTTCTCCGGACTCCATTTTTACCAGAACAATGATTCCAAGCTCGGTCAGCACTAGCAACAATGGTTCGGTAGCCTCCTCATTACTGGCTGATGACACATACATTGAATCATCCCATCCCCCAAGCAATCTCCACAGGACCGCTTCTATCAGATCGTCTGATAGTGGGAATAGAAAACATTCGACTTTGCACGGCAACCACCATTCTTATTCACAGCACCCCCACCCCTATAAAAAAAATACTAACCCTACTGATTATTCACTGGCCTATCAGCTTTGAAGGACGACTAATGTGATGAAGTAACGACTTATGAATTTCGACACCATGCTATACTATTCATTAAACACATGTTATAATATACAAACTAATAAAAGTTAAACCTATTATGGTACAAAGCTGTCTTCTTTTTACTGTGGTGTAATCATCTGACACTCGAAAAATTATTTAGTAAACTGGTTTTTTATGGAAGCGACGTTTGCGCACAAAAGCGTCGAGTCTGTATATCAACGCTCCAAAAAACCGAAACAATGCAAGACATGCCACGCACCACAGAACAAACGTCATAAAGCTGTTCGAACTCTTGGTGTCAACTGATCTCTTGATTTTACTCGACAAGCTGCTATCTTTGGCTTTCTCATACTCTCTGTAGTCGTCCAGGCCACCTGTTCTTAGAACAAGCACCAAAACCACGAAGTTGCAGATCAGCCATGCAAGAACGGTATATGTCCGACCTAATGCATAATTTCTTTCCGAGGTCTTGGCTGTGCTCTCCTTCGTATTAGCCTCGGGTCTCGATATGTTACGATTTGCCAGCAGATACAGCTCATCCGGATCTTGCAGGGCTTCAGACAATATGAGCTCGTTAGAGTCGTCTGTTTTCGTGGCCTGTTTCTTCCCCGAGGTCTCAACTTTCAGAGCGCCTTTCGTGCCCCACGAAATATCGTGGATGTTGCAAAAAGCAAAAACACTGAGAACGTTGATATATGCAGGACTTAGAAAGATGTACTGCAGACTGCAGCCAATTAAGTGGAACACCTCAAAGAACAGCAGCGACCCCAGAATATACAATGCGTAAGTGGAAGACAGAGCAACCGTGAGGTCACGGAATTTCGAGTTTTCGAGGTACGCCAAAAACTTGTTTTTCGTAGACTCTGCTATCTCTTTTTGAATGGTCTGGATGGAATCAATCGTCAAAATAATGACGCAAACAATCATGTAGCACATCACTATCGAAAACAGAAAAAATGACAATTGGTACAAGCGCTTGGCATCTTTGGGCTTGTTTCCGAAAGAAATGATAAACGTCAAACAGAGGGCAGCAATGTAGAGCCACAAAAATACCACGGCAAGAATATTACCTGCGTCGAATCCAACAGATGTCTGGGCAACTCCAAGCGTCAGAATACGGAAAACTAGGAAGTAGAAAGACAACGACAGCCACGAAAGACCAATGTTGACGGTCTGGTAGATGACCTCAATTAGCAAAAAGAATTTGCGGCCAAAGCTATGACGAGAGCGAAAAATGCGGTAGAAATGCATCACCGAATAAAGTGCGGCAAAAAACGATCCATTCAGCCATCTGCGCCGCTGGTTAATAAATTCTGATATGGAAGATGGTACGTCAGTGACTCCGTACGCATCATGCACGTATCGGAGAACATATGCTGCTCCTCTCTTGGCGACCAGTTCGAAGCACAAAATCCTATCCTCTGCCAAGTACATATTAGACTCCAACGTTCCTGCTGGCTTTTCTGTGTTGGTTTTCATGTCTTCACCATGGAAATACGCCTTGAGAGGGTCGCCTTGTAATGCCTCGTACCTATAGGCACTAAAAGCTCCCGGAAGCACGGTAACAAACCCAAATGCGGATTCCATGGGTTTGTCCAAAACGTTCGAAATCTTGTACTCAAAATTCTGAGCAGCAGTAAGTGGATTCAACATAACACATTTGATATCCGAGAATGTCTTGACCACCCAGCGACCAGCTTTCTGAAACACTGACCCATCGTCGTTCGGACTCAGTTTTTTTCCAAGCATGGCCCGAATCTCTCCACAGGAGCCTCCAACCTGGGGATCTTTGAAAGATTGCCAAAGTTTGTATATGGAGTCCGGTCCTGGCTCTGTACCAACATCTAACAGACAGACTATCTTGGGGTTCAAATTTGGGCACAAAAAGTTGAATGCCCATCTATGTGAGTTGATCTTCTGTTTGTTCTGCTCTTTGAGTAGAAACATCATTTGAACCGGCACTGTTTGTTCGGTAACCAGAGGAACAGTAAACCCTTCAGTTGCACCATCGCGATGGTAGTCAAACTGACCGATTCCGAAAGTTGTTGTGTACTCGAACAAATGTGCATTAACGTCCTCGCCATTGACCTGCTCCTGGATAACACCCTCCTGGAAACAACCAAGAAGAGTAAGCAAAGCTTTGGATCGTTCGTGGATTTTGGATCGCCCATCGCTGACAATCACCACCACAATTTTTTTCCAAGCTTCTCTACCAAAAGGATGCACGGAATCGTTCTCGGATAAATTGTACATGGTCTTGATGTTCTTGAACACACCTTTCAAAGTTCTTCCCAAAAGAACTTCGTCCTCGTTGTACATCGTGCACACAATCATGAGCTCTGTCTCACGCCTGACTCCGTAAAGATTTGGTCTGAGAGGATAATTAACGATGTCGCTTATTTTCTCCATGTCTCCACTAGTGAAGTCTTTTGGATCTGACGTTATAGCATGATAACGTAGATGAGTGAACTCGGTGAGTGATTTGGCATCTTCAAAAGGGAGTCGCGAAATTAGCTGTTGCGGAACAGGATAGTCAAAACTGTAGTGCTTGGCATCCAAGAGCTGGACTTTGGTGTCACCTGAAGTTGCAAGATTTAAAGGCTCAATAGCATCGTCTTGGTTTTGATCCAAATACATATTGTCGATCACAGGTTCATCTTCGTCTCTCAAAAATGACTGAAAAACGGGAAAACCTTGCTGATAGGGCATAGGAGGCATTGGGGGAGCATATCCCATCGAGGTCGTATACACCTCCTGTGGCTTCTCCATACCACTATAGGAACTGTTCGTAGAGGAAATGGATTGCGTGGCATCAAACACGTTTGCCGGAGGATGCAATACTGAATGACGCACCGGCGACTCTTCTGTTTCGTGGTAAGAGTCAAAATAGTCGTCTAGTTCAAACGAATCTCGTTGAGCGTGGCTCGGAGAGTGAAGAACGCGTTCGGTGCGTGTTTCGTGTCCAAAAGGATTTTCTTCCCAAGAAGTCTGTTTAACAGACTCATCGTCATCATCTAGATGGAAAGGGTTATCGTTAAAGGACATCTGCAAATCGAAATCAGATAAATCTGGTCCTATAAGTACAGTGTCTAAGTATTCTATATTTGGAATCTGATACGAACTGCGCCAGGTCCGAAACAGTTTTTTATCATGATGGAGTGGCTATGCAAAATATTTTTCCTGCAGATCAGGGACTAGGCTAATCGTATTCTATGCACGTATTTTTGTGACTTGTGAATTCCGACACTATGTGGGAATGTTCTCCTGTGTACCTCACCAATTCAATGATATCCCCTTCAAAACCAATCCAAGGCCCATCCAGTTCCTCATGCATTAGAGGATATTTGTAATTTTGAAGAGCCTCCCTGGTTTCATCGATTGTGCTTCTTCTCTGACGTAAACTATGGTGAGCCGCAGACTCAATATCGGCGACCGCAGAATTGGGGTTTGGGCTGGGTGATCGGGATGGAGTTCTAAATACAGAAGACTTGCGTCCAGAATGAGTCTTAGAAGCGGGGGCTCCGGGAGAACTAATCAAAGATCCCAGCTCGTCCGAGTCGTCAGTCTCCACCGACTCCCCAGACGTTTTGATTGCATCAAGTGCAATATAAAAAAGCAAAGGAAGATAGTTTCGGTTGAAAAACAAAAGAACGACAATTGTGGTAGGCAGCAAAGGAACGATTAATGCGGCTAGAACAAATGACTGCTCCAATGCAAGTGTTCCAAACATTTGGAGCTGAAAAAATAGCATTCCTAGACAAACCCGACGAAACACAATTGGCCAGAGCCTGCCTGTGCTGTGATATGGATGAACCATTGAGTATACAAGTTGATACTTGTAGACGTAATAACCTAGAATGAAATAAATTAATCCTGAAGTCAGAATTTTGGTAGAGGTCACAGAATAGATGATGGTGATAATAAATATCAACAGGTGCTGAGGCAGAATTAGGCCAACTTCAAAAACAGCAGGCTTGTAAAACAGATCTCGATACGACCGAGGAGTTTGAAAGTAATGACGCAACACGTATTGCCAAAATATGTACGCCAAATCTCCAACCTGTAAAAGTTTAACTGGAAACATCACCAATCCTTGAAGGAGAATCAGGTCAATGTAGAATAACGATAGACTTTTGATAGAGGATGCAAGCAGCGGGGCAATTTTTGTAGTGTCTGTTAACAAAGCCTTGTAGCTGGACAAGGTACCGAACAGTGTGAAAACCAGAAACAAGTTGAAAAAAATGTACATGAAGTTCTTGCGTGTGACAGATAAATCCACATCTCCTTTGGAAACCAAACCCTGCAAATTGCATAAGAACGATATCACATATGGTAGCGCAATGTTGATCAACGTGAACAAGTACGTGGGAAGAATACCCGTCACTATTGTCCTGAAAGAATCGTGTTTGATCAGGTAGTCACCAAACTCGGGCCATATTTTCTTAATGGAGTTCACATTTAATAGTGACGATAAATAGCGTATGGGTATAATAAGCAAGATGCTGAAAGCAATGATTATAAGTTCAACAACATTTTTTCTAATCAAAACGGCTTTAGTGCTGAGCTGCAAGTTATCCCAATTCACGTCCAAGGGCGCGGGTGCCAAAGCGGTGATTAGTTGGAAGGCTTTTGGGGAAAAAACGGCCTGGGCTGCCATCTGAGCATCGCTCACCGATTCCATAGTCACAAAAGCACATGCGATTGGCTCAAAAGATGACTCGTTTCTGAGATGTTCAATTTCCGAATCAAGCTTTAGCAACTGGCGACAATAATGGTCAAAAAGGTCAACTTTGGGCCCAAACATGGTAAGTCTTCCAGTAGGGCGTTTCTTGAGTCGTCCCTTTGAGTCAAAAGCACTTGGTAGACCCAATGAGGAAGACTGGTCTGGACACTGTTGCGAAACATCGATGTTCAACTTAGCAGAAGGAGTCTCCACATCTTTGAAAACGTGAATCTTTAGACCATAATGATTTGCGTAAAGTAGCTCCAACTGATTGAGAACCTTTGTGCGCTCATTGAATAAAGCTTTGAGCTTCCCATAGTCGTACACCAAAGTGACGTTATCCACGGTTCCAACTCCCAATGTTTGCACATGAGATTTTAAGGCTTCTTCCTGTTTCAGAGCGTCAGGAATGTGAGTTATCATAATTGTCCTATCTGTAACCGACCTTTGTAATCCTAAACACTTCTGTCGCATCTTGATGATGTGGATAGTCTCCTTGAAGAGAAAATAATAGACCGTAGCGGTGAAGACATATGTGAATATCGTGCACACCACAAGATATGCTGTGGGCTCGGACTCATCGTGCTTTCTCGGAAGCTTGGCAGTACCGGTCATCACTTTGTAAAACAGCTGTATACCGGTCATTTCTTTCTCAAATTTTCCAGTTAGCAGGTATCTCACGGGACTCAAGATAAGCATTCCTGCTACTGTGAGCGAAAAAAAGATGCGTATAGCCATGCGAAAGAAGCAAAGAAAAACATACGCATCTAAGCCAGCAACTTGCAGGATCTCTTCGCCATTTATAGAGTGAAGTACCTTCATCCAGCCAAGAAAATTCTTAGGCAGTCTTCGTATCATCTTGTTTCGATAAGGCCTCACAGAGTACAATAATGGAAATTTATACCGTGCTAGACAAAAGCTTAAGAATATCACCACGCCCAGAAACGAACACACATACAGTTGCACTTTGAACAAAGTTTGAGTTTGCCGTCTGGGGTCGAAAATTGGTGGCTCGTCTGTATCTCCCATATTGCACTAGTTTGGAACACTTGGTTTTGACAGTATAAATATTTGTAGCGCGGCACAGAATGTGGCGAGCCATGTGGCGGTGTAAATTAATGCTATCTATGTGATTATATTATTTTGGAATATCCAATCCCAGACTGAGAGACTCAATAGTTGAGTGATACATGTTTCCGGAGTCCTCTGGTATAGTCTGAGTGGAAGTTATATTAGGAGGATTCAAGCTCAATCCGCTTATTCTAGAGGACAGAGCCTGGAAATCATCCACGCTTCCTGAAAAAGAAGAGTTACTGCTCTGAGAGAGCATAGGTTGGAATAAAGGGGTGTTTGCAGTTGATCCGGACCGGGAACCAGAATTGCTGGTATTCACTGAAGTAGCAAATGGAATGTGATGATAGACTGGCTGGTTCAACACCGCCAGCGAGGCGTCTGAACCTAAACCCTGCGATCGAAGACTGGGATGAAACTGGGACGGGTTAATTGTTCTGCGCGTGGCTTTATTTGAATTGTATGAGTCTGGTGGATATTGGTAACCGTTGTATGAGGTTTGTGCCAGTTTGGGAGCACCACATTTGAGACAACAAACATTTTTAGCAAAGTTGTGATAGGCACAGGACTCATTAGCACATTTCCAATCACCTGCCCTAAAAGGAACATTCGACGAATTATTGGAACTTGATTGTCTGTTGTAATATAAATTAGTGTTTGAGTGGTTATTGTGATAATTGTTGTTCATAGAATCTTGAACGGTGGCAGCGGAAGATGCAGGAAAGGAGCAGCGAAAACACGCAGTTCTTCTTTGGAAATTGGAAAATCCACAAGAAGGACAGTTCCAGTCTCCTGGCCGGGGTCTATTTTTGGACGCTGGAAATGGCGTAACAACATCCAGCGCTTTGTCAAGAACCAATGCTGACGATGGCTGAACCTCTATAATGCGGTCATTCAATATTCTGCCTATCATCGCTAGCGAGTCGAGAGCCTCTTCATGAGTGGAGAACACAGCAAACCCAGAACAAGGCGTCTTAAAGGAAGACGATTGCAATCCCAGGCTATTGCTTCGTGTACTACTGGTAGCACCAGAACCAGTCCAGCTAGCAGAAGGATTCTCTGATACAAGTGGGGTTTTCAGCGTCCAAAATGCGACTGGCCGACATCCGAATTGCGCAAACCATGATTCCAACTCACCCTGTGTAGTGTCTGCTGGTAAATTTGTTAGATACAAAATTCTTGACTTTTCGTGTTGGAATTGTACAAGATCCAAGTCCAGATCGTGAGGAGATCGTAGAATCCCTGAATCAGGAGAAGCCGTGGTCAGAACATGCTTCATGATTTTCAACAGCAAGTTTACCTCATCGCCAGCGCGGCGAGGCATTGAAAGTGTAAGCGAGTCTCCAAATGATTCATTTACAGGCTTGATATCTGCAACTTCTAGGTTCAGTGAAGAGATCACACCGGCCACAGATGGGGTGACAGAATAATCGTATTCCGTAGACTGCGCACGTAAATGTTTGATACATTCCTTCCTCAGATCATAATAGCGCGGCCTTTCTAAATACTTCGGTAATTGAATGCTTTTTTCCCGACATTCTTTCGGTAGTCTCATTCGCAGATCCCAGCTGTTGAACGTGACAAAGGAAAATGAAATCTTGTGATTTGTCAGGTATTCCTCAATGTCCTGCTCTAGCATCAAGACACAGTCCTTGAGGACGGACGCATTTTTGACACTTTCCCACGTCAAAGATGTTTGCGAGGTACATAGAGGAGTCACTGGTGTGCTTAAAGGCTTGACGAGACTCGAATTTGATTTGATTTCAGCAAGCGAGTCACATTCCACAATAGACCAGGCAACCTCCAAGATTTCACTGGACTCTTTAGAAGACTGTAAGTCATCTCTAGTGGTGGTGATGTGTATAATTACAAACGCAGACTGGCTGGATGGCACGGTCATCAGATGAACTTCTCGAAGTGGAAATTTTTTTTGGATGGATGAAAACAAAGTGAGTTACGACATCCGTGCACCATCTGAAGTTTCGGTTCCCGCTAGCCAACGATCAGACACGTAATATGTGCCCTGCCCGAATGGGATGCAAAAATCGGTTTATTCTGCCTAGGAACCGGAATTAACCGCGGCTACAGGCCCCATCGAAATTGGCCGACATCAGGAGTAATCTTATACGACAACAGTACTGTACGTCCTCCATATCAGTATCTTGAGGTGCAGAAATACACATTCCACTTACAGTGACAATATGTACCCATTTCGGACGGTAAGCTAGGTAATAATAGTACGGGGAACAAAAAAACTCGCATGACGAATCCCCGATATTACAGAACGTCTCGCTTAGCGGTTGAAGGGCGTCTTTTTTTTCGCGCGCACATCTCCCGCGTACAAGGGACTGCATGCACCACGCGGGAAGCAAATCTGGCATGCTACTGGCGTGCAGGAGTGCTGCACAGATGTTGAACTTTTCAAATTCTTGTATGTGTATAATGAAAGTTTTTTTGGCAAGAGCCTACTGATAGTTTGTTTCCTAGTTTCATGCAGTCAAATTTCGTTCGTTAATGTCCCAACAGTACTCACAGTACCAACAAAATTACCAGCCTTATCAAAGTTACCAATCGTACCAACAAAGTGCAATGTCTTCGGGGTCGAATGCGCAGAATGTAAATTACCAGCCATACCAAGGAACACTTCATGGTGCTGAGCCAACTCCAGGAGCTGTATCTCAGCCCGGTACAGTAGTCCCCCCTGTTAGCGAGACCCAATCTTACCAGTACTACCCCACTGCACACACGCACTATTCGCAGTACACATATCCACCACAACCACCAGGCCAATCCCAACAACAACAACAACAACATCTTGGATACTACTACCCACAACCTCACCCCACCAATTTTTATCCAAGATACGGTCAGTATGTAAACTATGGACAGTCATATAAGGGCCAGGTACCCTATGTATACGGTGGTCAAGGAGCTACTCCAACGCCAGAGAACTCTGTCCATCCAGCAGCTCAGCGCCCAAAGATAACAACCACCATGTGGGAGGACGAGAGAACCCTGTGTTACCAAGTGGAGGCCAATGGAGTGGCAGTCGTCAGAAGAGCCGATAACGACATGATCAACGGTACAAAACTTCTGAACGTTGCGAAGATGACACGCGGACGCAGAGATGGAATATTGAAAGCAGAAAAGACCAGACAGGTGGTGAAAATCGGTTCAATGCATTTGAAGGGGGTTTGGATTCCATTTGATAGGGCCCTGGCGATGGCACAGAGAGAGGGGATAGTGGATATGCTGTATCCCTTATTTGTCAAGGATATCAAAAAGGTCATACAACAAGGAACCCCGACTACCCAAATGAGCAAAACTACTTCTGTTCCACCGTACTCGTATTACGTTCCACAACAATACGGAGTTTCTGATCCTAGTTTCAATTCCTCATTGACTGAAGATAAAAAGCTCAAGCAGGATTCCTCATTTGATAAATCCAAAATGAAACCAGATTACTATTATGGCTACAAATCCCAAACTCCCAGCGCTGCTGTTCCTCAATATTCAAACACGTATTCTAGCTATCTTCCTCAAACTCAAGGTTCGCTCTATTCAACAAATCAAAGTCCAGCTGAGCCCCATACGCCCCATGCGTCCCTGGGCACAAGCGCCACTTCTGCTTCCTCAGTCGGCTATGGCTACCAAAGCTCAAGTCACAAAAGTCTTGTTCGCGAAGGTTCTGAAGCCCATTCGACAAGAAAAGATCAAGAATAGAATAGTTTGGGAGATTATGTTTTACTTTTTAGGGCTAATCCACTTTATATTTTTTGTATTAATAATTTTTGGTGAAAATTTAATTCTACCTGATGTCTCTCTTTTCGGTCGAAGGTTGGGGCCTGGAGGGAAAAAAGGTCGCTGAGGTGAAACAGAAGCCAAAGCCCGCTAAGCCAAAGCCAGGAAACAGGGCGGAGAATTCTGGATCTAGAAAAGATAATCAGCGTAAAAACAAAAAGGAAAAATTTGATCGTAAAAAGTCTGTTTCTAAGTCTGATATTTCAAAGCCAAAAGAGGTGCAGGATGTACCTGAATCCAAGTCTTCCAACAAATCGATTCAACAGAAAGTTGTTCTGTCTGACAGCAAGAACCTCACACCTCTTCAAAAGAAAATGATGGCTAAGCTCGCTGGATCAAGGTTTAGATGGATTAACGAACAACTCTATACAATCAAATCGGAAGAAGCTCTCAAACTTATTAAAGAACAACCAGATCTTTTTGAAGAATATCATGAAGGGTTCAGATCTCAAGTGCAGTCTTGGCCAGAAAATCCTGTAGATGTGTTTGTCAATCAGATCAAAACTAGAGCCACCACCAGATTCGTCAATGCTCCAGGAGGGCTTCCAGGACTAGCTGATAAGCGGGTTGTAATTGCTGATATGGGATGTGGAGAAGCGCAACTTGCTCGCGATGTGAATGAGTTTGTTTCAAATGGAAAGAAATCCAAAAAAGTCAGAATTGATGTGCATTCTTTTGATCTCAAAAAAGCCAATAAGTTTGTCACTGTTGCTGATATCAAGAATGTTCCACTACCGGATCAATCTTGCACGATCGTCATATTCTGTCTCGCCTTAATGGGTACGAATTTCCTTGATTTCATTAACGAAGCCTATAGACTACTTGCTCCTAGAGGAGAATTATGGATCGCAGAAATTAAGTCTCGTCTCAGCGATGAAAAGGGAACAGAGTTTATCGATTCACTGAAAAGTCTGGGATTTTTCCACAAATCTACAGACGACTCAAACAAAATGTTCACGCGGTTTGAATTTTTCAAGCCACCGCCTGATATTCTAGCTGAGCGTAGAGCTAAAGAGGAAAAGAAGCGCAAATTTGTGGAGACAGAAAACAAAGCAGAAGTATTAGAGGAGAAGCGGAAAAAAAGACCTGAGGGAGAATGGCTGCTCAAGCCGTGTATCTATAAAAGACGTTGATAGCTAATAGAAAAAATCGATCTAAAAAAATATGTAATTTATTCATGAGTCTCAAAGTCGGTATCATTCCTGAACATTTCTCCACCCCACTTCAATTTGCAAAAATCAAGGGGTTTTTTACAGCGAACGGAATTGAGTGCGAGCTCATTGAGTATCCGTCTGGTTCTGGTCATCTGATTCAATCATTGAAAGACCAGCAAATTGATATAGCCGTGGGTTTAACAGAGGCATTCGTCAGAGGCTTGTGCGATGGGGATTATGAACATTATCAAATAGCAGGTACTTATGTTTGTTCACCTTTGTGTTGGGCTATCTCTACGGGAACTCAGCGCGCAGACCTAACCTCAGAATCTCAATTGCAAAATGGAATCATTGGAGTTAGTCGTATTGGTTCTGGATCTTATGTGATGTCGTTTGTTCTTGGTCTGCAACAGAAGTTCAGTACCCCTTTTTTCAAGAACTTTGCGATTCTTGACAATTTCAAGAACCTCCGGGACTCGGTAAACCATAAAGACCACTTGGAGCCATCGGACGCTTTTATGTGGGAACACTTTACCAGTAAAAAATACTACGATAACGGAGAGATCAAGAAAATCGGTGAAATTTACACTCCCTGGTCTTCCTGGGTTATTGTCTCAGGTTCAAAAGTGGAGAAAGAAAAGTTGTCGAAGTTCCTAAAAGCGGTGAACCAGGGCATTGAATACTACAACTCCCATAAGGAGGAAGCAGCACAATTTATTGCTGACAATCTGGACTACTCTTACGAGGACGCCAAAGAGTGGCAAAAAACAGTGCAGTTCGCCGACAATGTGGAGGTTGTTGATTTCGAAAAAGACGTTCTCGGTACCAAATCGGTGCTGAAAACAGCAGGTGTGGTGCAGAAAAATAGCTCTGTTTCCGACGAGGAGATCTTGGAAAGATTGCAGCTCGGGGTCATCAACTAAAATCTGTCATTTGCTTTCACGGGTTTTGTATAAAATTTATATATTAACGAGGTAAGCATGTGATTCTCCAGCTCACGAAAAAGATCAAATCACAAACTCACACCCTGATTTTGGATCTCGATAAATATAGTGACTATGCTTATAGAAAATCCGTCCACCGGTCCTAGCAGCCCTACTCCGGGGCTTTTTTCTCCGAGTTTCTCCAATTTATTGGGTCAGAACAGCATAACAAACGCTTGGGATAGGAACGCTTCAAATCACGACATCGAATCATCTGAGCCGGTCGAATGCTTCTCGACTGACATGGATTTTGATACCGCGTACATGTTGATGACTAATGAACTGGATTGCGCCGCCGGTTCTGTTTCCCGGGTCGCGACCACTAAAACCGAGGAGAGCTTGCCGTCCATGGTCGCTTCCACTTCACCCAACCCTTCAGGTTCTGTGCCCCAAACTCCACCCGCGTCCAATGTCGCATCTACAGGTCTATCCCCATTTTATCGATCTCCTAAAATGATTCTCGAGCAATTGTCCCGACCGCACACTCCTGACAATCTCAAATTGGCATACGACAAGCACAGCTTTCTAGCTAGAGCTTCATCCTCGAACAACTTTGGCGACTTCAACTCTACCAACGCAACTTCCCCAGTGTCACCAAATACGCGCAACTTGCTCACTACATTCAATAACTTGAATTACTCAGCCAGTATTGTTGGGATGGCTCAACAACACTCATCTGAATTATTGACAGTCTCCGAAACGTCTGCTTTAGAGAACTTTCTCGATTCCATTGCTAATGATCAAAGTTTGCTCAATCTATCCAAACACTGGCCTTCAATTGATCCGCTAGCTAACAACGATAAAATTGCGAAAAAGGAACAGGAGTTTGACGATGCGCTTCTAATTCCATCGACTCGGAGTAAACCTCACTCAGTCGAACATTTGTCTGACCCAAAGACTGAATCATGCTTGAGTTTGAGTGGGGAGTTTTATAACCAGGTAAACGGATCGCCTCCAATTGTCTCCCAGAATGAGAAGCTTGCTCGTGCGAGTTTTCAAGAAAAACAGCGACAGGCCTCATTGTCTAAGAAATTGCTAACTGAAGAGGAGAAAAAGCTTAACCATTCTAATTCTGAACAAAAACGACGTGCACTCATCAAGAAGTCTTTTGAGGATCTCTGTGAGCTGCTCAGTAGCTCACCAGTCCAGGTGCATCAATTGAGAGCTAATGGCAACAAAGTTAAGAAAAGCAAACGCAAGAATATGTCGAAATATAATGTTATGATGCAAGCTCTTGAAGAAGTGAACCGGTTAGAGAATATCAACAGAAAATTGAAGCAGCTGGTCGGTTAGACGTGGGGACGTTTTATGTTGTCGAACTTACTCTGTACATCTTGCGTCTATCGACGCGTTATTCAGTATTATCCCTAATAAAAATATTGTATTTATTTGTTTACGATTCAACTGGCGCTACGATGAAATCCCCAGCTATCCGCCGCCGCTCAAATTCGTTAAACAGCGATGATCTGGACCATCTTGCAGACGCTTCTGATCTAAATTTGTATTTTGACAACAAAGAATTTAACGACTCTTTTGAAGAGAATGGATTCATCGACATGATTTTTAATAGGAGATCAGATCAAGGTCACGAGAGCGCATTTGGACGGGTTCTTCAGGCACGTCAGCAAACAGTAATACAGGAAGGGGACTCATCCTTGGACTTTCAACCGCTTATACCCGACTCTATGGCATCTTCCACGCCAAGAGTCACCACAACCCAAAATACTCTGCAGCCTCAATATTCCCGCGATGCCGTACTTACAGAGCGCGTGGAAACTGGAAACACGGGAACAAATAATGTGCAAAAGTTGGTTGTAAAATTTGACGATGATGTTGAGGACAAGGAAAATCAGCAGGATATCCAGAAGTTTAAATCTTTGCAGAGCAAGAACGAGCAGCTTGAAAAAGGGATGGAGCAGATGTCACTTGAGAACACAAACTTGCAAGGAGAACTGCAAAAAAAGAATAGTGTCATAGAAGAATCACAAAAGAAAATTGACTCTCTACTAGAGAGTCACACGGTCATCCAGAATGAGCTTGAGGCTCTTCGAAAGTTGATATCGAGCAAAGGAGACATTGAAAAGGAGTTGAAAGAGATACGTGCGTCCAAGCAAAATATTGAGATTGAGAACCAACGGTTAAGTGAACTTAATAAGCGGCAGAGTGAGGACCTGAATGTGTCTCACAGGCGCGTAACTGAACTGGAAGAGGAGCTCCAGCATGAAAAGAAACTTTCATCACAATTCAGTTTAAAAGCAGAAGGTTTGTCTAGTGAAATTTCTGAGCTTTGTGGTGTAAGAGACGAATTCCAATCCATCAGCAAAGAACTAGAAGCCACCAGCAAATTGAAAAGTGAATTTGAGCGTTTGTTGAAAACATGTGAAAACAATTTGAATGATATGAAGCTTCGCTCGCAACAGTTAGAGAAGTCTAACTCCGTTCTTACAGAAGATTATGAGCAGCTTAAAGCTGATGCGGCTCGAGAAAAAGAGCAGTTGGAAACCCGGGTTAAAGATTATGAAGTCCAAATCGGAGTGCTGTCTTCTGAGAAGATATGTTCAAGCAACAAGCTTTCTGAATATGAGTACGTTATAAGCTCATTGAAATTGGAGGTGGAGAAACTCTCATCTCAATACGGTGAAAAGAGTCTGTTGATGACCAACAAAGATCTCAAGAACTACGAAATTCTGGATCTCAATGAGATTGAAAAGCTTACATTTGTTGAGCTTGCGAACAACTTCAAGTGGTTGTTACATCTCTTTGGAATACGCTATCAGAATTATGCTTCCTACTTCCAGTATTTGAGGCAGTCGTACGATTTTTACGAGCAATTCGCTCTGCGTGTGCACGAATTCGTGTACGACGAAAAGCCTTTGACCCCAGAACTACTGATTTCGCACAATATACGCAAATTCTCACCATCTAACACCAAAAAATTGAGGAGATGTCTACAGGGAATGCTCGATGTTATTCATAATTTGATAGATAATTAGCTTTAATGGACAGTCAACCCGATTGAGAAACATGCATATATAAAATCACCATACTATTTATTTGAGTGAAGAGATGTCGGTTTCAGCTCCAATAGTGACAATGTCGTCGTAAAGTAAAGTGGTTAGGAATTCTGCCACTTCAGTTTCTCGGCTGATCTCTTTCTTCAGGCATTCAGCAGCAATTTTGAATTTATTGCCTGGTTTCGAAGCACCTTTAGCAGCCTCTTCGTCGATCAGCTGACATATGAATTCTGGTGTAATTGTTTTTCCAGTGTCATCCATTTTCACGGCATGTTTACACCATGAATATAGTTGGAGTCTCGAAACCTCTGCAGTGGCTGCATCTTCCATAAGGTTGTTGATAGGCACACATCCAAGACCTCTCAACCAGCTCTCCATGTAATTTAGACCAATGTAGATGTTTGCACTCACACCCTTCATGGTTATTTGACCGCCAACAATATTGGTGTCCACTAAGTCTGCTTCTGTGATTTCGTAGTCCTTCTGGACGTGAATTTGGTTAGGAGTAGGCATATGTTCCTGGAAAACAGACACAGCTGTAGACAAGAGTCCTGGATGGGCAATCCAGGTACCGTCGTGGCCAGCCAGGACCTCTCTTAGCTTGTCCTGTTTCACAGCCTCCATGGCCACTGCGTTTCTCTCAGGATCATCTTTAATTGGAATTGTGGCAGCCATTCCTCCCATAGCATGAACGCCTCTCTTGTGGCAGATCTTGATCAATTGTTTCACATAGTTGGTCATGAAGGGAACCTTCATGGTGACCTGGTGTCTATCAGGCAAAATATGGTCTTTCTGATTTCTGAGTCTCTTAATGGTGGAGAACATGTAGTCCCATCTTCCACAATTCAATCCAGCGGAGTGGTCCCTCAAAGCATACAAAACCTCGTCCAATTGGTAAGAGATCGGCAGTGTTTCGATGAGAACTGTAGCCTTTATGGTACCTCTTGGGATCTCCAAACAATCCTGGGCAACACAGAAAATGTCATTCCACAATTGTGCTTCCTTGTAATGCTCCATTTTTGGGAGATAGAAAAAAGGAGCAAGGCCTTGAGAAAGCAAGAACTTGGCATTGTGATAAAAGAACAGACCAAAATCCATGATTGAGGCAGAAATAGGCTCGCCGTCCACCACAATGTGCTTATCAACCATATGCCATCCTCTTGGTCTGACAATCATAACTGGAACTCTTCTTCCTTCTCTGTTGATTTTGTAACGTTTTCCGGTGCTTTCGTTAGTAAAGTCAATTTTGTCTCTCAAAGCGTCGTACAAGTTGACCTGTCCGTAGATCATATTGCTCCAGGTTGGCGAGCAAGAGTCCTCGAAGTCAGTCATGTACGTAAAAACGTCTGTGTTGAAAGCATTGACAATCATCTTGGCATCTGGAGGGCCCGTAATCTCAATCTTCCGACATTGCAACTTTGGATGAGAAGGAAGACATTTCCAGTTCGGATCGTCTCTAATGAATTTAGTTTCTGGTAGGAAGTGAAGTTTCTCGCCAGCATCAAGCTTCTTCTGAACGAGCTGTCTGTTCTCCAGAAGCTGTTTTCTGGTGTCGTTGAACGTTCTGTGCAATAGAACAATAAATTTCAAGGCATCTTTAGTGAGAATGTCTCTTGGTGTAGCTTCTGACAAAAGAGGCTTATCGGAGACCTCCCCAAGAATTTTCACGTTGTCCAGTGTAGTAGGGTTAATTTGAGCCATTGTGGATTTGTCGCTGACGTGCTGGTTGGTATTTATATTGCTTCTTATATCCCATTCCATTCACCCTACATCCCACACTCGCGCCGCATCAAAAAAATTTCCGGGTTCGGGGTTCTCCGGAGACCCGACCACCTTGTCGCCGAAATCTGGGGAACCGGAATTATTATGTCTGACTACTTACTTGTACACCATGTGATTCAGAGGGTCTGTCTAGTTCATTGCTCTCATGTGGGTTGTACGATTTCACTCTGCTGAATGAGAAGCTACGCTCATTAGTGATGTTCAAGTCTCCTTCCTCCTGGTCCTCTTTATTGATAAAGCCCATTCGCTCCCAATTGAGTTTATGATGTCTTGCAAAGCGTCCGCCAGTTCCGATTTTGAGCTCGTCAACAAAACTGTACTGTTTCACGGGTCCGGAACAGACACAGCGCACACACCCGTCTATCGTCATGGTCCAAGTTCCCTCGTAAACGCGTTCCCATTCGCTGTTGCCAAATAACTCGTTCCAGTTGCGAAGGAACCGGGGAACAACCTCGTGAGGCTCCATAATGGTGAGCAGCTTCTGGCAGCTACCGTCCGGGTAGAACCTGTAGTATCTAAAATAAGTTATCATACGGAATGGCAAATTCCATTGCTTTGAAAACTGAGGTCTTCCTCCTTCACGCTGGTAGTTCACCACACTAATGTAGAGTCCATTGAACTTAATAAAAGGACGCTCCTTCAGCATTTGATGCCAGTTGTGATTCCATAATTTGACCATTTTCCATTGGTCGCGCACAACACCATTGAGAACCCGCTCAGAGTCGTGATATACCTGCTGTGGATATATGAGAGTGCACAGACGTCTCCAGTTGGCAGCTTGCGCAAACCCCAACCAGGAAAGTTTTTTGCACGCCATGGCAAAATTGAACCACGAAGGGGTATCGCAACAAACAAGTATGTCCATCACGTTCAGTATGACCTCGTCAGGTAACATTTCGATCAGGACCGGTTCATCTTCATTGCTGGGGTGGAAAGCAGAGTCGTGAAAAGATTCCAACAAGGGCTTGACTTTTATTTTGCTGAGGTCCAATTTCTTGTACCCGTTGTACACCGATCCATCTATGCGCTTTTCTGGTGGGGGCTGGTTGCTCAGAAGTTTTTCACGGTATCGTGTGTCCACTTTTTCATCTAGCTTGTAGGCCTTTCTATAATAGTCTATTGCTTCACTTAGCGATCCGGCAGACTCCTTCTTGCTGCCCAGCTCAAAATATTCCAGCGCAATTTCTTCCTTGGATTTTGTCGGGTGTTGCTCAATGGAAACCAGTGTGAGGCCTTTTAGGGACTCCTCTAAAGCATCGCCAGACATCCAGGTTGAAATTGAAATAAATTTCAATAAGAAGTTACGTAAGACTGACTCGTTAAGTGATTGTTTCAAAAATGTATCCGAACCAATATGAACCCGGGCTGCTACAAGTCTGTCTGACACCAGTTTGCAACTCAAAGGTATGGGTAATATATAATATGGTGATGTGTCCCTTGAGACGCATCAGTAATGACACAGTTGAAAGATAAATTGCGAGAGCTCAGAGAACTCACAGATGTGCTTTATAGAGACTATGGACTAAAATGTGAATACAGCTTGTCGGACCCTACTAACGCAATTCCTGGGTCTATGCTGAGCGGTCTGGATAGTGTGGACGATCTGAGCGAGCATGACCAACAGATGGATACAAGCAACTCATCAATCGAAGAAGCGTCGTTAATTGAATCAACGTACCGCACAATCGACATCGATCCTCGCAACCTCCGGGATGTGGACGAGTATCTCATGCAGTGTTTTGACGAGTTCCAACAGATCCCGTGCAAACTGCTGGCCAAAGCCTGGATCCGCTTGATTGAACCCAAAAAGCAAAGCAGATATCCCTATAAGCTAGGAGACCGCAGAAAGCCATTGTGGTGGCCAGAAACATGTAGACACAAAGAGCCGGACCATCTTCGAAAGGAAGAGCGTATTGACTTGCTGGTGTGTATTGTCAAAACTTTCAAGTTCCAATATAAAGAGCTGATAGCTGCTGCAGAGTCTGTGGGTGAGTTCAATAGCATTCATGGCGAGCCAAGCAAGATGGGTCACTTGAGTAAGCGCAAGCTTGACATCCTGAGTGATATGTTTAGACTTCTGAAAAGTGACCCTGGGGCTGGCCCAGTTCGCGTGAACAAGCCCGGGAAAAAGTATTCTAGCAAAGTGTACACTAAAAAAGTGATTCAACGCAGGCTGGAAGCCGAACAGCAAGAAAACATTTCTCCACTGGCCCAAACACACTTCCAAAACAAAACTCCATCTCCAAAAAGAATGCTGGGTGGACCTGTAACAGCTCTGTCTCCGCTTGTGGCTTCAGCCCAAAACACACAGCGAGTCGAGTCCACCCCAGAAATGAATTACGCTCAACATGAATTTGGTAGCGGTAACGGCGATCCGAATCTTCCAAACAGGAATCCTCTGAGTCTTCTGACCCCCAACAATTTCAATCTGTTGCTATTGTACGGACAGTCGGCAAACGAGTATGGGGGGCTTTTTCAGGGGAATGATGGATCCCGGGCAGTCCAACGTGGAACATATTTTCAGCGGGTAGACCACTTCGACAGTGACGGAACAGTAAGCGATGGATCTCCTATACGCAGATGAATCAGTCCACAGGGAAATAGACTATCTGAGTAATAAACTTGCCACCATAGCGATGAATGCATGATCCCGTTAACACGTTGTCGATCTTGGAGTTGCATGTAATCAGATGGTTGAGCATCACATGATTTGGGATTTCCTGGTGATCCACCCCATCAATGTAGTCAGAGTGTCTCAACTGTGAAACTGTCTGAACGCCCTGGTCACTTGCCCGTTTCTTCAGAGTTTCTCTGATATACTTTGATCGTGGCATCCGGCTGTACTTGTCCATTAGGTTGAGATTGTTGATGTTGTACTGATGTTGCTCGTTAATGTAGACATGATTAGAATACTGATATTGGTAAGGGTAAGTGCGGTAGTTGTGCGAAGGAGAATCGTTAAGCAAGTTGGAGTTAAGATACGGAGGCAATAGTGGTGGTTCCTTGAAACCCAAAGACTGAAGAAAGTCGAAGTGGTTCATCTTCTCAAACTCTGCGTCCGAGAAGTCGTATGGAGATCTATACGGATAGGAGACTTTTTCTGGCAGATAGAAGTCGGGAATCTCGTCAGTGTACTCCTCTACCTCGTAGTGCGCAAGACTTGAGGTGGATATATTGAGATATCCAATATCGTGCGCTAGCGCGCAGTCAGGGTTGCTCCCTTCAATAGATGAAGCACTGGATGTATTTGCTAAAGGAACGTGGTTGTAAACCTCCTCTAGGTTTTGGTCGTCAACATCGTCAGAAAAGAACATCCTGGACACGGTGTGTTCGGCATCTCTAATAGATCCTAACCCGACATGTCTCCGTTCGCTCCCAGACGTAGACTCCGTACTGGATATCCCTGTTGATACTGTCGAAGTATTCGAGGAGGAAAGTACGGGCTGGTCCGAAATGTGCTCGATGAAGGAATACGAATCGACTTTCGGTACTTCTTGGTTGTCTTTCATGGAGAAATAAATTGATTGCACACAAGCAAACCTATATAACAAACGATGACGTCAAATTTTGTGGAGATGTTAGCAGCCACACAGCCATTATTTCAGAAATTTTAGTCTAAGGAAAATCAGGTAGCTCTGCGTTTCTTGCTATTTTGGGGCATTTCATGCTCAACTTCCTCGGCATCCGAGCTGAATAAACGCTCTAACCTGTCACCTAACTTTTGAAACACTGCCTTCTGGATGCCAAAGCGAGACAGCAAAATGTGCATGTTGTCGAAAGCGATAACAGTTTGTATGTGCGGGGCATTCGAAACCATTTCCGGTGTGAGTTCCGTTTTAAAAATTGGCGAAAGTGTGTCAATCTGACTTGTGTAGCCCACTGGGTCCTTGAGACGGTTGTAAACGTCGTTGGAGCTGGAGAAGTAACGATATCTTTGACTGAAGTGTGTAAGAAGAAGGTTCTTTGCTTTCATCAAAATGCCCATCTGAACCGCTTCAGATGTAGTACAGTGTCTCTTCTCGACCGCATCTAGATACTTATCATCCTCCAACGTACATTCGTGTATGAGCAGATCACAGTTCTCACCAACCCTGGCAAACACTGGTTTTGGTCTCGTGTCGCCAGAATATGCCACCTTAAAAGACTCGGAGCCAATAATGAAATCAATCGCACAGCTGTATGCGTACTCGCAGTGGAATGCATAACAGGTCTTAATTTCGTTGATTCCCAGATCTCGGTATAGCTTGCTCTTCAGTTGAGTGTTTTTCACAAATTTCTTGGGCGATCCTTTGATCTTCAGAAACTCGGTTTCAGGAACCGTATCAATTGGTACTTGACTATACTCAGGCAGGATCTTCCCCTCGTTGAATTCGTCACAACTCAGATATTCGATTAGAGAAACATCCAAGCCCGAGTCAATTTTTTCGAGTTCATTTAGAAACTTCTCGTATTGCCATGGACCAACGACAAACAGCTTGTCGGTGTCTCCTCTCACTTCGCTCCACTTCAAAATCAGAGAAACAATTCCTATATGGTGGTCTGCGTGTAAGTGCGACAGGTATATCATCTTGAGATCCCTGAACAACATGTTCACGTCTTGAGGATTATAAAGTTTGTTTATACTGCCAAGAGTGTTTTCTCCAGCATCCAAAAATATGGTTCGATATCCGGTCTCTGTTGGCACTCTAACAGCATTCGAGATCACATTCCTCATTTTTGAAGGTAATGCAGAGCCTGTTCCAAGCACAAGAGTTTCCACTTGATCTTTGAGAGGGACAGATTTGTCAGGCATGCTTTTCAGTCTGTTAGTAACGGGACTCAATGCGAGTTGGACGAACTCCTCCTCTGAAACATAATCAGGTAATCCCAAAGGCAAGATGTCCTCTCTGTATGTTTGTTGTAGCAAATTCACCATACTGTCCTTCTCATAGCAACAGTCAGGTTTGATAACTTTAGTTTCTTCTGGTCCGAATCCTAATGTTTGTCCACATAACATTGGGTAGACATTCTTCAAATTAGGTGGGATAAGGCGCTCAGGTTCGCTACTCCAACGAAACAACGGAAAAAACTCTGGGAGTAATGCATGCCACTTGAGAGAAACCACGTAAGAGGAAATGAAATTGATGGAATCAGGAACATACTGGCGGTGAGAAATAAAATGCAGTGTCTCTGGCCCAAAAGATTCAATAAAACGCTGATAATCTTCTCTGTCCAGCAAATTCAAAACAGATTTGTCAACAAAATGATAAACTGCAGAGAACTTCCCGTACTTTAACTCAGACTGCCAGTTATAGCTAATGGTATTGGCCAAATATTCGGGACCTGGAATATCAACAAAGAGTATACTATCAAAACATTTATCGGGCTCCAAAACTTGCTCTGGTTTGATCACAGTCCCGTTTTCAAGTAAAACGTCTTTGTAATCGCAAAGATCCCTGTATTTTTGCTTTGGACATCCTAAATCTTGAGCTTTTTGCACTAGAAACTTTCCACGCACTGGATTCCCGGTCATGATGTAATTAGCAGAGATTCTCGGATTGTACACCTCTTCCGGTATTCCCAAATTCATCAGAGCTCTGCCACTGTTTCCCATACCAGTCTTCACAAGAAATATGTACTGAACCAGTTCAGAGATCTTTGAGAAGGATCTGCTGGAAGGTGGAGGCACAAATGCTTCAGGCTTGATATTCACTGCTTTCATTTCGTAAGCACTTCCTTTAAAATGATCCGCGTCTTCCACAGTCAACTTGAGTCCAAAGCGAAACACAAAGTATCTCCAAGAAGCCACCATATACTGCAAAATCTTATTCCCAGGCTGGAAAATTTGTAAACCTTTTAATCCTTGGTCACCAACAGTTAATATAAAACCTGGTAGTCCGCCAACAGCGTTCCAGTCCGTAATACCCGTCAAAAACAAAGATTCAACCTTCGAGGTCCGGAAGCCCATTTCGTTGCATTGTCTTTGAGAACCTTCGGGAATCTGCCCAATTATATGTCTTTTCCCAGTGACAGTGTCGGACACAAACACCGATGACCGAACTATATCATTAGTCGGATGATTTGTGACTATGAGCTGGAACCTCATTCCACTTTTTGATTGCAATCGCCTCAACAACTTGAAGGTGAAAGAGCTATACGCAAAAAAATATGCTAGCACTGCCCTGAACAAAAAAATAATTCAAAATTTTTCAAAAAAAATTTTAGATCTTATTGTTGCCTGGCATGGTTGAGAGACAGAAGAGAAAGAGAGCTGACACCGAAACGGGCAACGACGAGAAGAAAACTCTTCTAACAAAGAGTGCAGAAATTGCGTTTCCTCGGGGAGGTGGCTCTGTTTTGACGCCACTTGAAATAAAAGAGGTCGCCAACGAAGCTGTTGGTGATGCGTTGGCCGAGCAAAAACAAATGAAGTCAAGTACGAAAGTGAAGAAAGCTAAGACTGCTGCTGTCAAGTCCGAAGGTTTAGAAGTTGAGCACATAAGCTTCAAAACTCTTCTACCTGGAAGCATGGTACTGGGACAAATCAAACAGGTCAATCGTACAGAGATAGTTCTTTCTCTTACAGATAACTTAGATGGATATATTCCTGTTACAAATATCAGTGATGAGCTCACGACTCAGTTACAACAATACGATGATGAGCAAGACGAATCTGATGAAGAACCTTCTTATGGCAACGACGAGGAAACTGTTGTGAACGGAATAATTGCATCCAAGAAAAATGCCTTCCCAGTGCTCGCAGAAAAGTTTCAATCTGGACAGTGGCTGAAAGCTATGGTGGTGGAAAACTCCAAAAGCAAGAAGAAGCGTATAGAAATGACTATTGAACCCTCGAAGGTGAACGAGCAAATGGAAGCGGAAGATTTTATTCCCAACGCTATTGTTCAAGCGTCTGTCAAATCTGTTGAGGACCACGGATTGGTTCTTAATATGGGCAAGGAAAAGCTCGGTGGCTTCATTCCCAAAAAGGACATTTTTGGTTCAATTACAGTTGGATCAGTCATTCTGGTTGGCATCACTAAAAAAGACGCAAGAACAATAAGATGTGCTCCGGTGGCAAACCTCGGAACGGTTTCTACCATTTCATCTATAGATGCCATCAACCCAGGAATGGGACTAGACGCTTTGGTCACGGAGATCACCAAAGACGGTATTCTTTGCAAGCTTTTTGGACTGGCCAATGCCTGCATTCCTATTTCGCATCTGGGAGTTTATGAGTACTCAGAGCTCAAACATAACTTCGCAATTGGAAGCACCATCAAAGCTAGAGTTACCGTTTCCTACATGAAGGCTGGAGAAAAAAGATTTTTGCTGTCTGTTCTTCCTCACATTAAAACGCTTGCTCTGGATGCATTTGAGAATCATGGTTCTGCTTTGGAGGCTTTTCCTGTTGGCCACATCTTTGATTCTGTGTCTGTGAAAGGTAAAGATAGTAGTTATGTTTACGTGGATGTGGGTAGCAGCTTTGCTATCGGCCAGGCTCATATTACAAGACTCGGCAGCAACAAAGATTTAGACATGGACTTCAAGATCGGATCTACACACCGCGCAAGAGTTCTGGGATACTCTTTGGTCGACAATATGTACATTTTGACACTCGACAAGCAGCAAATAGAGCGCAAATTCTTGCGGGTCGAGGACATTCCTGCCGGACACTTAATCGAATGTGAAGTTCGTTCCGTCGATGCTGATAAAGGCATCGTCGTCAAGTTTGAAGATATCTTCGAAGGTATTGTTCTCCCAGCATATATGAGTGACGTGAAGCTTATTTATCCTGAAAGAAAATTCAAGATTGGTTCCAAGATCAAAGGAAGAGTTTTACGCGTCGTCAATCACAGCGGAAAGTCCAAGATTTTTGTGACTTTGAAGAAGTCTTTGGTCAATATCGATGAAGAAGAAATCGTTGCCAATATTAACGATGCTGAAGCTGGAAAGAAAACTTTTGCTACCATTGATAAGATGCTCCCAACTGGCTGTGTTGTGAGGTTTTTTGGGTTTGTCAAAGCGTTCTTACCCAACGCTGAAATTAGTGAGACTTTTGTCAAGCGTCCAGAAGACCACGTGAAACTTGGTCAAACCATCAAAGTGAGAATCATTAACGTTGATAAGGAAAATAATAGAGTCAAAGTCAGCTGCAGAGTTTCCCAGACTTTGTCTGACTCTCAAAAAAGCGCTTTGGTCTCGATTGTTCCAGGAAGAACCCTTGTTGAGGTGCAGGTTGTGGAGAAGGAAAAGGATTCCGCAGTTGTGGAATTAACTAATTCAGGTTTGCGAGGCGTCATTTACGCAGGGCATTTGGGTGATGGCAATTATGAACAGACTCGTGCGCAATTGAAAAAGCTCACAATTGGTGCTCAATTAGAGACGCTGGTGCTAGAGAAAGATGTTCGTTCTCGGGTGGTGAAGCTTACTGCTAAGCCATCTTTGATTCAAGACGCAAGAGAAGACGCGCTTCCTACCCAATACAAAAATATAGTGATCAGCGACAAGGTTTTGCATGGATTTGTTAAGTCTGTTACCGCAAACGGTATATTTGTTTCTTTCGGAAATGGATTGACTGGACTTGTCCTACCCCGCTATGCCTCTGAAAAACCACTTGATGATCTTCAGAAAGCATTCTTTGCCAACCAGTCTGTCACGTGTCACGTGATTAGAGTTGATGATGCTAACAAGAGATTCTTGCTTTCGATGAAGAAAGAATCATCTAAGACATCCGAACCCGCAGAGAACCCAATTGATACTAATATCAAGCTCTTAGAGGACTTTTCTGTTGGTAAAATCACCAAGGCCCAGATAAAATCGATCAAAAGCACTCAAATCAATGTACAGCTAGCAGACAACATGCAAGGTAGAATTGACGTGAGTGAACTGGTTGACAGTTTGCAAGAAATCGAAGATCTGAAGAAGCCACTCGCTAAGTATCATGTTGGACAGATACTCGACGTGAAGATTATTGGATTCCATGACTCCAGAAACCATCGGTTCCTACCTATCAGCCACAAGAGAACCAACCAGACTGTTCTGGAACTTACAACCAAAAAGAGTAGTCTTTCCTCATCCAAGACGACTGTCCCAATTGCTATTGGAGACTTACACTTGAACGATGACTGTATTGGCTATATCAACAATTTTGCTCGGGGCTTCCTCTGGGTTACCGTTTCTCCAAACTTGCGTGGCCGCGTCTCTCTTATGGATCTCTCAGACGATGCCTCCAAATTTGAAAATCTTGAGAAGGAATACCCAATAGGGTCTGCTCTTTCTGTCAAGGTGGTTGATTTGGACACAGAAAAGAACGTTTTGAGTTTGAGCTCCAGAAAACACTCAATTACATCATTGGATGATATACAAGTTGATTCCGTTATTCCAGCTCAAGTTATCAAAACCAGAGAAAGCTATGTAGTTGTTGAACTCGGAAAACAAGTCTCTGGAATATCATTCATCACTGATGCCTTGAACGACTACACACAGAAACTGGATGACATCTTTTCCACCAACGATATATGTGCTGCCACTGTTCTAGAAGTTGATCACTCAAATAAGAAAGTCTATGTTTCTTTGCGCACCAAGGATGCTAAGGACAGAAGAATCACCAGTTACGAGGATCTGGCTCCTAATATGGTTGTTCGTGGTTTCATAAAAAACGTCGCGAACAACGGTGTTCATGTTGCTTTGGGAAGAAATGTGCACGCTTTGGTGAGGGTGTCCGACCTTTCTGACTCGTACTTGAAGGAATGGAAGAACTATTTCAAGGTGCATCAACCGGTTTTGGGTAAGATTATCAAGTCTGAGGGAGAAAATCAGATATTAATGACCTTAAAACAAAGTGATGTGAACGGGGACATGAACTTGCTTAAACGTTTCGATCAGATACAAAAGGACGAGATCTACGAGGGAAGCGTGAGAAAAGCGACAAATTTCGGTGTTTTTGTCAATCTTGACGGAACACTGAATGTGACGGGACTTTGTCACCACTCTCAGATTGCAGAAACTCCTGTTGCTAATGTTGAATCTCTGTTCAGTGAGGGCGATCGTGTTAAGGTGAAGATTTTGGCTGTAGATCAAGAAAAGAAGCAGTTGTCCCTGGGTATGAAGGCTTCGTACTTCTCTCAAGAAGCAGATGAACAACACGTTGAAGACGACGAAGACGAGGTCATGTCAGAGGACAGTATCATTGACACTGTCTACGCTCATGAGTCTGTTACTGGTGTGGAATCAGACTTCTCCAATGATTCCGACGTTCCTGTTAGCGATGGACTTTCCGCTGGATTCGATTGGACTGCCTCGATATTAGACCAAGCAAAGGCTGAAGATTCGGAAGACGAGGAGGTGGACAAACCTAAGAGAAAGAAGAGAAAAGTGGTTGTTGAGGACAAGACTGGAGATCTCAACACCAAGATGCCTCAATCGATCACTGATTTTGAAAGGCTGATTGTTGGTAACCCTGACTCCTCAATCTTATGGATGAATTACATGTCTTTCCAAATCCAGTTGAGTGAAATCGATAAAGCTCGCGAAATCGGCGAACGTGCCTTGAAGACTATCAACTATAGGGAGGAGGGTGAAAAGCTCAATATATGGATTGCTCTTTTGAATCTGGAAAGTATGTTCGGATCTGAAGAATCTTTGGATTCAACATTCAAACGTTCTTGTCAATATATGGAGCCATTTGTGATGTACCAAAAATTGGCTGCTATCTACATTGCTTCAGAACAGAACGAAAAGGTTGACGTCCTTTACACTGAAATGTGCAAGAAGTTTGGATCCCAGCATACTTCAGTTTGGGTGGCTTTTGGATCGTTCCTTCTTCAACAACACGATGGGGAGCGCGCACGTGAGATTTTGGCTAAAGCTCTGCAGGTTTTGGCCAAACGTGACCACGTTGAGGTTGTGAAAAAGTTTGCTCAGCTAGAATTCAATAAAGGTGACCCAGAGCATGGACGTTCTCTCTTTGAAGGTTTGATTTCCGATGTTCCTAAGAGAATTGATTTGTGGAACGTTTATATTGATCAAGAGATGAAGCACGGCGATAAAAAGAAGGTGGAAGCTATTTTTGAGAGATTGGTGACACGCAAATTAAGTCGCAAACAAGCCAAGTTCTTCTTTGGCAAGTGGTTGGAGTTTGAGGAAAAGAGCGAGGACGAAAAAGCTTGCGATTATGTTAAAGCTAAAGCTGCGGAATATGCCCAAAATCTGGGTAAAGAGTAAGGAGATAGAATAAAATTTAAAATGTGCAGTTTTTAAATCGTATCCCTAAATTCCTTAATTTAGTTTGCCCATAAATATCCTACCAACTTGATTTTGTCATTCCAGCACGCACATCCTGTTGAACAACCTCAATGCTTACACTCTCGAAAACGTATAAACACATTGATCCAGTTTGGATGTTTGGGAGCGCAATAATTGCTGCTCTAGTACTTAGCGCTAGCTTCAAAGAAGCCAGCAGATCTGGGGATTTTGTTACGCAACTAAGCTCCTCGCCAACATTGAACTCCTTAATGAGCTGCTCAAACTCCTATAAAAGTAGCGATTGCCTTCAAAGACACGCCCCCAATTTGTTAAGAGAGTTCTCAACAGCTCTATTACCCATCGTTCACGCTGAGTTGAAATTTTGTCTAGTCGGACTGCAAACCCAGAAATCTGATGTAGACGTCATGCTTGGAGTTCATTCATGTCTAAATAGAGCAGCAAAGCTGAACGCCGCTTTTGAAAGCAAAAATACTATACCCTCGTATTCTGCTACTAATGGTGGAATCTACCTGCAATACTGGCTATACCTGATTCCCGTGACTTTTTGTTTATATATTTGGAATCCTTGGAAAAGCACGCAAAGCACCAGCGAAAAGTCCCCAATTATAGAGACAAATGCACTACAGTCAAAGATTGATCACATGTCCCGAGATATTTCTGGCTTAAAGGAGAAAATTGTTGGTCTTGAAAAATCGATTTGCAACTTGGAGTTATTTGCAAACAGTTTTACTGGATCAGAAAAGTCATTTAGCAATAAGCTTGAAAGCGTACAAAGATCATGCAACAAGATTAATGAAATAATGACAACCTCATTTGACCCTGTATTTCCTCTTTCTTACGGTGGTACTCTTAACCAATTGGGTAAGCAGTCTGAAGAATATTACGAGGATAAGTTCATCAAAATAGGAAACCAGAGGTTCAACATTGCAACAAAGAATGGATTGGATCAGTGGAAAACATTCGTTCATGAGAGCATCAACAAGAAGCCAGAGCCTTTATCCGAAAGACCATCTGAAAACCAAGACCCATCTCAGGTGACAACAGTTAGCCCCAATATATCGCAGGTTGATTTGGCCCAATTAAGGATGACAGACGAAAATGGGAAACCCTTCCGTCGCATTTTTGTGCCAAACAGAGGTTGGGTGTCGTCCCGCAAACTGCAACAGGAATTGCAGCTGATGTAAAGGCTCTGTGGTGTAAGGATGTAACATGGTTTATATCTATATATCAAAAATTAGCTTCGTTGATCCAAGTTCTGGAAGCGAAGTAATGCTTGTTGTCCCAACCTGATCTAATGGATAGACAACGAGGTACATTGTATACCATAGTTTTTGACATATTCAAACCTGATCAGCTAATAGGAGAGGTATTCTTACACGGGGAATCAAGCGTTAAGGCCACTGAGTATTTGGGTATATTAGACAAGAAGCAATTGGTCAATTTCAACGAGGATTTATTTACAGACCCTTGGACAAACTTGACATTTTCCAACAAGGACATATTCACCGAGCTCCCTAAAAAGTCGAGTACTTCTGGTGACCTTATCAGAACCTTAGATTCCTTAACACCAAGCAAAAGCTTTATCGAACAAAAAGTCAAGGGGTTAACGCTTCGTGACTCAGAAGAGATTGATTATAGATTATCGCGTCTGGAGGTTGAGGTTATTGATATGAAGAAAATTGATTTACATTCTAACGAGCCGCTTAAGGCTAAACTGCTTGGTTATGGTGTGATACGATTATATCGAGATCATGAAGAAGTTCAAGATTCTGTGAGCGAGAGCAAATTACAAGGTGACGAAACAATGGTCGCAATTCTTGGAGTTCCATTTTACTACTCGGCAAGTGACTTACTGCTGGGATTTCTTGATGCACGGGTAAGGGACCAAGTATCTCATTTCAGACTAATTCGAACACAATCGCCCAACAGATTTATGGTGCTGATGAAATTCAAAAGAGCTGATGATGCTCAGCTGTTTGTTTCACATTACAATGGTCAGCCATTCAACTCAATGGAACCCGAAACATGTCAGGTAGTTTATATCAAGGAGATTCTTTTCCGTCCCAACAAGCATGATAGTAGTACACTGACTACTATCCCCTACCTGCTAGATGACCCTTTCACGTCTAATCCAAAAGAGCATAGTTTTTCTTCTAACCTAGTTGAGTTGGCATCGTGTCCTGTTTGTCTGGACAGACTAGACTCGTCTATCACAGGATTACTGACAATTCCTTGTCAGCATACCTTCCATTGTCAGTGTTTATCTAAGTGGAAAGACGACTCATGTCCAGTATGCCGATATTCTGCAAAATATGATGTGCGCAAAAACCAAGAGAGCGACCAGGAGGAGAAGTGCCAGAAGTGCAGCACCTCCGAAAATCTCTGGATCTGTCTGATCTGCGGTAATGTGGGTTGCGGACGATACGACAAAGGACATGCTATTGATCATTACCAGGAAACTTCACATTGTTTTGCTATGGATACAACATCTCAAAGGGTTTGGGATTACGCGGGGGATAATTATGTCCACAGACTTGTTCAAAATGAGGCGGATGGAAAGCTGGTGGAACTACCGATACGTGGCGATAAGAACTTGGGAACTAGTTCAAGCACAAATGAAGACAAAATTGAAAAGATTGGCTTTGAATATTCAAAAATGCTGATAGCTCAACTTGAGTCTCAAAGAGAATACTATGAGATGAAGTTTGAGGAATCCGAAAATAAGGTCATTTTGGCTCACGAAAACCTGGTTGACATGAAAAAGGAACTGGATTTACTGAAGGCAGAATTATCGAAAATTAAGGCAGAAAGGCCTGAAAAGCAGCAGAAGCAAAAGGAATCTGAAATGCAGAAGAAATACAATGAGGAACTAGTTTTCAATGAGGCCCTTTCTAAAAAAGTGGACTCACTCCAGGAAGAAAACAAGGAACTGAAGAGTCAAAACAACGAGTTACAGGAGCAAGTTAATGATCTTATGTTCTATTTGGAATCGCAGGAGAAGTTCAAGGATGCCCCAGAGGAGGTTAAGCAAGGTAAAATTATAACGAAGCCTAGTCGGAAGGGGCGCAACAGAAGATGATCATGGCTTCCCGATATCCATCGGACTCTCCTCGTGTGTGTACGAAAAATTGCTGAAATAAACTGACGTTTGGTATTGATTTTCAGCAATAGGTTTCTTGATTGCAATGAAAGAGGAGGCGCTGTTTGATCTCGATTCTTCTTCAATCTTCTCCAAAACCGAATGCTCGATTGGAGAGCTAGGAGGGGTTATTTTCATCGAAGTGAACTCTATATCGAAGTTTTCAGCTAATTCTGAGTTTGTGACCACTGGAATTATTGGAGGAGGCTGTTCAGCATCGTTCTGATCTATTATATGCTGCCAATTGATAGACCGGAAAAATCGATGTTCTTTGACTTTGTCAAAATCTGTATCACAGTTAATTCGCTTTTCTGGGTTTTTGTTCAGTAGCTTAATCAGGAGATCTTTAGCATAAAGAGATAAGTAGAAAGGATACTTGACTTTTTGGGTCAGAATTTTGTCCATGATCTTTTTGTTATTATTTCCTGAAAACGGTGGTGAACCTGTGAGGAGGTCAAACGTGACTGCACCTAAGGACCACCAATCACATTGGCTGTCGTAACGTTCTCCTTTGATGACTTCGGGAGCCATATACTGTGCAGTGCCAAACAGGGAGCTGCTTTCGGTGGAAACTTTACTTAGACCAAAATCAGTCAGCACCAAATGCCCCTTCCTGTTCAACATACAGTTTTCTGGCTTCAAATCACGATAGATAACTCCAGTGTGTAAATGCAAATGTCGTAAAGCAAGTATGATCTCTGCAACATAAAAACACGCAACTTTCTCGGATAATATTCTTTCTTGAGACAGATGGTGAAACAATTCCCCTCCCTCGAGGTATTCAAGCATCAAATACAACTTGTCAAAATCTTGCAGAGCGTAGAACAACTTGACCACATTTGGATGTTTCACTCGCTCTAAAATCGTCCGCTCCGTCAGTGTTCGTTCATAATTTTTTGCGTTAACTATCATCGATGCCTTTTTAAGTTGTTTTTGAGCATACAGCCTACCAGATGTTTTATCTTTCACCAGTATGACCTTCCCATAACTTCCCTTACCCAAAACCCTGATGGGATGAAAGTCGGTAACTTTTTTCTTGCGCTTTCCTTCCTGATAGGGCATGTCGATAGGCACTTCATAAGACTGGGTCAGTCGACTTTCGACGCCGTCGGATGATTGGCAGTCCTCGTAACTCGGAAGTTCACCAAATTCCTCATCCCGAGATTCTCCAACTTCGAGCTTCTTCACCTGAGACGAAAGATGTTCATCATCGAACTCGAAAAGTTGGGTCATCTACCTACTTTCTTGGTTTGAGCCCAATGCACTAATTAGATATTCTTAGATAATCAAAAAAAATTACTGGGAAAAAGAGTAGATACTACCACCTAAAGCTAGTAAGTATGCCATATAATGAAGTGGCGCCGCGCACATCATTGAAGAAAGATTACAAAGACCCGGCAACATGGCCAAAATCTCTTCATGGATTCATCTCGGTTTCTTTCAAAAAAGCTTCTGAGCTTAAGCTCAGTTCTGAGAAGAAGAAGAAGTTTCAGAGCGAGCTCAAAGAGCTGATTAATATGGCAATTGATCAACAGAAAATAGAGAAGAATAATTGGGATTTGCAAACTTTACCCTCATTAGGTGGATCCTCACAGCTAGAACTCCACTGTAATCGATTGGAGCATATACGAAAGCAGGTTACTTCTCAGGAACCCCGGTCTAGTAGTGAATCGACCCTGAGCAAGAAGAACATTTTTGAAGAAATTGACCAGCAAGAAAAGCCAACAACTCTACCTCCGTTGAAGAAGATGAAGAAAAATGAGAAAGACGAAGATCCAATGAGTTCAAAACAGCGAAAACAAATGCGCAGTCAGAGGTTTGAGAGAGAACTAAGTACCCCACCTCCCGATGTGCCTGTAAGTTCAGTTGTGGTGAATAACAACACACCTCTAATAGGAACGTGTAAGGAATTGGAAAAAAGATACTTGAGACTTACATCGCAACCAAATCCTTCGACAGTCCGGCCTCTGCCCATCCTGAAGAAAACACTCCAATTACTGATCGATAAATACCTCCAGAACGCAACGTACAATTATCTCTGTGATCAGTTCAAGTCTATGAGACAGGACCTAACAGTTCAGCATATTCGAAACCAGTTTACAATCAAGGTTTATGAGTTCCATTGTAAACTGGCCATCCAGTTTCAAGATCTGGGAGAGTTCAACCAGTGTCAATCACAGCTGAAACTGCTTTATGACCAGTTAGGCACTCCCTCCACGGAGTTCTACTCTTACCGAGTGCTGTATTACATTATCACGAATAATTTCAACGAAGCGTTTGTATTGAAGTATCAATTGCTGGAGATGAATTTGCAGTTTGACGACTTTCTCGAAACAGCGTATAAGCTTTTGGAATGCACAATGACTGATGACCATTACCAAGTCTTTCAAACAGTCAAAATTTTAGAGAAGAAGCATCAAGAGGAGACTACTACCCTGAAGGATGCCGGCCATCTGAATGTACTCACCGACCTAGACTCGATGAAGCTCAATAAAACCAAATGGTTCTTCTTTCTGCACTTGCTACAGCCAATACTAGCGCGCATTCGCATTAAAACGTTGGCTACCATCAGTAGATCATACAGAAAACTAGGGGTTACCTCGCTGGGGGATTTTTTGGGTTTGTCTGAAGCACAATTAGAGTCTTACTTGGAAGAAACTAAGATGAGCGGGTATGTGACACAGGGAATGCTGGATTGTGTTCAATGCAGACAGACTGTTGAACTTCTCAAGACTCAAAGTCGCAGAATAGACATCAAGGGACAAATATGATTGGGGACTCAGTCAAAGTCTGGGCCCAAGCCAAGCATAGCAAACTGAAGACGATTTTGCTCGTCAGCTAGACTCACATATTTTTGGACTCTCTCGAGCACCAGGGGACAAGAAATAGCATCGACATCCGAGTCTGCAGGTCCAAGATCAACTGGGCCATTTCGACGACCGTCTAACTCGTAAAAATGACCGTCTGAGCCTTGTGTAAAACATATAAAGTGTAAATTCACTTCCACCTCTGAGCTTGGAGCTTCTGTTTGTCCCTGTCTGCTGTACGCTTCATACAAACTTAACGACAAGGCCTTAATGAGTTCAGATTTCTTGTCATGATAATTCGAATTGGTCACACCAGGTAAATCTTTGAGTTCAGCCACAAACTGAGAAATACGCGAGTCTTTGACCAGTAATCCTGGTGGAAGGTTGCAAAGGCTGTGGAGCAGACCATAAAGACCACAACCGTTTCTCAAAAGCTGCTTGAACCATGTAATTTTAGGAAATCCATCTTGGTCTGCTTGCCTTCTTTGTGCTTCTTCAGAGTCTTTGAATTCCTCGTAGTTTTGTGTAATCGGAAATAGAAGAATCAATGCGTAGACTGGTTTAGGAATGAATGCCAGCAGATCTGGATCCGTTAACGAATATATATCATGAAACGACACCAATGGCGACAATCCAAGCTTGTGACCAAAATCGCTAAAGATCTCTGGATTGGATTCCAGTGGTATGACAGAATCCGTGGACATGGTGGAGGAGAAATGATGGAGAAAAATAAATAAATAATTTTTATGGATATAGTGATACCAGAAGGTGAGTATGAGGGAAACTTGTTTGCGAATCACCGCGAACACGCAGTATTCGAGGCAGTGAACGAGCTACGACGACTTGGGTATGGGTTTGAGGAAATTCTACGACAGTCAAAGTGTGATCGAGCGTTTCTCGAAGGCTTGTTCCAGACGATGGAAATATCTACGTTAGAGCGACTTCAAACACAGCCATTTAATACCAGCTCATGGAAGAATAAGCTGGTGATTGAATTGAGCGACGATTCAGAGCCAGAGGAGCTTGAGCAGGACAACATAAACAATAAACAGGACGAGGTGAAGCGCATGAGAGAATATATACGTGAGCTCGAGAGTCGACGCGCAATTCAAAAGGTGAAAGAGGAAGCGAAGGACCCGCGCATACTAGAAATGGAGGGTCTGCGTAAGAAACTGAATTTGGCTAATCGAACCGCTCTCATCTTGAACGAGAGTATACGGAAGCTGGATTTTCAGCTCAATTCCCAGAAATCCGAGCTAGATAGCACTCTGCTTGATATTGAAAAGCTAGAGGAGGAGCTCGAGTCTCTTCGAAATACCCCTAGCTCCCAGAATACAGACGAAGTTCTACAGCTTTAATGAAACCTTCAAATTGTTGTAATCACCCCGGCACCACGTCACGTCTGGGATTCAGGTCTCCGAAAAAATTAAATCCAAGGCAATGTATACTAAATAAAGTGAGGAGATATTTTAAAAAATTGGTTGCGTATTATGTCTTCGGCATTTAGGAGATTTCTCAACAGTGAGACTGGTCCTCGGACAGTCCATTTCTGGGTAAGTTGAGCAGGAACGTTCTATGAATTATGCTAACTGTGTATAGGCTCCGGTGATGAAAGTAAGTGACAACAATATTTTTGAACTAGGTGATTACTAACTAAACAGTGGAGTTTGGTGTTTGCGGGTGCTAACGATATGGTGAGGCCAGTGGAAAAAGTTTCCGGAAGTCAACAGTTGGCCCTATTTGCTACTGGAGCTATCTGGACTAGATGGTCTTTTGTCATTAGACCCCAAAACATGCTCCTTGCTTCCGTGAATTTCCTTCTCGGAGGAGTGGCTGGGTATCAGGTGATTCGTCTGTTCAACTGGAGAAGAACCCAAGGAGATTCCGTGCTTGATTCGTTCAAGTACATTCTTTATGGAGCCCCAGAACCAAAGAAAGATGCTCAACTGATCGAAAACGGCGAAGCAAATGCTTAATAAATTATACATAGAATTCGAGACTCACGACTCCATGAACGATTCCTGTTTCAACATTCCATCTAAGTCGTCAAGAACGTGGCTACTCTGCGGATTGAAAACTTTCAGTCGTGTGATCAGGTCGTCTTTGGCTATTTGAGTATCTTCCGTTCCCGGTTGTTCGGTCTCTTCCTCGTTGTCGTCATATTCTCGTGGAACAAGCCCTTTATAATCGTTGAAGGGGAAACTAGTTTTGGACATGATGGCTTGCGCTTTTTCAGCATCTATTGTCCGGCCTTTGTCAATACATTCCAATTTGTATTTTATCACTCCACGGATTCGACACACTGTCACCCAGTCCAACCACCCAGTAGCTTCTTGACACTCTTCTCTTATCTGGGACTGCTCTAGAATTTTGTTGACGTCCTCGTCCATCATGTCACCGATCTGGAACGAGACCGCGCACGTTGGACTCACACCATCGTAGAATAGCTGTTTGGGAACCATGCTGATGGAAAGACTATTGATGGTAGCATTCGGATCAGAAAATTCGTCCTTATAGCTCGATAACGTGGGTGGAACAATTAGTGGTTCTTCTCCGGTTTCCACCATTTTTTCCATCTCTGACATCGTAAAAGAGCGGGTGCTCATTCGAAATGCCTCCACCTGGAACTCCACAGCTTTCGGGTCTAAAGTCGGGTCGTATCCCAATCTAATATACGACTGTCTCCAAGGGCCCTTCTTAGTTGTATAGGCAACGTATGGCAGAGCAAATCGCAATTGGGGCCTCAATCTTGTGGGAAGCATCCACATGATGTGTCTTCTAAGCCAAATGGGTTTCATTTCAAATAGCTTGTTCAAAATTTCTATGCATCGCAGCAAATTGAAAGCCGGGGAGTCACTGATTATGCGATCCAGTCCACGTTCTTCCAAGCTTTTCACTTCTTGTTTACAGCGATCGAGTTCCTTTTGAAGGGCGGGATCATACGACTTAGGAACCTTTTCACCCCAGTCCACAAATATTGTGTGCAACTTGACACTGTCACGAGTGAGCTCACCATTCTCGTTGATCAACAGGTTGCCCACATACTTGTAGTTGTACGGTATGTCGACACGGGCGTATCGAACTAGGGGCGGAATGTCCAGGTCTGTGTTTTCGAACTTGGACTGTGTTTGGTGCTGTTTTTCGATGTAATCTGCAAATCCTTTGATATTTTCTAAGTCAGCTTTGCCAATGGAGCTCAAAAATTTCTGACTGAATGGTGAGTCCTTGTGAATCATTTGGAAGTCAGCCAATTGGCGAAATTTATAGGTTTTGTTAAGTAACCCTTCCACATCGTAGGTGTACTTGACACGATTTTTCTCGCAATCGTCTAATGCGGCACGGATATCATTTCCGTGTTTCTTCAGTATCCGCTTTGGAATTCGTAGCCGTAGTAGAATGTTCTGCGTTGTGTCACACTTCTCGGAGCTAATTGGATGAGAATACACATCCCCAGGGCGCAGCTTGAGTTCCAGTCTTAGGTCTGGTTCAATGAAGCTTTCTGATATTTTCTGAGACCCTCCAACCATATCGATCGCCTTAGAAACGTTTCTCACACGCAGTGGATATTCAATAGACATGTAGCTTGGAACATCAAGCCCGAGTAAAGGCGCTTGCTCGTTTATTGACATGTGCAGCGATTCAACGGATTTGCAGGGTTTATTATGATTTATTTTCTTTCACCGCCTCCTTCGCCACATGAACGAAAACTTTTGAAGGCGGAAGAAGAAAATAATCTATACAATCATGTCAACTGAGATTCGGCGCTCGTCGCGAACCACCAAAGGAGTCAATTCCAGACTGGCCAATTTGGAGAGTTTTGGTGAAACAGAACCTCGTGAAAGAAAACGGCGGCCAGATTCGAATGCCAAGAGTGGAAATGCGAAAAGACAACGTAAAAAGGCAGTGAAAGTTCCCAAGCAGGAAGAAGTCCGCTGTTTGCCTTGTGGAGCTCATGATCTGAATTACAACGAGGATGAAGATGAGCGAGGAACCATGATTGAGTGCGAGAAGTGCTCCACGTGGCAACATGCCAAATGCCTGTTTGGTACTACGAACTCCAGGAAATTGCCCAAAGAATACATCTGTAATGTTTGTGATCCTGAAAATCCGCAATACCAAGATTTGGAGCTCGCTCTTAGTTACGATGACTATATGAAAGTACGTTTTCCTACAAATGACGAGTCTGACGATCAATTGGAAGAGGGACTTGAAGATTATGAAGATGCGGGAGCGGTTGATGATGAGAGTGACGAGGAGTATGATGGTAATGGTGAAAAGGAGGAGGAAGATGCAGATGCAGATGACGACGATGGAGATGAAGATGGAGAAGATGCTGAAGATGCAGACGAGTTTGAAGAGCCAGAGGAAACGATTGTCAAGCCAGTAAGGAAAGTCAAGAAGCCAGTGACAAGGAAAAAGATAGACAGGAATAAAACACGGGGGTCTGTGGTCAAACAGTTTGCAAAGAAACTCCAATCCCATATTCCGGAAGATCATAAACTTCTTCAAGAAATGGATTTGGCTGCTGCTGCGGATGAGATTGCTAGCGGCTTGGAATTGGCACTATACAACGCATTTCCTCCTCCAAACCAATGGTCAGAGTCCATGTCTCCTGAATATTTAAGTAAATCAAGAACGCTTTTGTTCAACTTAGACAAGTCAAACTTGGCGGACAAGGTTCTTTCAGAGCAGTATACTTACGATCAGATTGTTCATTTGACCCCAGAGCAAATGATGAGAGACGATTACAAGGAATTCGCAGACGCTGTGAGAAAGCAGAGTATTAATCAATCTGTCATCACCAACACCATGGAGAAAGTGAAAATCAGAAGAACCCACAAGGGTGAGGAGATAGTGGAAGAGGATTATCAGTTCGATGACATTGGATCTCGAACCGCTGATGAGTCCAGACTCAACGAAATCGAAAAAATACAGGAGGAAAAAAGAAAGCAAGATGAGAGCAACGAGTTGGATGCCTCGCCCCGTCCTACATCAAATCTGAACTCAAATCTGATGACGAGAATAGCTAATGATTACGAGGAAGAAGAAAACGAAAATCTGAACGTAGAAGACGAACGGGAGGGGAGCATCGATAACGATGATGATTTTGACAAAATATTAAATGGCACCAAGGATCCGGTGCCTACGCCTCCCGAATCTCAAGCGGTAGTTTACGATGATATGGAGGATGACTATGACCCTGCGCACAACTTCGATCTTGACGAGACCCTATGGACCGGTGTGCTAAGCTTTGCCCCGGTGGCAGACTTGCAGACAACCGTTCGATTTCATTCCTCATCCTCCCAAGACAGCACTGAGGATCAGATAGCCAAGGCTCGTCGTATCATCAACGATGTTGTTTCGAGACATTCCAAGGTGGACATCGAAGGTCGATTGGACGCACATAAGGCTGTTGGATATTTGTGGGAAATCATTCAGACAAGGGATTTATACTTGGTGGAACTTATCCCTTTTGAATCTCCACATCTTTCTGATCTGGAAAATCAACAAAATCAGTCGCAGTTCAAAAAGTTATGGGAATATTTCAGCTCCCGGGACAAGTATGGGGTTATCGCACACAAACCAGCTTACGTTAAAGACAGTTATCTGGTAGCGATAGATACAGTCAAGACACAGAGTGAAGGATTACCAAAATACTTCAGCCATTTCAAAATGACAAGTTTGAATGGTTCCAAAGAACGCCTGTTTGCTGTGTTTGTGGCCAGAAAAGACCTGACTGCAGCAGCATCAAGCACGGAATCAAATACAAACGTAAATCTGGATCAGATTCTGAGCGGGCTGGCATCATGATCACGTGATCATGGACCAACGATCTCAAACTACATGAACAACGTGGAACACGAGACAGATAGAAGCTTTTGATGCCTGTGATTCCAGAGAATACTGTAAATTACCATGTAATCAATACCAATTGCTTCAGTTATTTAATTAATGAAACCGTTGTACATCAAAGCCTGTGCAAAGGTTCAAGGCTATATTGTTTCTATTCGACTTATACACATGTCTTAAGCCTTGGCAATAGCCTTCTTGACAGCGTAGTTTCTTTGCTTCTTCAACACAATGACTTGGAATCTTTCAAAGTCTGTGAGTTGCGATCTTCTTTCTCTTTGAGCAATCTTCTTAGCCCAAGAGGTCTTAGCCCACTTGGCATCGATATCGGCAGCAGCCCACTTCTTAGTGACGGTGGCGGTTCTGGCACCTCTTGGGAGGGCTTCGAGGACCAATGGGGTCAAAACAGTCTTTCCGAGGGAGATGGATTGTCTTTGGATGGCTGGACCGTCAATGAGGACTCTCTTTTGGTCGATGATCTCCACGATGGTGGCAAGCTTGTTGTTCACAAGGACGACTCTGCCGACTTGGACAAGTCTCCAGTTGGAAGCTTTGACGCTGGTTTCACTAGACATCGTTAGGTATAGTATGTGAATATTAAAATTGTTTTCAAATTTTTCAAAAACTTTGCAGAGTGAGGTGTGAGGGGGCAGAGGCGACGGTGCTCGAAATCGCGGACAACAAAATATTATAAAGTATGGGGTGTTAGGTGTCTTCTCAAAAACCCTGTCACAAGTCACGTGTAAAAAGTAATATCTATGTGAAGATGGTTTCTAGGCAATATTTTTCGACAGCACACATGACTACGTGAAGTGTATGGTTCTCTGGTGTGCACAGATAACTAGTTTGCCGCTGCAGCTGGTTAATGTTGTGCCAATTGGACAGCAGAATTAATCTGTTTTTCTGGGTAAGTCAATTGATGATGATTGATAATTTGCGTTCGAGAAATAGAGATTCTGGAACACGCCTAGTTCCTTTAAGGAACTCTATACACCATGCGACCATCTTTTCTCTGAAATAGACTAACAGTATAGTATTTTGGATTATAAGTCTGCAATTCTGTATATAGTTTCTAGTAATCGATCGCCCTACTCGTCTTCAATCTTACCTAAGCACTGTTTTTCTAAAAGCAACATCATGTCTCGTGCTTCGGGAATGGAACAGGAAAACGACTCCCAGTTCAACCTGCTGGCCAGTAAGATCTCCACGTTCAGAAATGTGGCCAACGAAATTAACAGCTATGCGCAAGAGGATTCCACCACGCTTTCCAATGTATCGAATGCCATGAACGCGCTGTTCGAGAACGTTAAAAACACTTCCTCGAAACTCAGCCGCGTGATTGCTAGCCAGCCACAGATGTTCAGGATGGTAGTGGCTGGAGTACTTGGGTTCTTTATCGTCTACTCGCTACTGAAATTCATATGAGAAATCTCTTTTTGAACACGACTAATGTCTTCCGCCAACAACATCCTGCCCCAATTTATAGTTCCCTATGGCATCTCCCCATCTGACTTTGGACCGGTTAATAGGAAGCTGTCTTCTCAGATTCTTGAAGAGATCTTCGTTAAGTTTGGCAAACTTGTTGAGCATCGAAGTCTCAAACTTTTGCTCGGCTTTGGCAATTGTGTCCACGACCGAGGAGCCCACAGTCTCGCTCACTTTGGTTCCAGAGTTAAGTATGACGTTACCTTCTTCATAGTAATGAATCTTCACATTGATCTCACCACTCAGTTCGTTGGTGCTGCTATTGTACTTGTAAAACGATTGCCATTTTCCATTGTAGAAGTTGGCATCATTCAGGTTCTCGTCCACAATAATGAAGAAAAACGTTTTCTCATCGTTCGGGTCCGCAACCACCATAGACTTATAGTACGTTGGGAAATGTTGGGCGCAGTATTGGGCGAATTGCTTGTTATACGTCACCACTTCGTCTGCAACGTCAAGTTGGCCTTCCTCAATGTCTATCACCTTCAGGGAATTAAAATCATAGTCAAAACAGAGGTTCAACAATGGATCGTAATACTTCATACCCTTCTTGTTGTACTTGGAAACCAATGCAAAGTCTGTATCGTTTATCTTCACCAACTTGAATTCTTTGTTGAGATAGAACTGCTCCAGGTTCTCTGCAATGATCTTTCTGGAGTCCTCCTTGTTCAGCAGTATTTTGATGTCACTGATAAGATTCAAATTGTTGCCCGGAGGGGCATCATTAATCATAGACGACACAATACCCTGTAACGACATAATAGATACATTTTTAAGGTGCTATCGTGTTTTTGAATATTACCACATCCGTACACCATATTCCCAATAAGGATTGCATGTCTGTGCCCCAAGGGGTTTGAGTGGGTGGCTGTCTTGGTATCGTAAGCACCTTATAGTGATCTAAATCCTTATGGATCTTGATGTTATTAAGGGACAGTCTCAGGTTTGGAAACTTACATTTGCAGTGCTATTATGGGTAGCATTTTTGGCGCGCCAGATTTATTTATCCTTCATGTCACAAATACTTCTTAAGCTCCCCTTTGAGTTGCAACAATGTGTGCTACAATATGTTGATTATAACATGCTTGTCCATCTACTTGACCACTCCGTGTTAAAATCAGCTGCTTTCCAAGTCCTCCGAAGTGGAATAGTTCTGATTCCCCAGGAGATCAAGCGATCTGATACAAACAGAGTAGATCGTTCGATCTTGTGTGGTTCGGTGGAGTATCGAACCCTGATGAATTATATGAAACGTTTCCATTTGTCGCTGAACTACGTAGAGATCTACTGGAAACTGGACTTCAGTAAAATTGAGTTCATGATGGAGAACTCATCTGGCATTAAAATTGGGTGTTCTTACTTGGAGGAGTTATATTTTTTCAGAGATGGGAAGTATCTGGATAAGGTGCGCTCATTGAAGGGACTAATACTGTGTTTTGGTCTCTCAAAGCTAAACACTAGTAAAGACCTGTTGACGCGACTCACTGGTCTGTCGGAGATTGATATTTGCACTAGCTCTACAATGTATCACTCACGAGAGTACGAAAGAATCCTTGAAAACATCATAAAAATCAATCCAAATATCGATACTGTGAAACTGAGGATTGACACTCTAATTTCTACTCCGCTGCCTTCTTATCTACAAACAGTGAGCGAAATGAAGATAAAAAAACAAATCAGTATCAACATGAAAGATAGCTCGCTAATGGGAATTCACTCTCCCAATACAAATCCAGCCATCTTCCGGAGTATCTTATCTGCAGTAAACATTATCGGGATGAACAACATTTACGAGCTTGATTTGTCATTGAAAGAAGATCTGGAAGCATCTTGTCCTGATCTTTCGTGGGTTAATCAGATGCAGAGCCTGAAAAACTTAACGATAAAGGTGATAGGAGATAAACTGCAGAACTGCAATTATGTCATTGGATTAAAAAGCAAAGTTTTGCGCTCACTCACTATCAGCGGAGTATTACTGACAACCGCTAAAACAGGGTTCTGCAAACTTGAGAATCTGAAAAGTTTGACATTTTCAAACTGCACATTCTCTACAGAAGCAGTTGGCTTGTTCAACGAAGGGCTGCCCAAACACATGGATAACTTGTGTCTAACAAATTGTAGTTTGGATTGGGGAGCAGTGTATTTCCCTGAATACCTTGGCAAGGTGTGCATATTGAATTCCAAAATAATTGACTTTCCTAAACTGGTCAAAGAAAGATTTAGCATAGTGCCGTTACTATCAGAGTTTATCAAGATTTATCATTTAGATCCGAAGTGGTTACCATAGGTTGCCGAACCTCAGTATAACAGGGAATTATTTGCCAAGAGAGGGCCAGCTTATCTCGTGTAAGGAGACTTGATAGATTTGCTCCATCAAGGTTACAAAGATTACTCGATTGGGAAATCATCCATCGGTCGTGGAAAAAGTGTGTTTAGCCACAGATAAGCACAGGGAACATGCCAGGTTGTTTAATAGGAGAATAATTGGTTAATAAGCATGCTGGCTGATTTCGCAAAAGACAACAATGCTGGACAATGTATCTTATTGTTTTTTTGTCCAATAAATTTCATGTATAGACCTTCCCTGTATTGTTAGGCAATCGGTTAATTTAATCACTGTGGTGACACTATATCAACATTCCGATAAGCCTTCCTCTTCCAAAAGTTATCTATGAATTGTATGAACTCACCTTCATCTCTTTTCATGACCAACCTGTTCGAACACCGTCCAGACATGGAGACTCTTCAAGCGAACTCTGAATTCCGTCATATTGAGCCATTCCTTTCGTATACACATGAGCTCATAGACCCAATTCAATATGAACTCATCCCGGAGCTAGCCTCTGAGGGTCGAGCTGCTCATCCAGACTTCCATCATAGCCTTGCAGAATCCCAGCCTCATGTCTCTATGGAATCCCCACTCTCCTCCTCTTCCTCCTCCTCGGTGTTCGATGTTCCACAATTTCCGAGTTTTACCTTCACCGAGATGGACGACTACAAATTTGGCGGATATCAAGAGCCCGTGGCCAAATCACACGAAGTCGAGAATGTCTTCTATACTCACAAAGAATACGACAACGTGGAAACCATAAACACTGTGGAGCTTACAAAACCATTTGTGACCCAGAAATATACCAGCAGCTCGCCGGTTCTCAAATCCCAAAAAGACGAAGACATCTTTGAGACAAGCGAGTCGCAAGTGCAGTCACCCAAGAACCTTTCGTTAGATTTTGATGACCGCAGAAAAGACAGTAAGTACAAAAAAATCAGCGACTCCAGACTTTCGCTATCACAGCTTTCTCACGTTCTGCAATTGCCCAACGACATCCAGGAAACGGCAAGACGTGAGAAACAGATACTGAACATTTTCAAAAAGGACCTCAATTTTCCTTTGGGCGAAAAGACTTGGATTAGAGACACTCCAGCCGAGGAAAGACAGAACCTGATCGACAGGCTTTGGAAGCTTGTGGAAGTCAAATATCAATTTGGATACTCCAAGGAAACGCTGGCAATAGTCATCAGAAGAGCAAGTTACTATCTGATGCAAGGCAGGCTCAGAAGAGAACGGAGGCTAGAAAAAAAGAAAAATGGAGACTTGTCTTGGAAGCGCAAATCCAAGTCCTACTGATAGGGTTGAGATCCCACGCAGAAATCAGTTTACATTATATGATACGTCGAGTTTGTATTTTTCTTGAGCTTGTTAAAGATTTGATTTCAATCTTGGGTAAATTCTAGTTGTGCTAGCCCAACTTCCCAGAAAAGATAATAATTCTCCTTTCAAAAAACTTCTATTGTGTGGCATACATACGAATTACAGGAGGAAATTAAAACAAGTATCCGTGCTACGTACTGCATATGTGATGCAAGGTTGTTGAAGCTGTCAGACCTTTTTCTTCTCGCCCCCGCGCCGCAAAATTCTAGAACGTGCTGATTTTTTTTTATCCCCACGAAGTACAGATTGCTTAAACCGGTCTGGCCACAAGTATGGACGCAGGTCGATGATTTTAGGAACTCGGACATCAAATGTATACAGTAAAGTGCCCCTATTTCGGATTTAGCCAAGATATTGTTGGATAGCAATTTTATAAAATATTTATAACCAAGGTGATCTTTTACTGATGCATTGTATGCCCTAATACCGAACTATATCGTCCTTCCCTGTCACAACTATTTCTGTCCTGTCTCCTATGCAAACACATAATGAGGATCCCAAGAATCTCGAGTTTGAGAACCTTGCATCTGGGACAAAGAATAAAAGGATAAAATTACCCAAGCTTGATCTTTCTTCCGTGCGACAGCAGGATATGGGTGCCGAACTTTTGTGTCCCCCGGCCGCTCTAATCTCACCTTCGGACACATTATGTTCGACAAACTCCATCAGCTCCGCACTGTCCCCACTTCAGACCCCATCCGACGACGATTATGGGTTCCATGTCCGAAATGCTCACGATTGCTTTTTGAGACGTGAATATTTGAATCCCGCAAAACCCAGCCATTATTGGGGTTCCGACTTCGATTCTTCTAAAGCTAACACTGCCGTTTCTTCTCCTCGAGTCCCCTCTTACAGACACTCGCACCCCAATGGGGACAAAAAACATGATTCTTATATAGAACCACACACACCTTCCGTCTCTTATGCTCCAGCAGAATACAACTTCAGTCGCGACGAAATAAAGGAGCTTATAAAGGAAATACATGGATTGGGAACCACCCCCAACGATCCCACAAAGAACAATGGCACCGTGTCGCTATCGGATGATAATCAGCCCGATGAGCCGGTCAATATCCTGTCTCATCTCTCTAATACAAAAACGAAGGCATTGAATCAAATGAAGATTGTTCAATGGTATTGCTGTCAATGTGGCAAAAGCTACGGCGATCTCGATCACTTTATTGTTCCACGCACCCAACTTGAAGAGTATGGCGTTCAGATCATGGACGACGAATCTTGGAATCGTGCTGTGGACAAACGTTTGACACAGGCGATTAGTCGATTTGATTGCAGTCGATGTAATCATATGATGTGTCCTTACTGTATCAAAGCTAGATTGAGCGACCTGTTAAGCAAATGATTATAGAATACCATTCGATCTCATTTAGAGAGTGGGATTAATAATAAGACCAAACATCATTTGCACCGATTTTATTTATTCAGCCCATGGTAAAGACAAAAGTTAAATAATTCGTAATTTTAATATTATAATCTGACATTCAAAATTATTTTATTTCATGGGGTTTGATGAAGACGACCTTCGCGATTACGAACAGGAGGATTTGGGGTTTGACGAGGATGCATTAAACGACGATGAATATGATCAGTTACATGAATCTCTCCCTATTCTCAAATCCAAGGTTAAGACCTACCAGATCGATGAAAAGGCGCTGAAAGAAATCCTTTGGAATAATTATTTCAATGTTGACGACTCGTTTGAAGAGGTTAAACAAAACTACAAGCGTGAGTATTGTGTATGTGTGGGCACTCCCAGATTTCATCTAACGACATAGAACGAGTAATGTCCAAACTAGAACTACTTGCACAGCAACGTCGGGAACGAGCAAATGCTCCGAGTAGGGGTGGCGAACGCAAGGGATTGGCTGGATTATTGGGCAAGAAAAATGGCAGTGACGAACGACAGGCTCGTTCTGAGAAATCTCGGCTTTTCCCTCCTAAGTCTATACATAGGGGCAAAGCCGCGGTAGAGACGACGGCACCCTCACAAGAGATACCTTTGACTTCGTCCATAGAACAGCAAGACACCACCAAGCCCGTATCTATCTCCATCCTATCTGCCATCCCCTTTGTATCGACATTCAAAATTCTCAGTCATACGTCGTCCAATGTGTTGACCTCGTTGTTCGTGAGTCCGTCGCGGACTTTCCAGCCTGGGCCTGAAATTAATTTTTATACTAACCATGATTTAGCCAAAAAAGCTGCTTCCAACTTCTCAAAACCCGGCCCAGATGACCGGAAACTGGAAAATCTCACAGAGAAAGTTGCCAAGATCAAAATCAAGGAGTCAAAACCTGCACCAATCACCACAAAGCCTAAAACTAAAATTGATGTTGATGCAGAGCTGAACAAAAAACGAGCCAAACCAGAGTTATCCTTTGTAGTTATAGGCCATGTTGACTCAGGAAAGTCCACGATGATTGGTCGACTACTTTACGACCTGGGTATCGTCGACTCTAAAACTCTACACAAACTCACGAAGGAGAGCGAAGCAATGGGCAAGTCTTCTTTTTCCCTTGCATGGATCATGGATCAAACTCAAGAAGAACGTAGCAGAGGGGTCACTGTTGATATCTGTCAAACACAAATTGAAACCAGCACTCAAAAATTTACGATTATCGACTCACCCGGTCACAAGGATTACGTCCCGCAAATGATCAATGGTGTTAGCCAGGCAGATCTTGCCGTTATGATACTTGACGCTAACTCTTTTGAGAGCGGTTTCAGCAATCTGGGACAGACGAAAGAACATCTAATTATAGCGAAGAGTCTTGGTATCGAGAGATGTGTTATCGTTGTTAATAAATTGGATGTTGCGCAATGGTCAAAGGTAGTTTTTGATTCCATCACTGATCAAGTCCAACAATTCCTTGTTGAGGACCTCCACTTTCAACTGGAAAACCTCATTTTTGTCCCAACCTCTGGATTTTTGGGAGACAACGTGGTGAACAGTAGCAAGAATTTGTCATGGTATACAGGTCCAACGTTATTCCGCATCTTGGAGAACGAAAACCAAGCCCTCTGTCACAAGGTGGACAAAAATTCGCCATTTATAATGGTCATTGGTGATATACAGGACACAAACAAGTCTGAAGAGCTTATCGTGAGTGGAAGAATCAACTCTGGTATTATCCAGCCTGGCCAAACCCTGAGAATATCTCCTAGCCAGGAGACGGCTGTTGTGGATTCCATTTCCATCACCACTTCCAACGTGGGTTCGTCTATTATTAAACACGATCTACAAAAGCTGGCTCAGGAGGGCGAATTTGTGGAGCTCAAGCTTAAAAAGGTGTCAGTCGTTGAAAATATCAAAGTTGGAGATGTTTCCACACTTTCCACTTACGTGCTAAAACCAGTGAAAAGTTTCAGGTGTGAGGTGAACCTGTTCAACATCGTGCGTCCTCTTTTGCTTGGCACGCCATTTGTCCTATTTAAAAACGGAATCGCCGTTCCTTCTAGGTTGAAAGAAATTGAGTCAATCGTGACCAAGGACGGCAAGGTGAAGAAACGCAAGCACTTGAGCTCAAACACCAGAGCCGTGGTCAAGATCGAACTGCTGGAAAGAGAGATGCCTCTACTAACGGTTGAACAGAACGCCAAGCTTGGACGTATAGTTCTGCGTAAAGATGGTCTTAGCATAGGTGCTGGACAAATCTTGGAGCTTCTCACATGATGTACGATTAAAGTATGTAATCGACCACTAGCAACAAAATACTTAGAACTATGATAAAGTAGCTCAGGTTTTTGCCTGATCGTTTGGCGCGCTCGTTAGCCTTTACCAGCTGCGTATTTCCCATCTTCAGATTTGCGACCGTGTCTTCCTGATGAGAGCTGAGAATGGAAATAGAGTCGTTCTGCAGATGCAGTTGCAAGTTGATCTCGTTGATCACCGAAGAAATGTCTAGCATAGACTGTTCAATTTGATTGACAGATTCCAACTGTGCTGATTTCATCTCAAGAAGAAGTGACTCGTTCTCTCTAGTGAGCTGTTGTAATTGCTGCTGGTCCAAATTGGCTGTGATTTCTGAATACTCCGAGGACACAGCCGCTTCCACGGGGACTTCATCCAACTGCTTGTACGCAGTCCGCTGCAAGTACGTACTGGTGTTCAAGCTAGATTTAGTCAGCTCAGTTTTGCGCTCCATCCGTCTGCTACTGATAGAGATGAAATTGTTGGATATATCTGTCAACCGGAGTCCCAGAGATTTCAGTATGTTGGCACGAATTTCTATAACTGTAGTGTTCCAAACGGCCATTTTTTGGCCATATTCTCCCATGGTCAGGATGTTTTTCCTTAGTTCCTGGACACTGCTCGAGCTTTCCAGTTGTTTGTCAAGTAACTCTCCATATTTGCGCAAGTTCTCTAGTTTTTTGTTGAGGGTGCTCAATTGGACCTTGAAATTAATATCAATCTGATCTTTATCTGCTTCCGAGAGAGTTTTGGAGTTGCTCAGAAGATAGTCAGTCTGGATGGTCTTGATAAAGATACCCAACTCGTGGATCATGGAATTAAGTTTTATAGAGTCTTTCAGGAACGTGTTGCCGGCGCTAAACTTCGACACAGTTTCAGCCGGTGATTTGTTTTGGACATCTTTGATAGAGCCTGCTGACGGCAATTCATCTTGATAGATGGCCACACATTTCTGAAAAAATGGAGTATGGTCAAACATATTGGAGACTGATAAAAACAAGATTAACAGTATTAACACACCTCGCTCCAAAAGTGGCAAAGTGTCTTTTTATTCTTTATGAACCATATTGAAGACGAACAAAACGTCTGGAACGACGACCCGGCTCCAAGCAACAGCCAGGCAGTAAGTGTCCTGTTTAGTCCTGACGACAACCCATATGCAAACGACTTTGGCGATCCTGCCATGGATGAGGTGGATTTCAGGTCGGAGTCCAATATTTACAACGAACTGAGTGACACAATGCGTTCGATCCATCTTCCACAGGCGGACCCTGAAAGTGGGGACGAACAGTCTGATAGGAGCGAATCCAACCAACAACAAAAAGCAGAAAGACTTACGGAGGAAAAAGAGGCTGAATTGAGGGAATACGAAAAGCAAAAAAACAAGCAGTTACTCTCATCATTGGTTGCCAACGACGAAGTTTCGGATCCCCTAAACAAGTCAATTCTGTCGGACACGCCCAAACCTGACGAACGTTTATTCACTGCGGGGAATGATGGCCCATTGGACTCCGTCTTGGACTTCAATGGCTCTTCGTCGCCGCCCAAAATTACGGGCGACAAGGAGCAACATCCAGGCGACTTTATGGTCTCTCCAAACCGAAAAACCAAATTGTTCAGACCTCGTAGAGGCCGCAGAAACAGTACCGAAACTTCCAGCTCTGTGGATCCATTGTCTTTGAGGTCTCAAGACACCCCGACCGATATTATCGAGTCTAAAAAAGATTCGCTCATTGCAGCAGTGGAGAAGCCGCTTTTCAATATTGAGACTTCACAGAAACCCGAAGCTTGCGCTCCAAAAAGCTACAACCCACCGAAGGAAACTGAGCCTGTAGACGATTTCGAGATCACCATTCTGGATCCAATCAAGGTCGGAGAGTTGACGAAGGCTCACATAGTGTACACTATCACAACAAAAACCAAATCCAGTCTTATGAAGTCAGAGGTTACAACTGTCACCAGGCGATACAGTGATTTTCTATGGCTGTATAACCAGCTGATGAACAATCACCCAGGCTATATTATCCCTCCCCCACCCGAGAAGCAGGTTTATGGTCGTTTCGATGACAAATTTGTTGAGAACAGAAGGGCTGCTTTGGAAAGAATGTTGAACAAAATCTCTAGGGTGCCGGTCTTGCAAAAAGATTATGACTTTGTCGTGTTCTTGCAGAGTGAACGGTTTGCGACAGAGTCGAAAGAACGCGAATTCATCTATTATCACGGAAGCACAGGCGACGAGCAATCGCTAAATGCGGGAGATGACAGAGTGGCTGATGTTTCTGCCTCATCAATTCTCAATGTGGCGACGTCAGGATCAACTGGTGGATTTTTAAGCTCTTTGATTAGTTTAAACACTCCCAAATATGTTGAGAATGACCAGTTTATTATTGAAAAACAGAACTATGTCCAAAATCTGGACCAGCAGCTACGCTCTCTTTCCAAAACTTTGGATGTTATTCTTGAAAAACGAGAAGATGTTATTTCTTCAATGAACGAAATAATCATTGTTCTTCAGCAGTTGGCCGATCTTGAAGTCAACGGAGACATTAGTGAACTTTTCTCTAATTATGAAGAGCTTCAAACCAAGATTAAGGAGTTGCTCGAACGGACTAATCTGCAACAAATCCTCACACTTGGATCGGCGATCGATGAGCATATACGATTGATAGGCTCGATAAGCAATTGTTTTGAGATGCGGTTCAAATTGTGCACTAGCATAGTCAACCTGCAGAGTCAGCATTCTAAAAAGCAAAAGAATTTGATCAAATTCAAGGCTAAAAACCACAATCAACTGGACAAGATCAAGCGCTATGAAGAAGAGTTGACCAACCTAGAAAACACAATTTCGAAACAGGAAGATTTCAAAACCGAGTTCAACAAGAATTTTGGACGCGAACTTGAAAAGTTTGAGTTTGAGAAAGTCAACGAGTTCCGCAGTACTGTGGAAATTTACTGGGAAGGACTGATCGAGAGCCAGAAGGAGCTCATTGAGTTATGGGAGACATTCTACGATAAGTGTAACTTTCAGGATGAATAATATATTATGCAAATGCATCAAGCTAACAGCACCTCCCAGCCCCAGTCTTTCATAACCGTGCTCCAATGGCACCAGCTACCTAACCTGTTTTCGTCGTTTTCGATCTCTGTCTCGCCATTGACTGCCTCGTTGATTTTCTTGCTGAGATGGAAAAACGAGTCATCCTCGTCTTCATCGGCGTTATCCGTCTTTGACGATTCTTGGCTTCTCTTGCGGCGAATGATGTCCTTTCTCGACCAAACCTCTTTGACGACCTCTAGAGCCCGGTCAATGCTGCCAAGCCACATTTTCGAGCTGAGGAGTTTCCATCTCTCTTCCACCCATTCGCGTTCCTCCCCATGCGTTGCTTCGCACGACGCCACTAGCAAGGGAAATATGTGGGTGACACAAGTACGTGAAGAAGTTGGAATAGAAGCAAGCAGCATCATGATTTTTTCAGCTAAGTTGTGAGAAGATTTGGACGGAACCTCTGGAACTGCTTGATGCAGATACAGCAAGGTCGCGTACCGATAAGCTTCGGCGGTTGCCACTGTTGATGCCAGATCAAAGAGCGGGTCCTCCACCTGACAGTTCCTGAGAACTGGGGGCTTCCAATCCTCCAATTCCCGTTTCAGCTGAACAGCCTGTGTAATAATGCTTAATGAATTTTTAGACTCTTTGCGAACCTTCTGTATTAAAGACGCCACGTTTCCGATGATGGGAAACAGCTGCTGCATCACTCCAAGGAGCGGATCAATTTCTTGAGGTGCAGACACCTGAGATTGCTGGAATTTTCTGACTAACGCATTGAAGTCGGTGGCTTTACGTTTTTTCGTGCGCTGGTTATCTGACTCTTCCACCCCAAGCTCCTGAGTGGATCTGTCTTCATCCTCTGTGTCTGTTGTCATGCGGGCCAGCACGTCAAAATACATCCAGGTGTTGAACAAAAATTTCATGTCACTTGACGGAGAACCGTCATAAGAAGACATGGAGCTGGATCTGCTCCTTGAGCTCACCGAGCTGGCACGCTCACGCTCACCCTTACCAGAGAGTTGCGTGTTCAGAATTTGCAGAATCATAGTTCTGGCACCTCGAAGGTGACCTATGCCCGTGGTCACGTGTCGGTCCCAAGCCTCGCTCATTGCCAAAGCCAAGCAGGAGGCCAGTGCCACGTCTGGTGGGATAGTTTTGTCACTGAGACCATGAACAAGGTCCACAATTGCATTTTTCATATGCACCATTCCCTGGGAGCGCAGCTTCGAATCGCCTCTGGCCAGATGAAAGCATGCCATTGCACTGACTGCGTTGCACACCACAGGAAACTCCTGTGTCATGGGAAGAAACATTGTACGCCACGGGTTTTCCGAAGGGCCGTTTTTGATGGACATAATTGCGCTGGTGTAGGTTTCGTACGCGCTGAGAATTCTAAATGTTTTGTTCTTGATTTCGACCGCTTTGGGGATGGAGCTTAAAGAGAGCTCCAACGGGGATAGAGGAGAAATTTTGGGAGAGTACTTTTCATCAAGCAGAGTGTGTGGAGCCACAACACCATTTTCACGGGAAGCAGCACGCGACTCTGGTGAAGAAGCTGCTGAGTTCTCAAAATTGGTAAAAGCATTGATGATATTGGAAAACGTCGGGGACGGAGCGTTTCTTTCGAAAAGCTCAAGATTTGGCAGCGGAGACACAGGCACCAGAGGTGAGTTTGCAGCCTTGAAAAATGAGCTGTATGCAGGACTAGACACCAGCTGTTGATATTCCTCCATCGCGGAAGGGTTTTTTTCGAGCTGCGAGATCAATTTCGGAGAGTCCAGTTTTCCTTCAGGAGTGGTGGCATTGTTGAAGATTTCGTATAGGATATTCCCAGGAGCAAATACAGGAGCTTTAGAGTGGTTATCGTTGAACAGGTTCAGCGAAGATGAGACCGAATCGCTCAGATAAGGAGTACGGGAGTCCTGTAACGGGGTGACGGACGTAGCAGAGGAGACGTCCGACAGAGCAACGTCCTTGGATTCTTCGTCTAGTCCAAGCTCCCCTGAATCAGACTCCTGTTTGATGGATGGAGATTTCGCTGCGAGATCGGTTAAACTGGAAGCTATTGACGAGGCCAGATCAGGGTTTCTTCCGCTGGCCATCAGAGCATTTGCAATAGCGATTTCCTGCGTCGACTTGCCCGTAACCGACAACGTTGCCGCCTCCAGAGCCTTTTGAATAACCGTCGACGGCAATTGGGTAATTTCTGGATTTTCGACGGTGACCATGGAAGGCTTCTGCGCCGTCCTGATAGGTGAAGGTGGATTCTCAACTTTCTCTTGCTCGTGCACATGGTCCGAGGCCTCACCCACCTGCCTTAGAGCAGGTCCTAGAGGAGCCGACTGAGTAAAACCTTTCCATTTAAATCGGATTTGATACCCGCCACAAACAATCTTCCGGCGAACACAGTTGGAGCAGGCCGGCTTCTCTTCTCCACATTTGAGACGCTTCTTTTTGCAAGTGATACAGCCATTTCTGGACTTGAGACGCTTTCCCTTGTCTCCAACTGTGGACATTAGTAATCACAGAGGCCCTTGTGGCAGCGCTCAAAAATGTATTAGTTGTCCGGACTGGCAAAATATCAAAATGTCTATTTTGACTGATAAGTGATAAGAGCTGAATCCGAAAACGGCAAAACTTTCCACCGTGTTCTGGCAAGTTTTTCAGGCGGTGCAACAAGTGCAAAAAATTTATATTCAAGCTGAGATGGAGTCTGTCAACCAAATCGGGCCGATATGTGCTCTGGCTGTATTCCAGGACCGCTACCTGCTTTCTGGCGAGGGCAATAATCTGGCCATCTACGAGATTAGCTCGGGAAGCCGTATCGTCTCGGGTGAGGTGTTTCCTCGCAACAAGATCCACGGCATCTCTATCTATGGCGACTCCCTGGATTCTGCTTTGGTGTGTGCGTGGGGCGGTCGCTCACTCTCCATTTGCAGTCTGAGTGAAGTCAATACACGCTGTGTCCCCCAATACTACGTTGGCGATTGGATCAAGGATGCCCAGTTTTCCCTCGACGGATCCATCCTATACTGTCTTCATTCGCATAACGTTGTTGTTTCCATCGATGTTGCAACCCGCAGACTTCTTGAGACACGCGATTGCGGCGAGAAAAGCATACTCTACACGGGGTCTCTGCGTGTCACCGATCGCGGGGTGCTCGTCTGCGCGGGTACTGTAATGTATGGTATTATTGTATGGGACTACCACAGCGGTTCCGTGCTCCATCGGCTGCATGGTCATATGGGCTCGATTTTTGGACTGCATACCAGTGCGGACGCCAGATGGCTTGTGAGTTGCTCGGATGATCGGTCCATCAGGGTATGGGATCTACAGTCGGGTGAGCAGGTCGCTACGGGCTGGGGCCACACCTCGAGAATATGGTGGCTGCGTATTTTCGCTTACTGTGGTAATGGGTTCATGGTTTACAGTGGCTCAGAGGACTGCACTTGCAGAACATGGAAGTTTGAGCAAGGAAACGCGGACCTCGAGCCGAAGGATGTGTTTGAGACTCACACGGGTCGCAATGTCTGGAGTGGCGCAGTAAGCGACAAGCTGAGGCTAGGGTTCAGTGGCGGTGCCGAGGGTGCCGTCACTACGAACGACCTTGACGAGCAGTCACGCAGGACAACTGTGACCAACACATGGAGTGTTGACAAGATAGCCGCAGATATCGCGTGCGAGTTTCAAACCGACGAGATTGTCAAGGAATACTACGACCTGGGCCACTGTCTCATTGCAGCTACCAGTGGTGGCAAGATCCTGCGCCTGAGAGACGGCTCGTGGGCGCTGGTGGCTGTTGATGCACGGTTCGAAAAGTTTTCGCTTGTGCGTGGCTTTGAAAATGGCATTGTTATCGTGGTCAACAAGACGGGTAAGCTCCTGGTGATTTTGAACGAGCATGTTGTGGAGCAAGAGATACCTTTTGAGACTCCTTGTGTTGTTGGGAGCGTTCACACGACTACCAGCAACAGCCGGTGCTATATTCTGGCCGAGTCTGTGCGGAATGATCTTCTGGCTCTGATGGAGATTGACCGCGACCTGAAAATTGTAGGTGTTTCCAGGATCCCCAAGCCGACCGGAAAATTTGGACTGAGTGCGTTTGACATAGATTCCAATACTGGAAGAATCGTGCTGGGGTCGCGGTTTGCAACCTTGACAGCCTTCGACGGCGACAACTGGATCACCTGGCGCAACTTTATTGCTGGAGATACCGTCTCAAGCGTGTCGATTCTGGACCCGTTGGCAATGGAGGTACTGGTCATCATGAGAGATCGCGAATATGCAATTGTTCGCTGCAAGGAGCAGCTGGAACTTCTGGAAACAAACAGGCTACAAAGAGGCCAGCTGGAGGGCGGCTACGTTTCTGAGCACGGACTCATCTTGTACGGATTCAAGTCCGACACATTTTTTGTCTGGAACGAGACACACCAATACGAGGTACTCAGAGAAAGATGTGGTGGTCCCCACAGACAATGGAGTTTCCGAAGTGGGCGAGAAGGCATGCGGCTATTCTACACTCGAAGCTCGAACATCCACATGCGTCAGGTTGGACCAAAGATTGCTCCCGATTACTACCGGGACGGTTTACATGGACGTGAGATCCGGTCAGTGGCCACGTGCAAAGCTGCACAGGGCCATCTATTGGTCTCGGCGTCCGAGGATACCACGGTCCGCCTATCGACACTGAACACGAACGGCGCAGTGTCGCCACTGTGGTGTCAGAGACAACACGGATCAGGCCTGCAGTCTGTGCACTTTGTTAATTCCACTTTTTTCCTCAGCTCTTCAGCCAGAGAGGAGGTTTTCCTCTGGAAAATCTCGGACCAGAAATACGTGCGACTCCACAGAACCATCAAGCCACGAACCGCCAACCCGGACACCCGTGTAATGGATTTCGACACCGTGGAGGTGTGCGAGAATGGCACGGTTGTTGGTTTCATAGTTGCAACCGTTTACTCTGACTCAAGCATACGTCTGTGGTACTATAACTACGCGGAGAACACTTTCAGACTCGTGATAGAGGACGTTTACTCCAGTATATGCCTGCTGAACGTAAAGTTGGTTGTCACAGACTCGATCTACTTGGTCATTGGTGCGACCAACGGGAATCTTGCTGTGTACCGTGTCTCAGAGCTGGGGAACTTTTTCTCTATGGACGCTGAGACCCTGATTGTCCACAGCATTCCTGACACACACTATGGTCTACAGCGGCCTTTGGTGGATCAGCAGGTACACCAGTCGTCCATCAAGTCCTTCGATATTTGCATGAACGGAAACAGGGCCGTGGTGGTCACGGGAGGAGATGACAATGGAATGGCCGTCTCACAACTTGACCTGGGCTCAGGAAAGCTCACCAGTAGCTTTTACAGTGACGCAGCATCGTCCACAATTACACAGGTTGTTTTGATCGGCAATGATCGGTTATTAACCACCTCCGTGGATCAGATTGTGCGTATCTGGAAGCTATCTGGTTTGGAGCTGGAACACGAAAAGTACACAACCGTTGCAGACACAGGGTGCGCATGTATAGCGGGAAACCTTGTCGTTGTTGGTGGTGCAGGTTTAGAGGTATTGAGTCTACCGCCAAACTAATTTACCATAACTAAAATACGCATAAATAATTGATGCTGCGAATAGAAGGTGGGCAAAATACAGTGAACATTTGACTGATGATGATAATATTAAAAACAGTTATATATTACAGGACATCCTGCATCGCAGCTCAGCGGTACAAAACTATCGGAGACAAGCCATGTACACGAATCAAGATTGTCTCTGCTTGTGCTTGGGGTTTGCTTTGCACAAAACATATAAACGGCCCTTGCGCCTGGCCATGTAACACTCGGAACAGAACTTTTTCACCGAGGTGCGCACTTTGTAGGTTCTGATAAAGCCAGAAACGTTCGAAAATAGCGGACGAACGCTGGATAATCCCAAAGCCAGTTTTGAAAGCATACTTTTCGTCGATAAATTTTTTGGTCCTAGGTGTAAATTATTTATTTTCTTGACAAGTACAGCATGGACGGCTGGCGTGAGGTAAGTAGCACACAATTCTCTCTAACAACAGTTTTTTTGCGCACCGGGCGTCAGGATACCCAAGACTGTTCCTTATATGTCCCAGGAACCCCAGGATGCCGGGTCCAAAATCATCACAGCGGTGTTATTTGACGACTCGCACGAGTTACTATGGCTTTGTGACTCAGAGGGCTACGTGTGTTCGTATGAGGGGGTCAAGATGGCACTCTACACATCTTTCCGTGCTCACAGACTACCTGTTTTGCAAATACTAAACCACAAGCGTGGGATTGTCACGTTAGCTGCAGACGGCTTACGCTTCGGAACAAGACAGGGACTTACCAAGTTTGTTGTCCACGCTCCAGAAAACGTACACTTTTCTTGCATGGCATACACATCGAACACTCAGACAGAGGTATTGGTTGGATCTGAACGAGAGCTATACAAGATAGATTTGACTAAGGGCCTAATTTCAGGACGCGTGCCGTATGGCTGTTCTGTTCAACACATGCGATCAAATCTGCTCTACATAGTTTTGGGCCACGTTGACGGCACAATTGATGTTCTGGAGCCAAAAACGTGTCAGAGTCTGAAAAAATTCAAGGCCCATTCTGCAGCTTTGTCTTCCATCGCCATCAGAGACAACACTCTGGTCACGTGCGGGTATTCTCTGCGCAAGGACCAATACGTGCTGGACCCACTAGTGAACGTGTTTGATCTAAAAAAACTGACTCTAGGACTGCCGGTAGCGTTTCCTGCTGGGGCACTGCAGGTTCATTTGCATCCCAAGTTACCCAACGTGGCTATCATCATTTCCAGTATGGGCCAAATTAATTTCATCGACATGTTTGATCCGTCGCGAATTCACCTCTACCAAGCAGAACTGGCTTCCTTTATCACTCTTTCAGATGTTTCCTCCACTGGCGAGTGTCTCATATTTGTGGACGCTATGCAAAATGTCCATTTTTGGTCCGATCAGTTGCTGCGGCCGCCTAACATCGCTGTATTATCACAAGAGCCCATGCGGCCTACGCTGGACGTTGAACAAGTTCCTCCGGAGAACTCGCTCTCATTTGATTCCGACGCGCCATACAACTTGATCAAGCTGCCTCGGTACGAGACCATGTTACTATCTGCTTGGCCTTCTGATATGAAATTCGAGGTTGGCAAGCTCCCCCGGCAAATTGAGCCTCAAATTCTTCGCGATAGCAGGACAATAGATGGTTTTACCATTGCAAGGTATGACGCCGCCAAATACGGACCGCACAATCTTTTCAACAGGTACAGGAAGATCTCCTCGAAAGATGAGAAAGGCTCTCAATTCCCAAAGTTTATTAGCGAGAGGGAGGATGACTACGAAGAAAACGAGGAGAAAATCAGGCTCAAGAAGGAAATGATGTCTAATGTTTTAGTTTGCACCTCCACAGACGGCGATGTTCCTACCGCGTTCAAGAAAACTGACATTTTGTACAGTAAGTTTGGCGTGGACGACTTTGACTTTACATTCTACAATGATACCAAATACTCAGGATTAGAGTCTCACGTAGAGAACTCTTACGCTAACTCACTATTGCAGATGTACCGATTCACATCGCCAATGTACAATTTTGTTGTGCGCACCTTGGCTGAAGATGTCCAATACGAGGACTCGGTTCTTGCAGAGCTGGGATATCTGCTTGACATGTTGGTGAAAGCAAATGGTCGGAATGTTGTTTCTGCGAATTTCCAGAAAATGTTTTCGTCATTGCCGCAGGTGCGCCAGCTGGGGCTTGCAAGCTCAGACGGGCGTTCTAGGGACGACCAGGGCCAGAGAAAGCTTGCGCATTTGTTTAATAAATTCCTCCTGGACCAGCTAACTAGAGACGAGACAAAATTGTACCATCTGCACACCCCTGAGCATATGAACTATATCTGTGGAATTCAGGCAAAGACGCACCTTCGCTCGTTTTACTGCAAATTTGAACACACGAATTCCACTTACGTTCACTCTTTGGATATCAACGTTGTTCCTCCTGCCCCACTGGTGGCCACCAATCTAACGATTCTGAACTATCTGGAGTCTGCCCTGAATAAAACCATGCAGCACCATCTTTCCTGTGACGTATGCAAGACCCCTCATTCTATTGAAGCATCGCTGGAGGTTAAACAGCTTCCCAAAGTTCTGATGTTGAATATAGACCTCAACAACGAGCAGATGAATGAAATCAGATTGCAGTCCAACTGGCTGGTTCCAGAGTTCTATACCACCTCATCTGTCACCGGAAGGCTAGCCTTCCGCACAAACATGGTAGCGGGATCTGGAGACTGGAACAGATACGAGCTGGCTGGCTATGTTGCACAAATAACATCAAGAGATAACACTAACCATCTCGTCACTTTGAGCAGAACACCAGAGGGCGACTGGCTGCTGCTCAATGATTTTCTGGTGACCAGAATCCCAGTCGAAGAAGCTCTCAATTTGACATACTGGTGGAAACGACCTGTTCTAGTTGTCTACAAAGATAGTTCGGAAATGGGTTTCGATTATGAGGACTGGAAGAGGGTGATTGACGACTCTATTTTATATCGGGATCATTTTGCACAGGGGACCAGAGAGGGCAAGAAGGTGGAGTATGAGCTACTGGCGCACTCGGAGGCCCCAAAGCCAGGTACTTTGGTGGCCATCGACGCAGAGTTTGTACAGCTAGCACCTGAGGAATACAATTTCGGATCCAATGGCTCAAAGGTTCTCGTACGCCCGAAGAAAGTGGCCTTAGCCAGAGTGTCCATCATCCGTGGTGAAGGTCCTAAAGAGGGAGTTTGTTTCATTGATGACTATATTTTGATGGACGAATCCAAAATAAATGACTACATTACTTCGTTCTCGGGTATCGAGCCTGGGGATCTGACTCCTGGAAAGTCTAATAAGACTGTGGTGAGCCTCCAGACTGCGTATCGCAAAATCTGGTTGCTGCTAAATTTGGGCTGTGTTTTTGTCGGCCACTCCTTGGGTGGTGACTTCCGTACAATCAACATTCAAATTCCGCCACAGCAGGTGCGCGACACGGCAGAGCTGTTCTATCTGAAAAGGGAAAAACGAAAACTCGGACTCAAGTTCCTCATTTACCAATTGTTCAATGACAGAGTGCAAACAGGAAACCACGATTCGATTGAAGACGCACACTCCGCCTTACGCTTGTATAATAAGTACCTGGAACTTAAGAGGTCTGGTGGTCTGGAAGAAACTTTGCAACGCATCTATTTGGAAGGTCAGTACTCCAGATTCAAAGTTCCTTCGAGCTGATAATAAATTTGGGACTTAATTCTGTAGATTGACTATATTGGAGGAAGATCTTTTTGATTGCTGCTGAGCTCTGGTGGTTGGCGGGGGATTTCCGTATTGACGAACTGGTTGCGACCGGGAAAGTACTGGATTCACTGAAGGTACCTTCCCGCAATCCGTGGCATCCATGGGAAGCTTCTTTTCATGGTGGAAATTGACGCATGTCTTCTTCCACATCTGCTCTACTGTAGCCGCAAAAGCCTCCAAGTCCTCCGAAAAAGTGCCAACCGACTCGTCTTCGCGCACCTTTTTAGTTTGAAGAGCGTTGCCTGTTAGTCTGGTCAAAGACTTCATTATTGGGTTAGTGTATCTTCTGATGGTGAGAAACTCCCTTGACAGCTGCTCAAACTCTAAACGCGTCACGTTGGATACAAATACAGAGTTGGAATCGGCCATGTCCACTAATGAGTTCACATTCTCTCGCTGAAGCCAGAGTTTCTGCTGTGTTCGGGTTTCGACACTGGTTTTGGGAGGAGTCCGTGTAGGCGGGGTATCGTGTATGCTAGGGTCTCTGTAGAATCGTGAATGACTGGAAGAAAATGAGAATTCGGATGCAGAGGTCTTGGATGCGTGAGAAGCTCGGGACTGGTGGTCATTTACAGGTCGTTCTTGCCCGGATGACTGTGATAAGTTAATATCATTGCTATATCCACGACCAGATAGGTCGATATCGATGACCCGCTCGTTGTCGTCAAACGTATCAACCTCCTCCTCGCTGCTGTTGTTCGAGGATGTTGCGTCGTCCGATTTTGGGTCTGGTAGAAATTTGAGCTTATAGGGTTTTGTGTTCAGAGCCTTGAGATTGGTCAAACTTTTGGTTCGTTCATTAGACGTAACAAGATTCGTTAGCTTGTTGTAAGATCGGTTTTTGAGCATGTCTGCAGAGGATTTCGACCGTTGGAAGTTCGGTAGTTCAACCTCGTTTGCGGTGGAACCTCCCGAGTCATTACTCTTTATTCTCGTCAGTTTGTTGAGATGGGCTCCATATGAAGAGTTACGGCTCACCTTTCCAGCAGTGAATCTCTTAACCGTCTTCCTTTTCGAGTCTTCCTTCAGAGACACTGCCGATTTTCCCTGGGGAAGATTCGTGGCCATGGTCATCAAAAGAAATTATTAATTGAACTTTTATTATTTATTCTATTCTGCGTTATGGATCTGTACGCTGTGGCAAAACACTATTTGGATCAGATTTTGGAGCCAGATCAAACGGAGACGATTAGAGTTCTACTGCTTGATAATATCACCTCACAGGTGATATCAATGGTTTCAACACAGTCCGAGTTGCTCAAAAAAGACATTTTTCTGATTGACAAACTAGATAACCACCAAAGGGACAGCCTCCAGAATCTATATTGCATTTGTTTTATTAGGCCTAGCCTGGAGACCATTGCCGACATCTCGAAAGAGATTTCCAACCCAAGATACCAGAAGTACAGCATCTTTTTCAACAACTCGGTGTCAAACTCCAAGTTAGAGCGGCTTGCTGAGTCTGACGACCTAGAAATGATAACCAAGGTTGTTGAGGTTTTCCAGGACTATTTGGTTCTTGGCCGCTCTCTTTTTGTTGTCCCGGATATTCTGTCTCCTTACGGACCCCTTGTGAGGGACACATGGGATGCTGCTGCTTTTGACAGTTCATTGCAGAGCCTCACGTCGTTACTGCTGTCTTTAAAATATAAACCAGTTATAAGATACGAAAGCAATTCAAAGATGTGCGCAAAGCTAGCAAATGCCGTGAATTTTGAGATCAATTCTAACCAGATGCTTTTTGGCCAGCTTCCAACACGAGACTTGCCGCCAACGCTTCTGATTTTGGACCGCAAAAACGACCCCGTCACCCCGTTATTGTTTCCCTGGACATACGAGGCAATGATACACGAGCTTCTGGGAATCCACAATAATACAGTAGACTTATCCAATGTTTCAAATGTCTCTGAGGAGCTCAAAGAGGTGGTCGTCAGTGAGCAGACAGACAAGTTCTACAAAGATTCAATGTACCTAAATTTCGGTGACCTTTCTGAAAGTCTCAAGAAATTCATCGAGTCGTACAAATCCAAAACCAAAACGAACTCCAACATCAATTCCATCAAGGACATGAAGTTCTTTTTGGAAAACTATCCGGAATTCAAGAAAACGTCCATCAATTTATCTAAACACATGCTGTTATCCACAGAAATTGACAAGAAAATTAACGATTTGAGAATTTGGGAGGTAAGTGAATTAGAACAGTCGTTAGCAACGAACGAGAGTACTGAGGACATCATTGAGTTGGAAAATCTTCTCTTCGACAAGAAAATAGCGAATGGCATTCCCTTACCACCGCTTGCTGAAGATACCAAGCTGAAATTGCTGGCTATTTATGCTTTGAAATACGAGACTCACTCTTCGAACCAGCTCCCTCGCTTCATGAGACAACTGCAGGGGATGGGTTTTGCTGGCCATAAATTGGATTTGATCAAAAATCTGATCCATTATAACGGCACAGCGCAGCGATTCAAAGACGAAGAGGAATCGATCTTCCAAAAAATGTCGAGCAATACATCCGGAAACGTGGTCAATGGAGTGCAGTTCAAAGGTAATAGCGATGGAAATGTTTACATGCAACATACCCCGAGACTTAAACACCTACTGATGAAGCTTTTCAGGAATAAGCTCAATCCAAAAGAGTACACTCTTCTCAAACCAAACGGGTTAGAAAGTTATCATGGAAGCGACAAAATACCCGATCAAGAAATTGTCATATTTATTGTTGGAGGTGTCACATATGAAGAGGCACGTTTGGTGGCCGAACTCAACCAATTAAACTCTAGCGTTAAATTGGTCATCGGAGGAACCCACATTTTGGACTCAAACACCTTTCTGGGATTAGCTGAATGATTCAGCTGTAAGTTTCGCCCCAGGAATTAAGCTTTTCGGTTAGGGAGTCAAGTTGCCGCACCGAGTCGTTGTAACAGTCAATAAGAATTTTTTGAAGACGCAATGATTCCTCTGTAGAGTCCTCATTGGTGTAGTTGAGAAGGCTGCGTTTGAAATCCTCCTCATTTGAAAGCTCTGTTTGAATGTTGGAAACGAACTCCATAATGGAGTACACACGTCTTCTCATTTCGTTCATACTGATCTTCTGGTTGGGCAAATTTGGCTTGAAAGGTTTGTCTTCCGATATTTCGATCTTTGGCTTCTTTTTCTGCTCTTGTTCATCTTTTTTCTTTTTCATCTTTTTCGTGTTGTTGGATGCAGTGGATGAAGATGAAGAAGGTGGCGTGGTTTTGGGAAGTTGACTAATACTTGTCTGGGTTGTGTCTTCTTCTTGTGAATGTTCGTCCTTCACCTTTTTTCTCGACCGGGTTTCTCTAGAGGCTGATTCGTTAGAAGAAGAAAGATTCACATCATCAGCTTGTACTCCGCTTTCCTTGGCCGACTCTTCCAGAACCTTTTTCAACATTAATTCGTATTCTGCGTCTCTCGAGTTGAGTGTTCCTCTAGCTTTTTTGCGTTTTTCAGCATCATCAACACCCTTTTCGCGTTCTCGTTTTATTTCAGGTCTTGCTGAGGAGGACTCGCCTCCAGACACTTGAGGTGAAACTGTGGTCGACTCAGGCTCAGCATCCTGGCTTGGCTCCTCTGTGACGTGGTCTCCTGATCCGGAGGCCGAAGGCGGCACCGCTTCACGCGGCCCGCGAGAACCACGAGTCTCCCGACTCTCCCTACTCTCATGTGCCTGTTGTCGCCGCTTGTTTCTCTTCATTTCCTGGTATGGATTGTACCTGCTTCTGCGGAACCCATATTTGTCTGTGAACAATTCGTGCTGCTGGGGGCGGCATTGCTCGCACCAATACTTCTCAGGAGCGTTGTCTTCGTCTCTAATACCAACACAGTATCCATGTTGCCAAACAGAGCACGATTCACACTGGATGAAAAACCCCGTGTCCACGTCGTCAAACTCAGAGCCCGCATCTTCGGGAATAATTAGGTCGTCATTATTGCAAATGCACCTGGTCACCTCTTCAACAGAATCTTCCTCATATGATTGGTTTTCGTCAAAGTCTCCGTAATCTTTCTGGGGCTCGGGCTGTCTTCTTGTTCTGCGTGAAGACATAGCAGAAACAAAGGAAAAAATAATTAAACCAGATAAAGTTTTTTTGTTGCCTCAGATGGAGACTAAAAAAGTTGAGCCTATAGACGTGGGTCCTCGTGTTCGAGCTGACAGCCCGGTTAAATCTGGCGATTTGGTTCCTGTTGAACCACTGCAGAAAAAAAGACGAATCAAAAAGTTCAAGGCCACCCATAGAAGAGACGACTCAGACAGAGTTTCGCATCACCATCCGCAGTCACACGCCTCTAGTCCAGCTTTGGAACCTGTCTTTTCTACCGATAGATCAACACCCCGTGCTGAGAACTTGGTGGGACTCACCCCAGACCAGAAGGAGGAAATCATTAGACAAAAATATAACCAACAGACGTTCCACGCACGTAAAACCAAAAGAACCGAGTCCAAAATATATAAGCTGCGATCATTCAATAATTGTATTAAATACATTCTGATTCACAAATATGGCCGCCCACATGGAAATGTGCTGGATCTTGGGTGCGGAAAAGGAGGGGACATGGCCAAATGGGAAGCTGTGCAGACGAAATCGTATGTCGGAGTGGATTTGTCTGATTTGTCCATCAAAGAGGCCGTCTCGCGGTACAAGCGATCGCGATTCCATTTTGAGGCTGTTTTTGCAACAGGGGATGCTTTCAATATTCCTGTTCCTCGGATTTTGAAGGATTTCAAAGAGCAGGTCAACCTGGAGTTTGACACTGTGTCCATGCAATTTTGCATGCATTATGCGTTCGACTCCGAACAAACAGTGCGGAGCATGCTGGAAAATGTGTCCCGCTCCCTCAAAGTTGGAGGTACATTTATAGGAACCATTCCGTCGTCCGACTTCATCCGCTGGAAAATCAACAAACTGGGCCCCGAGGACAGGAAATGGGGAAATTCCATTTACTCCGTCGAGTTCCCTACCAAACCTCCAAAAGATGCCAAGTTTGCCAACCCTTTTGGCAACATGTACAACTACTATCTTGTTGATGCAGTGGACAATGTTCCAGAATACGTCGTACCCTTTGAGACCTTCCGCGCTCTCTGCGAGTCCTACAACCTTGAACTCAGATTCAAAAAGAATTTTTTCGAGTTATTCAACAAAGAGATACCCAACTACTTCAGAAAGCTGCCAACACCCGTCGTGGAGTCATTGCGACGCGAAGATGGTTCTTACGGTGTTAGTGGAGAAGACAGAGACGCTTGCTCCTTCTATCTAGCGTTTGCGTTCGAAAAAGTGGGTGCGTAATCCGTGTATAGAATACTTACTATTATACAATGTTGAATTTACGATGCTTCTCGTCCAAACTGCCCTTCAGACCTTCCACAAGGCCACGTTTGAAGAGTTCTACAGCTTGACGGACGCTCATTTCTGCGTCGGCTTCAATTAAAAGATAAAGCTTTGGATCCTCGTTTGGTCCGGGCTCTTTTCCAGACCCGTAATAGCGTCCCTTGGTTGTGATGGACGCACCAGTGGACTCCACCACCTTGTTGATATTTTCTTTGTTGGAAATATGCCATCTAGTGCTCTGAGGTAGATCATTGATATTCAAGCGCGCGTGGTGAACAACTTCTGAGCCGCGTTTCGTGTGGCCAAAGTCCACCTGGAAGTTGTTTATCTTGTCCGGCAACGCCTCAGCAGCAGCCTCTTCATCCTCGTTTGCAGTCTCTTGAGTCGGTTCCTCTTCGTCATAGAGACTGCGGTCCAGCTTCATGCGTTGTTCCCTGATCTCCTGCAATTTTTCCAGTCCACGGCCACCAAACCCAGACCCGTATTTGACCTCTCCTTTCTTGAGCTTTTCCCGAAACCGCTCCGCCATTTTCATAAGCTCAGAAGGAACGGGCTGCTCAGAAATCTCCAACAGTTTCACAATATCACTGGCACTTCTTTCCTGCTGACGGGTGATGAAAGTGACACTAGTTCCTAAGTTGCCAGCGCGACCCGTACGTCCCACCCTATGAACGTAGTCTTCCATGTGGTTTGGTGCATCAAAATTAACAACCAGATTCAAGTCCTTCACATCGAGACCACGAGAAGCAACAGAGGTGGCCACAAGAATGTCAATGACGTCGTTCTTAAAGTCCGAGATGATGCCATCTCGGTCGATCTGCTCCTTTCCCCCATGTAAAGACAGCGTTGGATAGCCCTTAATAATGAGCTGATTCGCCAGGCTGTCACAACCTTCCTGTTTGTCCACAAATATAAGAACCTTCCCTGACTGTGAGCCATAGAACCATGACAACGTTTGCAGCAGCATGGGAAACTTCTTTTCCTCCTCCACGATCTCGAATTTCTGCGTTATCTTGTCATTTACCAAATTCTTTGTTCCTACAAGGATCTCAATGGGGTTTGTCAGACACTTTCTGGCCAAGGATTCCATCCGCGGCGGGAAAGTAGCTGAAAACAGGACCGTTTGACGATCGGGTCTCGTCACCTTCAAAATCTTCATCACTTGTGGCTCAAATCCCATGTCAAACATCCTGTCAGCCTCATCAAGAACTAGATAGGTCACGTTGCTCAACTGAAGTATGTGTCCGTTATTGGCACAGAGCAGGTCGATGATACGCCCAGGCGTTCCCACGATGACATCGCAACCTTTCTTGATTTCTGCAATCTGGTGGCTGATAGATTGACCACCATAGCAACAGCACCCATGAAGGTTCAATGCTTCCAGGAAGACGACACACTCTTTGAATATTTGCAATGCCAGTTCTCTGGTCGGGGTCAAGACCACAGCTCTGACAGAATGTGAGCGCGGGTTAGCCAGGAGCTGCCGAAATAAAGGAAGAAGAAAGGCTAGCGTTTTACCCGAACCTGTCTTGGCAATTCCTATAAGATCACGACCGCTCATAATGTTAGGAAGAGCCTCGCATTGGATCGCCGTGGGAGCACTGAAATTTAACAGATGTAGAGCCCTAGAGAGCGAAGAAGGAAGCGACAGGTCGCTCCATGTGATAACTGGCCGAGTAGCGTGTTTTCCGTGTACAACAATTGCATCCTTCGCTCTTAGAGAGTCCACGTCTTCTTTAGGAAGCTTACTAACAAACGTGCTCTCTTTGTACAAGTGACTTTCAAAGGGAGAGGTGTTTGGTGGGTGTTCAGGAACAGTCTTTTTGTTTTTCTCATAGATAGCCCGCAGAAGTTTGGAGGGATCTACCTGGTCTTCATCAAATTCGTCAGAACTTGGTTCTGAATCGCTCTCAAAAACAAGAGCCTCATTCTCCGTTTTTGGCTTATCCTTCATTGTTTCCAACAGCTGATCAAGATCCATCTGTAAAACGGCTCGCTCTCCTTGTTTGGATGGAGGCTCAGAGTCACCCAGTAAATTCCTGTGTGCCAACTTGACGGGCTTGCGTGCTACAAGTTTTGCCCTTGCAGTGAACCTGACACCGGGCTTGGCCCCCTTCTGCTCCTCCTCCTTCTTCTTCTTCCACGCCGCTAGCTTTGCAAGTCGTGCGCGACGTTTATCCTCTGCACTGGTTAATTTCTGGCCGTCTGTTGCTGGCCTACTTACAGAGTCCGGTACCATGAAGAAAAATATGAAAATAATACAATTAATATGTCAAAATAATTTTATATATTTTTATCCGCTTGTTCTATGCCATCATTTTGATTAAATGTCCAGTTTCCCTGAGTTCCAAACGACCTACGGGTCTATTTTGGAAACAAATTCTGAACCAAAAGCAGTCAAGCTCAATACACTGAACGGTGTCACGCTGCCTACCATTCTCAATGTCCTGTCGATCTTGATGTTTCTGCGATTTGGATTCATCCTGGGACAAATGGGTATCATAGGAATGCTGGGACTTCTATTCATGAGCTTCGGTATAGACCTACTGACAACCCTATCAGTCAGTGCAATTGCCACCAACGGAACAGTGCGTGGTGGGGGAGCATACTACATGATCAGTCGTAGTTTGGGGGTGGAATTTGGAGGTTCGATTGGAATCATCTTTTACATCGGCCAGGTTTTGAACGCTGCACTCAATGTTGCTGGTGTGATAGAGCCATTAGTGTACAATTTCAGCATCCAAAATGGTGTTTTGTTGAAGTTGCTTCCGACAGACTACTGGTTTCAATTTTTATACAGCACGATTTTTTTGGCTGCCTGCACGGTAGTGTCGCTGATAGGGTCGTCTCTAGTTTCAAGGGCAGGAACGCTGTTGTGTTTTTTACTGATTTTATCTGCATTGTCCATTCCTGTGTCATCACTGTTTGTAACGCCGTTTTACTCTCCAGAAAACGATGCTTTCTACTCGGGAATCTCATGGACAACCTTCAAAAATAATTTGCTACCCAATTTCACTACCGGGGCTGCAGGATCGCAGTTGCCCTACAAAGAAAACTTCCGTGATCTGTTTGGTATATTTTTTCCCGCAACAGCTGGGATCTTTGCTGGCGCATCCATGAGCGGAGACCTCAAGTCTCCCTCGAAGTCCATTCCTTTGGGGACCCTTAGCGGACTGCTAGTGACTTTCGTGTGTTACTTTTTGGTGATTGTTTCGATGGGGATATCGATTCCCAGACCGCTCCTGTATGCAGACGTACAGGTTCTGCAGACAGTGAACCTTTCACCGGGCCTCGTCATCGTGGGAGAGCTTTCTGGTGCCATTTTCTCTGTTATCGTTGGTATCGTCGGGGCAGCAAAGTTGCTCCAAGCAATCGCCTCGGATGAGATTGTCCCACGGCTCACGGTGTTTGGGTCTGCAAGCGAAGTACCTGGTATCCTGTTCACCTGGCTGCTGTGTCAGTTATTTTTGTTTGCTGATATCAACCAGATTGCCACCTTCATCACCATGGCTTTCCTAATGACATTTCTCGTCACCAACCTGGCCTGTTTCCTGCTCAAAATCGGCTCCGCTCCTAATTTTCGTCCCAGCTTCCGTTACTTTGGAACAACCACCGCACTGCTGGGAACCATCGCTTCTGGCGTGGCCATGTTTATTGTGGACGGGCTGTCTGCTACCTTCATCATTGTTACGCTCATGGCCCTGGTCCTGTTCATTCACTACATCTCGCCACCTAAACAATGGGGAGATGTGTCTCAATCCCTCATCTACCACCAAGTGCGCAAGTACCTTCTGAAGCTCCGTCAGGACAACGTCAAGTACTGGCGGCCTCAGATCTTACTGCTTGTGGACAATCCCCGAACTAGCTGGAAACTAATCAACTTCTGCAACCACCTCAAAAAGGGTGGGCTCTACGTTCTTGGCCACGTACTTGTGGCGGAGACATTCCAGGAACGGCTGTCTGAACTCAACCGCCAGAAATCGGCCTGGGTCAAGCTGAGAGACCTATCACAGATCAAGGCGTTTGTGCAGATTGCTATTGCACCATCGTTCACCTGGGGAGTACGAAACGTTTTTCTGGGCTCCGGACTAGGGGGGATGAAGCCCAATATCACGATTCTTGGCTTCTATGATCTGTCCAGTTACAGAAAACAGAGCTTACCACGTTCGATCAAGTTTGAATCCAAGATGCCCGAATTCTCCAAGCAGGTTAGTCTGAACATCGATGCGCTGCCGACAGATGCGTGCAATGTCGAGAGCCACGTGAGCCTTACAAGCTGGGTGCACGCGCTGGAGGACCTGTCGCTTCTGGACAGCAACATAGCAGTCGCAAAAGGCTTCCCTCGACTGCACATCCCCAACAAGACGGAGGGTGCTGTTTCGGAGTCGCAGAAGCGATACATCGACCTGTATCCGATCCAGATGTCTTCCCACGTGACCAACAAGTCGGGGAAAAGTATCAAGACAAAGAATCTGGACACGTACACCCTGATTTTGCAGCTCGGAGCCATTCTTCATACAGTTCCTAGCTGGAAAAAGACGCATAAGCTGCGTGTTGTCGTGTTTGTGGAACACATGAGGGACGTTAACGAGGAAGAAGTGCGTCTGGAGTCGTTACTGCAGATTTTGAGAATTAATGCAGAGCCAGTAGTTCTATGTTTGGATTCGGGCATTTACCTGACATACAACTACATTGCAAAAGGTCAGAAGGACGTGGCTGGGGCAGAGAAAATTGACTCGCGTTTGGAAAACGACGAATGGTGGCAGTCTGTGAGCAAGATACGCAGTGAGGCCGCTGGGGAAGGTTCTACTAGACCTGTTCCAAGTGTACAGGTCAACTCGCATGTCGTGAAGAAATTTCACACAGTCAACAGGAACAGTTCTACTGGCAGCTACATGCAGAAACACCGGATCTCCTTTTCCATGGTGGCCAATCGACTTTCTAATGCAGACCTACGGAAGACGTTGATCGACACCTCCTCCGATGAGGAGGAACTGTCGTTCTCCGACTCGGAATCTGTTGTGTCGTCGAATTCTTCCACCTCTCGCATTGAACCGCACCCTTCAACCCTAACAGTGGCTCCCTGCACAAATCACGGTTCGGGAACCAGCGCGCTGCAGTCTGGTAACTCGTCTCTTTATCTTTCGTCTGCACAGCACCTCCGACGTCCGCCTCTGAAAACACTCAAATCGTCTGCGTCCCTGTTCAGAAATAAGGCCTCGACCTTCTCTGCAGACACCATGCCGAGCTCGCAGGTTTTGGAAGACGCACAGGGAAATGAGCCGTCCATCATGTTCGTGCAGGACGATACCGACCAGACCCACACACAAGATGCTTCCACCGGCGAGTCGGCTACCATGCTCTCTACCGCATTTGACAACCTATGTTTTTCATTCGGCGAGTTGAGTAGTACAGCGCAATATCTCATCCTAAATGAATTGATGCTTGCCACGTCGCAAAATACCGCATTGATTTTTTCCACCCTGCCCACCCCAGAAATTGGCCTGCACAAGAGCGAGAAGAGCTGTCTAGACTATGTTACTGATCTCGATGCTTGGTGTGAGGGACTGCCGCCTGTGTTGTTGATTAACGCCAAAACTGTAACCGTCACTACGAATTTGTGAGGCCACGGGCAGAATGCGTCCGTGGCGCAGGAACCAGCCCTTGAAACCGAACGTGGTGATAAAAGTGGTACTGAGGAATAGATCAGGGAACGCGATAAAATTACCCAATTGGGAATTAATACTAGTCAGCAAATAACGCAATTGTACTCTTAGGAATGAACCAATTTGGCAACCACAGTCGAGGAATTCTAACTGTCAAGATGATACATCTGTTGATGACACCGCATAGGGATGCATACGCAGCGTACTGCTTTTTGGCTCACGGCCGAGACTAAAGGAAAATCACATTTCTTGCGGGGACTGCCCAATTTGGGACTGATCGGAAAACGTTTTGCGCGAAGTAAACTCGTTTCTTCTTCTTGTATAGGTCAATATCGGTTATTGTTAACAATTGACGTACGGCTCGGGGACAAAATATTTTATAGCGCGCAACGCATTTGCAAAAACCGTGCCGACGGGTATGCCGACGGTTTAGTACGTCAAATTTTGACTGAAACCTGTCACAATTCTAAGTATCGGAACCACCAGCGAGGAACATCCCAGGATGCTCAAGAAGTCGACACAGGTCTGATCACAGGCTCAATGCAGTACTGGGTGGCGAGGGGTCAGAACAACTAGCCTGCTTGTTTCGCCTGTCATGCTTCCGCCCACTTGCCAACACATAGGTACGTTCCTCGCTCTCCACCAATTACACCTACATGTTTAGGTATGCAGATTCTCGACGCACAAGCGACAATAGTGTCTAGAATTCAGGCGGTGGTGACAGTCAGTCATGATGACGAACAGACCTAGACAATAAACTGTGTGTCGCCGCTATTGCCTACGCTTGTTCCCACGGCTGACCCGAGGATGTGATTTAGGTACTATTGCAGGTCAGGCGCACGGTGGTGTATTATTCTATTTGTCAGGGGAAGCAAACGGCACAGGAAATTTTCCAAATTCACCTACTTCGGTGTTGCGCAGCCTGGAAAAGAACATGCGCACTATTGTTCCTGATATTGTCGGACTATTTTTCTTTTTGTGGATCTTTGATAGACATGCTCCTAAACGGCCGCTTTGGTCCCATCCTCACGCACTTGCCGAGTCTATTGTTAGTACAAGTGCATTCTAATAAGACATATATTAAGTGTGCGCTCCTCCTAGCACAATTCTAATTAATCATGGAAGTTTCTCATCTGATAAACAAGTCATACGCCACAACCCACGGGTTTGTTTCACCCCCAGCTTTGTATGGGAACACACCGTCCGCCCATCCGGCACCTACTCCTCGTGTACAGTTACCTTCGATCAAACGCATCCTCGACTCGTCTATCCTGGACTCCATCAATAAGTTTCCGCTGCCTAAAGCCGAATTACCAGCTTTGCCAATTCTACCTAACCCTGTGCAGCAATTTTCCTCCTCGCCGCTTTCCTCTCGATCCAGCTCATTTTCTTCTGCACTGGACTACCCTATGCCTCCTCCGTTGGTGAGCCACCGCTCAATGCCCCAGCTTCCTGTTTCGCGGGCCTCGCCGGTGGACCATCCCAGCTTTGGTTTTGCTTCCCGCACTGATTACGATGACCCCGCCTCTTCTCCAGGTTCCAGCTCGGGTGACGATTCTGAGTACACTCTGAAAAATTCCAAAAAGAAGAGATCCAATCTGCCAAAGAAAACAACGGTTATTCTACTCAACTGGTTGAACGAAAACCTTGAACACCCTTACCCCAACTCGAAAGAAAAGACAGAACTGGTCTCCAAGACCGGCCTCACTCACCAGCAGCTCTCCAATTGGTTCATCAATGCCAGAAGACGCAAGATCCAACTGTTGAGAGAGCTCAAATCCAACAGCACCACCGTTTAGCGGGTTTCCTCTGGATAGGAACCATTCATGCTCTTGTTTACATTTAATCTAATTGTTTAGTTTTCGCTATTTACTTGCTTAGATACCGGTCGATATAGTGTTTCTTAATGCAGTCGTAGATGAACACATACTGCTCGAACTGCTGCACCATCAACACCCGCTGGGCGCGTAGTTGCAAAACTATCTGGTATACGGGGTCCCAGACCTCGTGGTTATTGACGGGGGTGATCAGGTCGGAGCGAAGGTCGGAGCGGCTCTCATCAGATCGGGACGTGTCATGCGCAAGATAATCACCACAGTGCTGGAGAAAGTAGTCGATAGCAATGAATGTCCCCGAACGTCCCACACCTGCAGAACAGTGCACGATTATCGGATCGCAATCGGCCCGAGTTTGTAGCTGCATGCTCAACTCGATAAGAGGCACTTGCTGTTGGGGCGTGCTGAAGTCCGCCCAGTCGTTGTAATGGTAATGCACGACCCGCTTGGCACTCCCTGTGCGGCAATTGACCATGTCCCACTCGCGCACGGTAACTTGATTGTGCTCGGCCGAGCCCACCCACCGCAGGGCCAGCTCCCCTGCACGGAAATCACTCTCACTCCAGTACTTGTAGCACTTCTCGCGCCCGGCCTCAAACAGCGGCGTCAGCATCACGATCACCACCCTTTTCGAACACTGCTCGTCGCACATCTGCCAGAAATGCTCCCACGTGGAAGGTGTGGGGCCCTGTGTAGAGATGTATTTCCCCACCCCAGTGCCTGTGCTGAGCTCAACGTGAGACGCGTTGATGTAGTCGCTCTGGCCCGCCACTATATTCTGTAATCGCACACGATTCCACTCGAATGGAACTACGTCGCGGTACCGGTTCCTGTCCTTGTTCAAGGTGCCTGTCCTTTGCGACCACCGCGACTCCACAGGGTTCCGGAACGCGTCCGCGAGCCGGATCTTTTCGAGCCGATTGATCTCTGTATACTTCTCGCGCAACGCCTCTCGAGACTGAGTCAGAAACTTGGGCATTGCCTCCTCAAGCTGTTGTTTCAATTACCCGGAGTGGAGTATAAAATTTTGTACTCTTTCTCGTTCCTGCTTAGTTAAGCCTAGAGTGTGAATGAAGCTCTGAATTTCCTGCTGAATGGGCTCCGTCCCACGTACCGCGTACTTTTTGAACCGCTGCAAAACTTTCATAAGACATGCCAGAATGTCGTACCTTGCATCTCTCACCGCTCCCGACACCTGCTGCAGAGTCTCCAGCAGCAGCAGACCCTGCTTGACGATGGAAAGCGAGAACACAGTGTACGGGTTTCGCAGCAGGTTCAGTGTGTGGTAGCATATCTGCTTTGCCACCACTGACGCGAAGTCTCCGAGACAGGGCAATAAGGAGGTTCGAATAACGTCCAGTACAAGAACGCACAGCTCGGGGTAGTCGCTGACCTTGTCCAGCGTGGGCAAGGCGTATTTGACCAGCAGATCTGCTACCTTCTGCTCGATATCGGCTGGTTTCTTGGTGGTGGCAGAGATGAGACTAATCATGGTTTGATAGGCAGCCGGTAGCAGCAGACAAGATGTTTGTACAGGTGTGAGTGCTGGAAGAGCTAGAAGACATGGCGTGACTGATTGCATTAAAATAGGAGCCACCCCGCTGCGGACGAAGATGTTAGGTTGAGTTTCCACGCCAGAGAGGACTTCGGCTATTTTTATTACCAGTCGATCAAGAATCTTCAGCGCTTCGACTTTCACTAGTAGCCTGTGGTCATCAAGGTAGTGCAGCAGGAAGGGAAGAATTATGTGCCAATTGCTCTCAATTTCTCCGCTGCTGAGAATTTCCACCAGATACGAGAGAGTCCCTATTCGGTAGGAGAACTTGGTCCTCACCCTGTCTACTTCCTGCACAGATGGACGGCCCGCAAGTGGGGTATCGTTCGGAAAAGTCTGCGACAGGTCTTGTGTGATCTTGCGGCCTGCTGCTGACACTCTGACTGAGTTCTCATTGGCTTTTGAGAACTCCCGAAGCATTGGCACAAGTGACTGCAAGAACTCATGCAGTTCATTCTTGGAAAAATTCATGCTGGCAAAGATCGACTGGACTGTTGTTGCTGTGCGTACCGAGGACCAAGGGTACGTTTCATTGTAGTACTTGGACAAAGTGCTCCAAAGGATCACACGGCTGTAACGGGCTTTCCCGGTGTCTAGAACAACCTCAAGCAGTTGTATCTGGTACTGGCGGTCTCTTCTGATCATCGACTGCTCTACGAGCTCGGGCTCGCGCAACCAGTCAATTTCTCCCGGCACCTGATCGATCACATTTACCAGATACTCAAACACAGACTGCCAGTCTTCGCTATTCAAAATATTGCCTGCCTTCAAGCCACGCTGTCCATCCGAACACAAGACTTCGAGGGCCCGCTGGGGATCCGTGCGCACGAGCGTGATTAACTCTGTGGACATAACTTTATATGCCAATACACTCTGATGTTATTAATTTTTCGATTTTACCCGGCCAGACGCGGAAATTTTAATTTAGCAAATCCATCTTATTCAAAGGACACCATCAGTTGGCTGCACTTGTGTTTGGAACTGCGTGTTTTGACTTGGACAGGCGAGACACCATTTGGCCCCGTAAATTGACTTTTTTCCAGGAAAAAGACTTCAATTAACCCCTGACTAGAAAAATATAGCATTTGAAACAACTAATGGAGTTTTCTTTGAAACGTACTCTATCCGAGTCGCCCAACCAAGGAGCCCGGCCTTCTAAGCTCAAAAAGCTTACAAATGGTCTATTGAGTATTTTTCACCGTCCCAAGAATAACGAATCCTGTCGATCGAACGACTCCGAGTCGTCGGCGTCTCAGACAAGACCGGCCACCAGTCTGCCCCCTGCCCTGGGCTTCAACAGCGACTCTTTTCGATCGCAGTCGTCTCCAATTACTGCACGTCAGCTGGAACAGTACTATGAGTCTGTTAAGCGCGAAAACAGTCTGCTTCACTCAAGGCTTCGCGAAACAGACGCAGACGACAGCATGAAGGCCGAGTCCACGAGTCTGGGAGATCTAGCCGAGGACTCTACCATTAACAGAAGGCTGCAGGCTCCTTCAAACTCGGGACCCTCCAAAAGAAAAGTGTCTTCCTTGTCTGCAGACCTTTCGAGACCGATCAAAGCGGCAAAAAAACAGACAATGTCCTTTTCGATAGACCCAATAGAACGCGCGCAACTGGTGGTTTTGAAAAGAAGAATGCAAGCCGATAGATACAGAAAGTCTCGTATGGCTTTTCTTAGAGATCACACACGAAATCTAGTGCACACTTCTTCCAACACCTCGATGAACTCCAACTACGTGGACACTTCAGTGGAAACCATAGAACACATACCGGAACTTTCTACCAGCAAGTCACATTCAAAGGGTTCACATGTAATTCCAAAAGATAGGCAGAACACCAACGGGATATTCAAAGCGGTTTTAGATTACGATGATGAACCAGAATTACAACCCGAAGTCACCAGAGTGGAGACGAAGCCACTCACAGATAAGATCAAATTTCCAACAAAGAATGCTGTCAAATTCGAGTCTAATCCAGTGACAGCAACTTTTGACACAGCTACGAAGCCAAAGTTTGTTTCTGAACAGGAGCACGAAAAAGCATCAGAGCCTATAGTTGTGAAACCAACTCTAGCGTTCACATTTTCCGGCTCTTCGAAGCCTGTTGAGAAGGATAGTGGCACACAAAGCGGACAACAAACTCCCGCATTTTCGTTCTCGTCCAATGGCTCGGTCAAGCAGCCATTTCCTGAAACAAAGGCTGGCTCTTCAGAGAAGCCCGTCTTGCTTTTCCCACCACCTGTCACTGAGTCCAAGCCACTTTTCTCGTTTAATTCAAACAAGACCCAGCCCGACAATGGAAGTTCTGTTGCGAAGACCTCACCAGAACCCCAAGAACAACCCTCCAAAAGAGCAGCATTTGGATTCTCTTTTAATCAAGGCTCGACCACAAATACATTTAAGGAAACAGCACCAAATGCTAAGACAGAAATACCAAAATTCAGTTTTTCCGCCGCTCCTAAAACGGCTTCCGAGGTTCCTAAAGTACAGGAAAAGGTCGACTCCCAAACTGGGACTGCAGCTTTTTCGTTGGGTTCCAAGCCAGAGACACCAGCATTTTCCTTCAGTTCTCAAGCATCAGATAATTCCAGCAAGCCTGTCACCCCAGCGTTCTCGTGTGAAACTAAAACAGATAGTTCCAAACCAGCAGTACCAGCGTTTTCATTTTCTACGAAAATTGAACCTGAAAAACCTTCAAGCTCAACTTTTTCGTTTGGTTCCAAGCCAGCAGAAACTGCTCCTAAGTCGGAGGTGACTCAGGAAAAAGAAGAACCTTCGAAGCCTTTTGGTTTTGGTGCCTCGAATACAGTCTCAAATAATGCTACCAAACGCGCTTTTTCGTTCGGATCACAGACTGGTCCGGCTTCTGAGTTGTCTAGCGGCGCTTCGAAACCTGCGTTTTCCTTTAGCTCTCAACCTGCCACTGCAAATCCGGATCCAGGACAACTTCCTTCGGGATCAGTATTTGGCTCGACCGGCTCGACAGGATCTGCAGGATCTAACGGCGCAGTCACTAACGGGGCTATTTCAACACCGTCATCTGCTGCGTCTGCCTTTTCCTTCGGTAGTTTATCAAAACCGACAGCTCCTCAGGGAACTGTGAACGGGACTCAGAACTCCCAAAAGACACCTGCTTTCTCTTTCGGGGCCTCCCAAACAAGCGGCTTTGGAAAACCAGCCAGCGTGCCCTTGAACTCAGCAGGTTCGACAGCTTCGAGCTTTGGACAAACCCCTGCACCATCTGCATTTGGGTTCTCTGGATCACTCACGAATCCTGCGGCTGGCCAATCGGTTTTTGGGAACTCCACCCCTCAGCCCCAGAACAAGATATTCAATCTTGACAGCACCAACTTTGGTGGTGCTCCACCACAGAGTCAGACCCCCTCCTCGTTCGGTGGTTTTAATCCATCCAGATCAGCCACGCCGAATTTCGACTTCACAGGGGCTTCAAGTGGGGCTAACGTGGATCCTTCGGCTGTTTTCTCTTCGGCACCATCATCCACACCACCTCCTAATACCCAGGGGCGTAGGAAGATATATCCCCGGACCATGTTAAGAGGAAGAAGATAGAGTGTATATAGTAATCTGAAACAAGCTCTCATCCTCCACATCAAGGCTGTGCAAGGTCTGTGTAGCTAATTTTCTAGAATTTTAATCTCCAACAAATTAGTTGAGTATTCTTTGATATCTTTTGTTTCATAATGTCAGCAATTGCGCCAGAAGGTGAGTTACTTATCAGCTCTTTTTGAATCTAACATATTAGTTCTTTGGGCACAAAGGTCCAGCAGCACTGATCCTGCTAAAAACTTTCTTTACCTCACAATCAACGTGACTGATGTTGATCACCCAGAGATCAGCTTGACTTCGCAAGAATTGAAATTTTCTGGAAACTCGGCAGGTAAAGACTACAAGCTTGAGATTGAGTTTTTCGACGAGATTGATGAATCCAAGTCGAAGTACGATATCACTGGCTCCCATATATTTTTTGTCTTGTACAAAAAGAATTTAAAGGAAGAGTACTGGCCAAGATTGACCAAGGCTAAGGTCAAATGCCATTACATCAAGACTGACTTTGACAAATGGTGTGATGAGGATGAGCAGGACGAATTGGACGAGGACGAAATGCAAAACCCTCTCGGTGGCATGAACGCCTTCGGTGACGAGCCTATCGATTTTGCCAAGTTGGCTGCCGGCGGTGGGGGAGGCTTCCCTTCCTTTGAAGGTGAATCATCGATGGACCAGTTCAGCAGTTCTGATGATGAAGATCAACCAGACGAGGCTGCTGAAGGCGAAGTTGAAGTTGAAGAAAAATAGCAATAGATTAATTACTTGGATTGAACGTGGGTTTGTTTTCAGATGATAGTTATTTCGTGGCTACATTTCCAAGATTTTCCTCGAGGAATTTTTGTACCCTGAATACTGCCCAATTCCACACATATCATATTCATGTAGCTTGACTTTGGTTCAAAGTCACGTGTGTTGATCGCCCCCTTCTTTCCTGGATTCCAAATGACCAGGTCTGTCAGATTTTCGGACCCCGTCAATCTGATATTGTAATTGCCAGATAGAATGTCGATTGGTTGCGAAACTGCACTGATGTCATATAGCATATCGACTTCGTCTTCAACCTTCACCATTGGCGCATCTGAAACAGCATACTTAACCATTTTTCTGTCGAGATATTTGACTCCTTGCAGTCCGGTGATATACATGTCCCTAATAGAAGGAACACGGAAATAAGTGTGATACAAAAATTGAAACTCGAGCTCTGGCACGTTGAGATTAAGGATTTCGACTGAAACAACAAGCTTGTCACTGAATAGTTCATATATCATCACCAATTCAAACTCAATTGGTTGCCCGTATACTGTGCTCCATTTCTGGTACTGCTCATTCTCCCCACAAATTTTGTGATTGAGCCGAAATTTGGCTACCGCACGATCTGTCAGTACTTCACATAAATCAAAGTTCCAACGAACGTTACGAGCAAAACCGTGTTGCTGTAAACCAGAAAGGCTGTCAAGATACGACTTTCCAAAGGCAGGGAAAATTAAGGGCATGCCTCCTCTAACCGGCCGTTGGATGGAGCTCGATAAGTTAGCAGCTTCCGATAAATATATATATTCGTTGCCTGCTGCCCGAAAAGAAATTAAAGTGCTTCCCAGCGTAGTGACACAGGCCTCAGAAGGGCCAAACGAAAACCGCACCAATTCGCCACTAACTTCAACAGACATTAATTAAGAGAGAATTATACATCGCTCGCTAATGATTCTCACTACGACCATGCAAATAGCCTATTGAGCACACCCGTGCACCTTCAAAGCTCCCGGAAACGCTTGTCGAGCTCCTCCAATTCTTCAATCATCTCTCTCATGTCCTCCCTTTTCTTGACGGCACTCGGGGAGGAGCTCAACATCCTGCGCTGTTCTTCATTCAACTTGAACATGAGCTCTCTGATGAAAGTGCGTTCGTCAGCAACCACGTTTTTGGAATGATCCAAGTCGACCATGCCGAAACAGTAGATAGATTTCAGACCGTAGAGTGCGACCATAGTGCATAAAACAAATGCAAAGTACCCTTTAAATGTAAATCCTGCAGGCAAAGGTGCTGGCTGCAAGTTTTCACCATCCAAGTTCAGCCAGTCTTTAAAGTTTGCAGCTGCATTTCCTCTGGTTGGAACGTTAGAAGACTTACATGATTGCAAGTAATCACGAGGAAGATTCAAATTCTTATACTGCTCTTGGAGTTCTATAGGAGCTTCAATGAGTGTCAATGCTAACCCTTGTTCCAGGTGGAAATCCAAGTGGCAGTGGAAAAACCAGACTCCAGGGTTATTGGCCTCAAACCGTAGAACCATGTAGCCGTTACCTTCAACAATCATTGTGTCTCTGCGGACCGGTATTTCGGGTAAGTCAGATACCTTTTCAGGATCATACTCGTGTGGAGAGTCGTAAGCCTTTGATCTGACAATAGATTGGAATTGATGACCATGCAAATGGAATGGATGCTTGTTATCATCTGCATTATTGACAACCAACTCCACCACCTCTCCATGCTGCAAAACAAAGGAGTTGGTGTTAGAACCATAGATACGCGAATCAGAAACAAGATGTTCTGGAGCAGTGAGCGCCGTAAGCAATGTAGGCACTTTTGGAGCAACATAGGTAAAGTTGTTAAAAAATGCATAATTGACACCGTCTCCAAGGTTCTCCATGTGTAAATTAACCTCAATGCGATGATCTGGGTCAGGAAGCAGGGGTGCATCATCAATAGGGCGGAGCTTAAAGTCGTCGAATGGTTGGTACGAATCCAAATCTAGCCAAGTCTTATTCAACTTTGCCTCAGGAAGCTCTGGATCATAAACCAGTTGGTTGACCGACACATACTGTAGTGTCTCTGGAAGTTGATCAAGCATAGAAGTATCCAAAGCATGCACCAATGCAAAATTGCGATCGGTGGACGATTTGCTCTTGAGCAGAATGCTTAGTCTTTGGCCAACAGCCAAGTATATAGTGGATGCTTTTGCTGGGTGCATGTACACTCCATCTGCCTCAATGATTTCCACTTCGTGATCCTCGAAAAATAAATACTGCGATGACATAATACCAATGTTTGCTACCCTGATCAAATAGGTTGTGTCTGGTCGAACCTGTAATGTGATGTTCTTGGTATCATTTATCAGGGCATTTTGAGGAATTGGTTCTGCCCCAGTTGGGTTGTATAATGAAAGCTGTTTGTGAACAAGAACATTGCTCGAGTCGTGGTACCAATCACTCAGGGAGAGAGTCAATTCCTCGTCGTATGAATACCGAGACTCTATTTCACTGTTGTGCACAATAAAAAGACCACGCATACCATCACTATATTGTGATCCACTGTGACTGTGGTACCAATAAGTTCCTTCCTGGTTCAATGTAAACTCGTACAAGAAAGACTCTCCAGGAGGTATCGGACATTGGGTAACAGCCACAGGACCATCCATATGATTCGATCCGTTTTGTAGCAGACCATGGAAGTGTAGAGAAGTGGATACATCAAGGCCATTAATCAAATGTAGTTGAATAGTATCGCCTTTCATGACCTCTATCGTAGGTAAGGGCCAAGACCCATTGAAGGAGATAACCTGTCTTGACTTAAGCCCATCAGGATTAGCCTCTATCCATTCGGCCTTATAGTATAAAGAATGTGTCTTTGCAAGGGCTTGACAAACCAAGATGGTAAAAGTGCCGAGCCAAAGCAACAACATGGTGCAAGTATTGAACAAGGATCAAAAAAACTAGGTTTTTTTTCGAGAGTTCATCGACGCGTCGAAGTCGCAGTCTCTTGAATTGATCTCATCCTTTTTCATCGATATTGCTCCACTTTCCGCAGTGCTACATGAAATAAGTACAGTAACACCCTTATTTATTTAGCTTGATAGTGGGCCTGACATACTCCATCTACAATAGTAAGACTGGACTTGGTGGAAGTACCATATGAGGATAGTTCTGTCTTTTGATGGTTCTAAACTAGGCGATGCGGAGCTAACAAGTCAGACCAAGTGTTGACTACATGTTTGTCTGTGTACCCAATAAATAAAGCCTTGTTACTAAGCAATTGCAAAACCTTACATTGTAAAGTAGTAAAATTACATGATGACATTTTAGTGGTTTCTGATTTGCTGAATTTTGACGTATCGAACTTCTGTGAACCGCGCTTTTGGGATTTTTAGTAGAGGGGCCACGACTTGAAAGAACTTTTTAAAGCCTCTCAAACTTTTAAATACACATTTGATCCCTTGCTCATCACTGTTTTGTTCCTTTCACTATTGTGATAGAATTACAGCTAATTCATTTGATTGGGCGCCGAACTCCGAAATTCGTTTTCTGCTCTCACAACATTCTTCAGCTATATCCTGTTACCGGCGTGTATAATTTTATACTCAGGCATACCAGGAAACCCCAACCCATTGCCAAGAAGTAGCTTTTACAAGCGGGACTATTTTGTCGCCATACTCTTTTAGCCAGCTACTATTCAAGCACAGACTATCATTCTTACACTGTGTTCTTCTGGCTGATTAATTTCAAATATTGAGCTCAACACTAATAAGCAATCATCGACTTTAATTAACTAATGAGTGTTGTTGCTATTAAAAATGCTATAACCTCTTTGCTAGGTCTTTCCTCGGGTAATAACAGCCCGTTGATGAGAAACACAAATAATACATACGGCTCGGTCAGAGAGCAGGATATGGAAGCACATGGTTCTCGATCCAGTTCTCCAAAACTCCAAGATGATGACGATGACTTAGGATCCTCGCAAACTTCCGGATTTTTTGGGACAATTGACCCCCGTACCATGAGTGACCTAATCATTGGGCTAAGTGATGGTTTGACAGTTCCATTTGCCCTGACTGCAGGGCTCTCATCTCTCGGTGATTCCAAGCTCGTCATTACGGGTGGTATGGCTGAGCTTGTTTCAGGAGCCATTTCGATGGGCCTTGGTGGATATTTGGCTGCTAGGTCAGAGTCTGAATACTACAAGTCGCAAGTCAAGAAGGAAAAACAGCAATTCTTTGAAAACCCCGACACCATTGCGTCCGAGGTTAGTGACACAATGATAGAAATGGGTGCTTCAGAAGAGACAATCCAGTCATTTATTAGAGACCTTGAAGCCGATCCTAAGGCCATGATTGACTTTGTGATCAAATTTGGCCGTGGCCTCGAAGAACCTGCCGATGGACGTCAATTGATGAGCGCATTAACAATTGGATCTGGATATTTCTTTGGAGGTTTCGTCCCATTGGTTCCATACTTTTTCACCGATATCGTGGGTACAGGTCTCATAATATCTGTGATTGTCATGATATTTACCTTGTTCTGGTTTGGTTATGTTAAGACTATTGTTTCCATGGGAGACGACACTTCTCGCCTCACCAGGGTATCTGAAGGACTCCAGATGGTTGCTATTGGATCTTTCGCTGCGGGTTGTGCATGGGCATTGGTCTACTTGATTGATTCCTGAAGGTGTGGTTTTCCGTACCGTAAATTTAGAGAGTATACACTGAATGTATTTATTTCGCATCTAATGGTTTTCTGACAACATAAAGCATCATAGGACTGAACAATTTTTGCTTTCCTCCTTCAACTAAGTAAACAGCAGCATCTTCCAAGGCCTCGGTGACTTGGACAGATCCTTTCGGAGCAATTCCTAACTTTTCCATAATACCAACAGCGCCAGTGGTGATCTTTCTTCCGAAGGTAGACGTTCTGAAGAAAGTCCAGAAATCTCCCAAAGTCTGCACGTACTTGAAGTCCCCACTCAATGGGTAGTACCATGGGATCTCATCCCCAATATCTGCGAGGTCTCTGCTGTATTCGATCTCAAATCCAACGTTTTTCAATGCTCTTTCAGCAACATCTTTTTTGTACATTTTAGGGATTCCATCTCCAACTTCAATACCGTAGGCAATTTTACGGTGCTCTTCATTAGTCTCATCGTATGCATCAGTCATGACCCACTCATACACACCAAAAACTCCTCCTGGTTTGAGCACCTTGTATATCTCACCGTAGACACCTTCCAAAACTGGAGCATGGACGGTAGCTTCAATCGCGTAAACGGCATCAAATGTTTCTGGCTCGAAATCCATTTGCATGAAATCGCCCTTCAAAAATGAAAGCTTGTGGTCAAGCTTCATCTTTTTGGCATAGTGGTTGGCCCTCTCGATCTGGTAGTCGTTGTTGTTAAGTCCAACAATCTCGCAGTCAGTGAATCTGCAAATTTCTCTGGCAGGACCACCGACACCACATCCAACGTCCAGCACCTTCATGTTCTCGGTGATTCCCATCTTGAGAGCCAAATAGTGCTCGTGTCTGGCAGAAGCTTGTCTGAAAGCTTCACCCTTGTAGTATCTGGAAAAGTGGAACGACGAACCCCAACCGTACTCGTAAAAGTCAGTCACCAGATTGTAGTAGTGCTTGGTAAGAGTGGAGTAATCCTCCAAGCGGGATTTCTCGGTCTCCTCGTCGGTTTTTCCATCCCAGTGTTTGAAATAACCCTCGATAGCCACTTTCTGGGCTTCTTTGTCTTTCTTCACCCAAGCACCCATCCCAGTCGACTGAGCAGCATCCTTGCCGTGCAGAGCTTTGGCAAATTCTTTGTCTTTTGCAAATTCCTTTGGTGCAAGCTTAATTTCAGAGCTCATCTTAATTCAACTGGTGGCCGTATAAAACACCTTATATAAGATTTTTCTATTCTTACGAGAGGAACGAAAATTAAACGAGACTAAACGAAATTGGAGCGCTACGCGTTTGCGGTGAAAAAATAAAAAGGGCTGTGCGCGAAAAGCCCGGAACAGAGCAAACAATGATTTCAAACATTCTATACTGATTAACTAATAACTAGCACAGCAAGGACAAAGGCAACTGCTAATGCACCCACACCGGTGCCCAACTTGGAAGATCCACTCTTGGATCCCGAGTTGGATCCCGAGCTAGAAGATGATGAGGACGACGAGGATTCGGTGCTGGACGACGCATCTGAAGCCAAACTTGAACCTCCGTTCATTGTAGAAGTAATGGTTCCGGTACTCACCTTTGTAATTGAGTTCAAAGAGGTGCTGCTGTCGACATTGAGAGAAGTCACCGAGTCTCCCCAGGTACTTGAATATGCAGCCACCGATGTTGCAGAAGGAATGGAGTCGGAAGAAATAAGCTCGATACTCTCGTCGCCGGCATCCAAATTCACCGACGCAAGGGCCATTTGGTAGCTTTGCAAATCAGCGACAAAATAGACGTTCTGCAAGAACGAGTCACCCAGAGTGAAACTGTCGTCTCCAGAAGAGAATATTCCCAAGGCACAATACGAAGAAACACCTCCACTATTGGTAGTTAAAGCGACCAAGAAGGATGTTAAAGGCACTTCAATCACTTTTCCCTGAAAGTCAAAGTTCATCGAATAGCCCTCGGCAGAATTACATTTGGTGATGTATGCCTGTGCCGAGGAACTGTATTCGAAATCCAGAGTGGTTGCAATCTGCTCAATGATGTCGTCTGGAGCATACGTCAAAGTAGTTCCGGTATCAAAAAGTGCGGGAGCCGCACCAGCAGCTATGCTGGATTGTTTTCCATCGCTATCACTAACAGTCAAAGCCGAAAGCGTAACTTCCAATTTAATAGGAGAAGTGTAGCCCAGGTCTTCTTCAGTGTTGATGAAGGGAAGCAGGGCCAAAGAACCAGTGTATTTGCTGTGATCCACAGCACCAAAAAGAATGGAAGCAGTGCTTGCGTCTGAAGAGTTCAGATACACGGAGTATGCTGGTCTATTGATTAGCCCCTGATCAACCAGCTTGTAAGGTAGGTTGTCGTACGTGTATGGCTTACCAGACTTCGATCCCGAATATGTGACTTCAAGCTCTCTGAACCCAATTCCCAGAACTCCCATTTCTGAGTCTGTCTCATCACAGACGGCAAAAGAAAGATCGTCCACTGTGACTCCGTTAAACTCGATATCATCGTAACCCCATGTGCCGTCAGCAAACGTAGAGTCAGCGTACGTTATCCTGAAAGAGGTTCCATTGTCATGGAAAGTGTTGGAAGAGGTTGGATCAAAGGTTCCGTACTTGGAACAATCAATCGTAGCCTCTGCAGCTGAGGCTGTTCCAGTTTCGTCTGACTGGGTTTGGGTTTCGTATCCGATAGTATAGGTAGTGTCGAACCCTCCAAACCATGCTTTTCCGTTGGAATCATTAGACCTGGAATTGAAGTCACGTAGATCAGACAGGTTGCGACCTTTCGATTCCATTCTTTTCGATTTGCTAGAAGATGAAGAAGAGCAATATGTATTATTCTTGTTCATAACCCACAAATCAGAAGATCCAGTATCCACAAGAACTCCAACTTTTTGATTGTCCGAGCCAATGCTCAACTCAACCTCGTAAAATGACTGTGAATTTTGAAGCTCCATAGTGACAGACCCATCGTCTGCACGCTTTTCTAACAAGAAAGGTTTAGCTCCTCTAACAGAATCACCATAGGTAGACCCACGGAGGATAGCAGCTTCCATCTTGACAAACTTCGGATCCTGCTCGGCAAGTGCCTGAGACAGTGCCAAAAATAAGGGAGCAAGTCTCATCATCTCAATGCTTGTTAGGTATTTCTATCAATAGTACAACTCAAGGGCTCGGTTTTAAGCTGAATTGGGTATGGAAATTGGAAAGAGTGGTTTTAATGCTTCTAATTTAGCCCAATTAATGATCACTGCAACAAAACTCAGGCTCAAAAGGTATTCTGTTTTAACTCCTCCGGTCTTGTCGCAGCTAACAATAGAATAAATTATTTATAATCCTAGGGGCAATTAAAATATATACTTTCCAGCACAGCCTGCCTGCGCCACGAGCTCTTGTTGATTATGACATAAATTCGTGCAGATAACAAAGCCCCAAAATAAGCGGGTGGGCCTCTCATTCGACCAAAGAATTGAGTGTCTCATCATCAAAGATGTTTCCACTTTCTTTGAGCAGGCGTGCCAAAATCACAAGCGAAGCCTCCTTGAAATCTGTTTTCTGACGCAGAGCATCAAGATCTTCAGAATATGTATCAAGCATTTTCTTCAAATACTGGTTCTGTAGCTGTTCACGAGCATCCCCTATTTGGGAGTGCGCCGCAGAACCATCCACCTTAATGTTGCTGCTGACTCCATATTCCAGACCAGTCAACCTTTGGCTGGACAGTTGATGTAATTCTGTCCTCGTCTCATCAGCCACTCCCTCGATGTTTAGTTCCTCAATAGCAAAATTCTCTGCTGGCGCATCATCAGGTTGCTGTTCGGAAACGCTAGTGACACTCATAGCATCACTGTCGCTCTCAGCATCAGAAGAGCTGGAAAAATCTTCTGTCCGCCGCTTCTTGCGAGCTCGTCTACTAGGCATAATATTTTAAATTTTTTCTCACAAGTCCACAAATCTAGCTTGCACAGCCTGTGAAATAGTACAAGTGCGAGGACAATATGGGCACTTGAAGTTCGCAACGCTGTTGCGGCTGAGCTTAAGCAGACTATCTCGCGACAGTATATGGTGACAAGGAAGCACCATTGGAGGATTTTCCAGCGTGGTTTCCTCTTTTGACACAGGGCAGATGAAGATTGAGTGGAACTGAAGAGAGTGCGGTAGATTAATCTCGAAAGGAAGTTCGTCGGTTGTTGTCCAGTTGAGATTTCCAGAAGACTTGAAAATCCGGTGATATTTGACAAAATTTGGTAAGGCAAAATAGCTTGTCAAAAGGGTATTGTAGAGAGGAGAGTTTGACGATAGTCCAATAAGAGAGCAGTAATCTTGGCATATTTGATTGTAAAATGTCTCACTCGAGAGCCCCGACTCTACCAAATAAGAGTCAAAGCCATGTTCCGGACTCGAAGACGTGTACATTATGGTAAAGAGAAGCTTGGATATTGTGTCCAAATGGGTACCGCCAAAATTGGGGAAATTATCCTTTGCATATTTGTAAGCTTCAAATGGCTCGTTATTGTAACTGTTCTTGTATAATTTGATGAATTGAAGTTTGTGTAAATTGAACTCTAAATCTGATCCCAGACGTTTCAATTCATCAGAGTTTCTGGAAGCCCAGCGTATTGCGGGTTGGAGATCGTCCTTTTCACGATAAGAGAGAAGAATATCACTGAGTTCCTTGAATTTGTTGATCAGTTCCTTTGGAATTGATATATCTCGCTGAACTTCCATTGCATCAGTTACATCAAAATGTCCATTCCTGAGGAGGTCCATGACGATTGCACGGTCAACTAGTTTCCGTGTTCGCGGATTATTTTTGATATCAATTGTCTGATAAGTGTAGACATCTGACACCTTGAAGTTAAAAATCTTATCAATCTTGGTGCTGTAGCTTTTTATGGACTTGTTGAGTGATTTTTGATTCTTGAGTGTATCATTGGACCATTTCTGTAACTGATTCTGGATGGAGCTCGTGTCATCAATATCATTTTCTATGTTATCTTTAAAAGCACGCAAGTTCTCCAAAAGCTTGTTCGAGTCAGACAGGATGCTCTGTAACGAGTTATTACTGGCAAGCTTCTGGACTTCCTCAGACAGAGTCTTGAAACCCGACGACATGAATACAATCAGCAATCAACTGCCTTCAACTTTCGATTAATTTCTGCCTCAAATATTTCCCCCACCAAATTATTTATAATATTGAGACAAATTAATCATTTACATCACTACGTCAGTGCTCAGATAATTGTTTGCAGAATGACCAAATTTATATCCTGTCCTTTAAAGAAAACAAAAGAAGTTGATTGGACTGGTCCTTTGAGCACTTACATTGGTCGCATCTATGGATCCACTCGTGATTTTGAGGACGAAATTGCAGCTTTCAACAAACTCAGAACAGATCTCCTTAACTGCGATCAGGATCCAATTGGCCGCGACCTCTACATGAAATACTATATTCAGCTAGAATCCTTAGAGCAGAGATTGGTGGTTGACTCACTGGGGGTTGAATTCTGTTGGTTTGACGCCTTCGTCACTGGCAATTCCCAAAAGCAGCACGCTCTCGCTTTTGAAAAGGCCAGCGTTTTATTTAATTTGGCAGCGATCATGTCTGAAATTGCTGCATCAGCAGACGATCTCAAGGTGAGCTACGAGTGGTTTCAGAAATCGAGTGGCATTTTCCAGTTTATACAGGAGAGTTTCATGCATGCTCCTTCAGACGATCTCAGCGTTCCGAGTGTTCAAGCTTTGTCCAAGCTAATGCTTGCACAGGCACAAGAAGCCTTTTTGATCAGGTACCTAGAAACAACAGCACAACCTAAGCAGTCTCTGGTCGCTCGCCTGTCTAAATCAACTGCAAAGCTTTACGGACTCGCGTCCGAACAGATACAGGCCGTAAAAACCATGCAGTACAACTGGCACCAATACACTCGTCTGAAAGAGCTGTACTATCTCTCCTACGCGGAACTTGAACAATCGAGAGCTCTCCAGCATGCGAGTAAGTATGGTGAAGCGCTCGCCCATATGAAACTAGCCGATGAGTCCATCAAGAAACATTCTAATTACAGTTCTTTGTTCGATAAAGGTTACAAAGATAAACTGAAAGAGCACGCCGTGATGGTGAAGAGTGAATATGAGCAGCTTGAAAAAGACAATGATTTTATATACCATGACATGATCCCCAACACTACCTCGCTAGGAGAGATAAAGCCTATGGATAGTGCAAAGTCAATTAGTCTTAACGACCAAAAGTTGGCAACTGTTGGTATCAAAGATCTTTTTGAACGAATTGTTCCTATTAAGGTTCACGAGCAATCGAGTATGTACTCTGAGGAGGTAGCAAAATTACTGCGTGCTGAAAGCGAAAGGTGTGACCTTTCAGATCTGGAATTCAAATCCACTCTTGAATTTCTCCATCTTCCAAAGTCTCTTGTGGACATGCGAGCAGTTCTTGAAGAGTCTTTTCAAGAGTCATATGAGCAGCTCGATGAAGATTCTATTGATGCAGGCGTTACTCAAGCATGCAACGTGGTTGCTGTTGAAAAGGTTGACAATTCGAAGTCGATCAGTCTTCGGAATCAAGTCCAATTAAATCTGGAAAAATGCGATCGACTACTGGGCCAGGATACCGAGAATTTCAACTCCAAAAAGCTGAAATATGGAAACTTATGGGAACAAGAACAGTATCCTACAACACTGATAGCTTTGAAACAAGATTTGGAACGCGCAAAAAAGTCCCTATTGGATGCACAAGAAACTGACAACAAAATTGGTGAAATATACAACTCTATCAGGTCTGATATAGAGATACTAGCTAAAGGTCCTATGAATCCTGATCTGGTTTCCGCTTATAACAAGGGTGCCAAGGCTCCTGTTTCTCTTCTTGATATGGACGACACACCAATAAATGTTCCTGGAGCCCGGGAAAAACTTGCCAAGATCGACAGCAAACTTCAGGATCTGCGCTATTTGCAGAAAGAAAGAGCTAACACATATGAGGATTTGAAAATCAAGGCTCATAATGATGATATATCCAAGATACTTTTGGCAAACAGGACTTCAGACGATATTCAGACTGTATTCGAATCCGAGCTAGCTAAATTCAAGCCTTACCAAGAAAGAATAGCGCTGACTATAGAGAAGCAGGTTCCCCTTGTTCAAGACTTGAAGAAAGCAATGAATGAGGCTTTAGATGATGAGACCTTAAAGCTCAAATTGAGACAAAGCGAAAAGAAAAATAGCACTACTAAAGCTGTTAATTTGCGATTCATCAATTCATTTGAGCAGTGGAAAACGTACAAAAATGGAGTAATTGAAGGTCAGGCGTTCTATGAGAAACTACTGACTTTTAGCTCGAGTCTTCGGTTTGCTATCGAAAAATTTGTTGGTGAAAGATCCAATGAGGCAGACAAGCTCATGCGTCAATTGGAAAGGTCTGGCTCTCAACGAGACCAAGATATTTTGAGACAACAATTTGAAAGGTTCAGTATGCAGAATAGCATGCAAAGCCCAAGTTCTCTGGGAAATTATGTTCCCCCAGTTCCACAAGCCCCTCAAAGACAGTTTAGTCAGGATGGCGGTTTTCCATCTAGGGTTCCGTCACATAGTGGCTCTATTTCAGGATCTTTCTCGGGAAGCCCTGGTGCACCACCTCTTCCTTCGAAACCAAATCCAAAGTCGGAATTTTACAACACCCCGTCTGCCTATGACCCTTCCCTGTATTCGCAGTTCAACAGGAGGACATAGTTAAACATCAAGGAAATCAGCAGCCACCAACAGTTCCAAAGCCATCTCTGTAGGAATATCAAACTCGGGAACATCGACAGCCTCTTTATATTTCAGATTGTAGTAGAGATATTCTATTACTTTCTCGAGTAGGACAGCATCCAATTCGTGTAGTTTCACTGTGTTTGTTGAAGACTCTTGAAAAGATGTATTCAGCATTCCCTTAAGAGTTCCACTAACAAGAGCAGCATCTCTAGTTATCTGAAACTGAAATCCATCGTTAGATATCAAAGTGACATAAGGAGAGACCTCTTCATTCATGCTCAAGATGAAAAGCGATTTTCAGGAATTAAATATTTCGCACACGATAAATAACACAATATATTAAATAAATATTAATTTACCATGTCATCTCCCAGTTTAGGGTGGGAACGTTTGCAAGATGTGTTCTATAGAAGCAGATTGGTTTTTGAGATGCAATGGGAGGGCATTGAACTGAAAGATTATATAGTTTCAATGGGACCTTACGCAGCAACAATTGCCTTGTACTCCTCTAAAGACGACACTATTCAAGTGTTCTCTGGTTCTGGAGGACATATCATGACTATTCCATGGCAAGGTAAACTTGGAGAGATTGTTGATTTGGGATGGACTGGCTCAGTTCAGCTAGTGGTTGTTCTTCGAGATGGAAGACATCGCATTTACACTGACTACAACTTAGATTTCGAGGAGTTTGATACCGGCTCACAAGTTCTTGACGTCAAGTTTTGGAAAAGGGGAATGATTATGCGGACCTTGGACGGCTTCAAAGGAGTGTTATATGATGAGCACACTATAAATGACTATGCAAAAGTTGATGGTCAAATTAGGGGATGGTCTATAATTCCGCCCATTTACCAGACACCTCTTAAGATAGTGGTTTCGACCAACACGGAATTATTCGTGCTGGATAACAGCATTGATTGCAAAGAGCCTGCCCCGGTTGTGTTTGAACAAGTGTGCGTCTCGCCGAATGGGGAATTTGTTGCATTATATGGAGAAAACTCGGTGTTCATTTTGACTTGCGATCTTAAGACAACATTGAACACCTACCAATGTGGCTCCAAAATTGTCCTGGATCTTAAGTGGTGCGGTAATGATGCTGTTGCTGCTGTCTGTGAAGATGAAATTCTTCTTATTGGGCCTTCGAAAGACTCTATCACGTTTTACCACGACTCGTTCACCGTTATGCGCGCTGAGGTGGATGGGTTATATTATTTGGACTCTCAGTCCCTGCAATTTGTGTCACGCGTCACCAGCTATACTTCCGATACGTTTTTGATTGGCTCAACATCTTCTAGTGCAATACTGTTGGATGCAATAGAGCAAATCGATTTCCACTCTCCGAAAGCAAATGAGAATCTTGACATAATAGGCAATAATTTGACAGATGCTGTCGATTGTTGCATTCGGGCAGCTTCAGAAGAGTTTGACCCATATTGGCAAAAAAAGCTTCTTCGGGCAGCCTCCTTTGGCAAAACAACGTTGGATATGTATAATTCGGACGAATTTGTCGAAACATGCAATAACTTGCGTATTTTGAACATCATTAGACAGCCAGAGATTGGCATCTTTTTGACCTATCACCAATTTATTGAGCTTGGACTGGATAACCTGATTGAGTTACTCCTTTTACGGAAATTGCATTATCTGTGCTTGAAAATTGCGGATTTCATGAGCCTGCCAAAAGACAACATACTTATCAATTGGGCATGTGTCAAGATGCGAAAGTCTAACATGGAGAACGAAGCTCTTCTTGAAGAGATATTAAAAAAAATCAACGATCAATCCGTCTCATATGCTCCGATATCTCAAGTCGCATACAATGAGGGCCGAATTGAGCTTGCTTCCAAGCTCTTGGGTTTGGAAACAGACGTTAGTCGTGCTGTTCCAATGCTGCTGGAAATGGAACAAGACTTTCAGGCGTTGTGCAGAGCAGATGAAAGTATGGATCTTGACTCACTTTTATTTGTTTTGATAACGTTGATGAATAAGATTTCAATGCCCGATCTACTGAAAATGCTCAATGGGAAAAAACAAGCATCTGCTCTTTTCTTGTCCTCTATTGCCCGAAATAATACTCAGCTTCTCGGTGACTATTACTATAAAGATGATTGCATCACAGGATTAGCTTTAGTCAGCCTTACGAATTGTTTGTCCGCAACTGATGTTGACAAGGAACTCCAGTTACTAAGAAAGACTTCGCAAATTCTCTCAAGGTCCAAGTTTCTAAAACAAGATGCTAAATTTGTAAAAGATGAAACTAGAACTCTTGACATGAAAAAGCGTTTGGCAAAAGAATTGAATATTGAACCTTCATCCACAATGGAGTTACTTGAAGCTTTAATCCGTTCAGATCTGAAGAGAGCAATAAAAATCCAAAATGATTGGAATATATCTGAAAAACAATTCTATTTCAAGGTGCTCAAGACTCTATCACGAGAACCAGATAGAAGACGAGAGCTATATGATTTTGCGACACAAAAGCAATCTCCAATAGGTTACGAGGTGTTTTATGCAGAATCACTGAAAGTTGGTGACAAAAGACATGCATCACTGTATTTGTCACGTTGTACAACATTGACATACAAAGCCAAGGTAAAGTGTTATCTTAATTGTGAAGACTACAAGAGCGCTATGGAAGAAGCATTCAAGCGAAAGGATGGTGCAATGATAAAATTTATAAAAGGTTTGACTGAAAACTCGGTTCATATTCATTTAGCGGATGACTATTTGGAGCGACTAGCCGGAAGGAGATGATGAGTAAAAGTGTCCATTCTTGACATGGCCCACGGTCGACTTCTCAGAGCCTGTTAGCCAAGATGGGACTTTTTCAGCGTTGACTATGCCCTCAACAGCCAACTGATGAAGACCAGCAAAAACATCATTCCCCATAATACGAAGTTTTATTTTTGGTGGCTCGACTGTTCCTGAAAGAGGTTCTTCGACTAGAAATTCACCGAACTGCACCGGCACCAATGATGCATATTTGGAATTAGTGTCGTTCTCATTCAACTTTTGTGTCCTAGTTGTTTGCCGGTTGGTTTCGAATAATGATTGTGATCGAAGGGGAGTTATCGATCCTTTGAATTTCAAATGGGCTTTTGTACTTTTCTTATCATTTGAACCCGCAAGTTTTTCTGGTTTCATGCTCAAATGTTCTTTGGTATCTCCCAAAGGATTCATATCTACTACACCATCGGCGTAGGGGGTCCAGCTGCCAAGGGATGAGCCGAATCTTGACACGCCCTTAAGAATATGAATTGCTTCGAGCGTGCGCACTGGAGGATCAGGGTTTGGAAACAGCCGGATGTGACGATGTGGAGAAGACAAAGTCATTTCAACAGATTGCAGGATGATCTTAGATACAAGGTCATCTTCATTGGCTGCTGAATGGATCAAATTTGGGGAACTCATAGGGATTGCCAAATAGTAGGGCGTTCGAGAAACAATATCGGGCTGGTTTCTATTTGCGAGACTTGGATTGTCTGTTCGTGTTTTTCTCAGATGTACATATTCGTACATTTGAATTCTGATAAGGATCAAAGGGAATTTAGGGTGTCGTGATATGTAAATGTGTGTCAGATATAAGTTTGATAAGTTGGTTATCAAGAGATCGAGGAACTCCTGGGCATCCAGCGAAAAAATGAAATCATCCATGATTTTACGGTCCTCTTCCATATCAAAGGCGGTTTCTTTCATGAGAACCTTGGCTGTAGACGAAACCCAAGTGTAGGTTGTTGGTTTATCAATCATCATCTGAATATCAATTTGGGCCAACTGCAGAGCATTTAGGCCATCCGGATAAAAGTTCACCAATAGACGATCAATCAATTTCCTTTTAGGTACATTTTGATCTTTTAATAGTCTCAGCGTATCCGAACAGTAAAGTAGAAGTTCTTTTTGACTGACACCCTGTGATTTCTGGTCTTTAGTGGGCTTGGGCTGAGTGGCTGGCATTTTGAGCCAAAGCTCAACTAGATTAAACAATGAGTCTGTATTGAGTTTTAATAGCTCCTTGGCTATCAGCCTCGGCGACAGTGGTGGGACATAATTATTAGAAAGAATTCCTGTTTGCTTCATGATAAACAGACGCGAATTGATTTTCAACAATTAATATTTATTTTATTTAAGCACAAAAAATTTCAAAAAAATTTTAAGGATCTGTAGATATTGAGTATCTTTATTCATTCACTATTTACATGTCAGAAAATCAGTTGGACACGGCAAGAGGGGTTGAAACAGACAGCAAAGTGTCAGAGGAGTCTAAAGCACCTGTGGATGATCTTGATCGCCGCACTTTGTTTATCCAGTCCATTCCTCTCGAGGCCACAAAGGAGGAACTAAATGAATTCTTTTCTCAGTTTGCACCGGTGCGACACTCCGTTATTGTTAATGACACTGAAGGCAAAAGTAGGGGATTTGGTTTTGTTTCGTTTGTCACTGATGAGGATGCCCTTGGTGCTTTGAAAGATGTTAAGAAAACAAAATTTAAGAACAAGCTACTACGAGTGTCCGTTGCCAAGCGGAGACAAAGAAAAGATAAAGGGCAGAAACCTGTTGCAGAACCAAAATTCAAATCCCAGGAGGTTGCTATGAATAAGAGTGCCAAACTTATTGTCCGTAACCTTCCCTGGTCTGTTAAAAACCCTAATGATTTGGTCAAGATCTTTCTCAAATTTGGAAAAGTTAAAGAAGCTCATATCCCTAAGAAGAAGGATGGAAAGATGTCTGGTTTTGGATTTGTCACTTTTATGAAGCATTCCGCAGCTGAAAAGGCAGTGAAAGATACATCGGGACTACAGATTGAAGGTAGAGAGGTTGCAGTTGATTTTGCAATCGACAAGAGCAGATGGCAGGAATTCCAAAAAGCAGAGGAAAATCAGTCCGAATCGGAAAGCGGTGAAGATGAAGAAGATGTTAAGATGGATGAAGGTACTGACGATGAAGTGGAAGACGAGGAACAGGATGCCGAAAATTCGGAGAGTAACGACGAGGACGAGAATGACGATGGCGAGGACAAACAGCTGGAGGACGAGGATTCCGATGCCGACGCTGAGCTAAATTTTGATAAGCCCCGTCCAAATAGACAAGAAAACTTTTCTATTTTCGTGCGCAATATTCCTTACGATGCTACTAGGGAGACTCTCGAAGAACATTTTTCCAAATTTGGACCAGTCAAGTATGCGTTGCCTGTCATGGATAAAGATACACAGATGGCCAAGGGGTCGGCATTTGTCGCTTTCAAGCGCGAGGATGACTATGAGGAATGTCTATTGAACGCTCCAGAAGTGAATCCTAATTCCATGTTGATCCCTGACGATGTGTCTCCATTGTACGTTTATGAAGGACGTGTGCTTCAAATTTCGGCCACTGTTGACCGTGATTCTGCATCAAGAATGGCGGAACGAAATGCAACTGCTCGGAAAGAACTTCTTGGGCGTGTCCCCACTGAGAAGGATAAGCGTAATCTGTTTTTGTTGAATGAAGGTCGTATCACATCCGGCTCCAGATTGGCCTCTGTTATTAGCAAAACTGACTTGGACGTTCGTGAGAAATCTTACAACTTGCGTGTTCAGCAGCTGAACAAAAATCCTACGCTACATCTGTCATTGACAAGGCTGGCCATCAGAAACCTACCTCGTGCTATGAACGAAAAAGCGCTCAAAGCTCTTGGTCGTAAAGCTATTGTTCAGTTTGGTGTGGAAGTCAAAGAGGGTAAAAGACAGCCACTGAATAAGGAAGAGTTTGCCAGGTCGCAAAGACACAAAGAGTTCATTGAAGAGAAACTTGGTGTCAAACCAGAAGATAAGAAAAAGACAAAACAGACTGGAGTTGTTAAACAAGCAAAGGTCATAAACGAAGTTAAGGGGTCTGGTGCTATGGGTAGATCTAGGGGGTATGGTTTCTTGGAGTTTCGTGACCATCACCATGCTCTAATGGCTCTTCGTTGGTTGAACGCGCACGAGGTTGGTCGTGAGGACATTTTGGTTGGACTCAATGAAGAACAGAAAAAAATGGCTGAAAGTGAAGGTACTATTACTAGACGTCGTCTTATTGTTGAGTTTGCTATTGAAAACGCCAAAGTCGTGAAACGTCGTCACGACCAGATAATCCTTGGCAAGAGGAAGAGCAGGCATAATGCAAAGGAGGACCAATCTCAGAAACCCTACACACGAGAGAGGTCAAGTGATCGCAATGAAAAACGTGCAGATTCCAAGAAGAACGGGAATTTCAACAAAAGATCCAGGGAGAGAGAGTCTGAAGGAAGATCTGACAAAAGATTCAATGGTAGTAAAAAGAGAAAAACAGATGAATCTAATATCAACGGAAAGAGTGGGCTCAGTGGTGATGTTAAGAGATTGATTGGGTTCAAGAGAAAGCGTAGACAGGAAAAAAAATAGTTATAGACATGTAATTTATTTAATGATTTCGTGGTGGCCGTTTCATCAAAGACATGGTATTCTCAACCCATTTATCCGCTCCACCTTCCATCGCTATAATCTCGTATATGGATTTAGGTAAGAAGTTATTTGGGAGGTAGCCAATCAAAGCTGCATTTCGCGTTGAAGGGATTCTAAGCATCTCACGATCAACCTGCCAGCCGTACATGGTTGCAATATATTCAACATGATCGACCAAAGTGGCATATCTGGAATTCGATGTGTAGGAGGTTATTTGGTTTCCCTGGATCCCACCCTTGATGGCCGGATACCGAACCTTTTCACCATTCAGGTTATGAGAGCAACAAGGTATTACCATGAAAGGATATCCCAGTAATGGAATCCATGTGGTGAGCTCATCTGAATGGTTGCCAATGATGAAGGTATTTTTAGGGAACTCGGCAGCATTGACCTGAGGAGAGTTAAGCAGATCTCCCGCACTGAATAACTCAACAAGCTGATGTTTGTCTGATAATTGTAAATCTTCCGGCAACTCCTTAGTAATGGGTATCTTGAACACTTTTCCATTGTCAGAGAAGTAATGGGATCTGGCGGCAGGGTGGGGTCTCAGCAGGACGCTGGGTATGATCACTTGTTCTTTTAATCTATTTTGGACTTCCTCAGGATACATTTGCCATGACTTACGGGCACGAGCATCTATTCCTATACCTTTATAGCCCTCCATGGTCAGAATATGAACCAATAAACCGTTTCCGCAACCAAGGTCCCTGAATTCAAACATCTCCTTGTCTGGATATATCTTGCTCCAAAATTCTATCAAAAATGCAGCAATTGATATATCCTCAAAAACATGTTTTCTAGGGTCTGTATTCTCTCTCCAGTCATCGACCAGTGCCTTAGCATATCGTTGCTTCAAAGTTATGTACCGGTCCTGGAATGCAACTTTAGAAACCACCAAATCGTGATTCACCCGTTTCTCATAGCCTTTCAAAACACCGTCTGAGTGTCTTTGAGCAGTACACACTAACCTGTATGCTATTCTGATGGGCCTTTCAATTGGCTTCATCGTTTTTAGTGTCTCCATGCTTTCAAATGGCATGTAATGGATGGACAACTTTTTTTTGGAGTACAGAAGTCCAATAGACTTCATGGGCGGAAGATAAAAAGGAGTTTCGTCGGCACTCTCTATGTGAGGAGTGTAAATTATCAAAATGGAACCTTCATTGTCCTCCATCAACAAACAAGTCTGATTTATCACATAGTCCTTCGAAGGATTACGCGGAATGATTCGTCTCACCATCTCAACTTTCGGTCTGAACGCGGAGTTCACCGGAACATGTTTTATCTCTATATCCTCTGTGTAGCGAGTTTTGATGGGTTCGTCCGGTTGATCACTGGTAATAGAAAGCTCTTTGGGATTTTCAGCGATAAACTTCTCCAGAAACGGCTCATCTGTTCCCTCTGTGTATGTATACACATATTCCTTTAATACATCGGCCCTGAGGATAACAGTGGAGTTAATATTAGGATTTTTGAGCAGGTTACTCATAGCCTGAATAAAATGGGCACCTTCGAAAGCCACTGGAATTTCAAATATTCCGCACCATTCTGGTCCCAAAAAAGACTCCTTATTTCTAATATTTGGCATCTCCCGAGAACTCAAAGTTTCCTCGGTATTACGTCGAGGAGAAAGCGGTCTATCGGACATGTTGGATCAAGTAGAAACAAGTGAAAAAAAACAGTCGATCGGCTCCTGAAGGTCGATCGACTGTTCTGAAAAAAGAAGTAAAAGGTGTCATATCCATAAAAATTAACCCAGCCTAATTTTGAATCCATGTCTGCATCAGCGTCTCAGTTCCAACAACTAGAAAAACTAGGAGAAGGTACATATGCCACTGTATTCAAAGGACGCAACCGTGCTTTGGGTACGTATGTGGCTTTGAAGGAAATCAATCTGGATAGCGAAGAGGGTACGCCATCAACAGCTATAAGAGAAATATCTATCATGAAAGAATTAAGACATGAAAATATCATTACGCTATACGACGTTATTCATACTGAAAACAAGCTTACACTGGTTTTTGAGTATCTTGACAAAGACTTGAAAAAATATATGGACACCAACGGTTACAATAAGACCGGGGCTTTGGAGCCTCAAATAGTGAAGTCTTTCATGTTCCAATTACTTAGAGGGATTATGTTTTGTCACGACAATCGGGTACTCCACCGTGATCTAAAACCACAGAACCTTTTGATCAGCAGCAAAGGGGAGCTTAAGCTTGGCGATTTCGGACTAGCAAGAGCTTATGGCATTCCGGTCAACACCTTCTCTAATGAGGTGGTGACTTTGTGGTATCGTGCGCCGGACGTTCTCCTTGGGTCGCGAAGTTACTCAACCTCAATAGATATGTGGTCTGCAGGATGTATCATGGCAGAGATGTTTACTGGAAAACCTCTCTTTCCAGGTTCTTCCAACGAAGACCAATTACTGAAGATCTTTAGAATTATGGGTACACCCAACGAAAGAACCTGGCCAGGGGTCACCAATTATCCCAATTATAGATCAAACTTCAATGTTTTTATTCCACAGGACTTGCATGTTTTGATCCCCAACATGGATGATCTCGCTTTGAATTTGTTGCAAGGATTGCTGCAGATGAGACCTGAATTAAGATTGAGCGCTCGCCAGGCTCTGCAACATGGTTGGTTCAACGATTACACGGGAAGCTCTGTCTCAGAAAGTCCCATTTTTGACCAGAGCTCTCAACAAATAAATTATTAGTTAGTTAATCAAATTGATAACATCCGGCGTTGGCTTCAGTCCTAGATTTTCAAGCATATTGAAATGACTGTAGTTTCTTGAGTTCATGATGAAGCTCCAAAGCTCTATATTGCAAGCAAGTTTGGTTAAATCGCACTCTCCGATCAAATACTCCAGTAACCTATACTCCTTGAATTTAATGCAATTTATTATCACACTAGCGTCGATTATCTTCGATTGGGAACTATTTTCAGTCTCACATTTCACGGGTCTGTTGTTTTCCACCAGTAGCTGGTAAACATTGAGTTCTATTGTTGATTTATTATTATGCGTCTGCTTGCAAGAATTGGAAAGATAAAGTAATAGATTCACCATAAGATACAGTTCTGCTTTGAACTTTTTATTTTTCAAAATAAGTGCAGTAATTATCGCTATCTTGTCTTTGTAGTTGCTGTGAATATAATCAATGTCCCTGTAGTTATCTCCATCAAGAAATGGAAAAATTATCGGCGTATTCTTGTGCGCTTCCAATATTTTATCCTTTATATCTTGCTCCTCTTTTTCTTTCATCTCTTCCAGTTGTGAAGGAATCATCATAATTTCCTCCGTGGGTAAAATAAGATCGGGCCTAAATGATTCCACAAATGAAAAACTCATGAAGGGTGAAGTGAAGCACTCGTCGTTCAAAATAGTTATTTGAAACTTGGAAGTGTAAACGTACGAGGAAATTTGTATTTCGTGTTCTCTGCTGTCTAGTTGTGCCCTTAATGCGTGGATATTGTGGTCATGGCTCATGTCATCACTGACACGTCGTTTAATGAAAGAAAACTTTCTGGGCTTTATACGAATCGTTGTTAGATACTTGCTTGTCAAAATTTGTTTGGCTAAAGTTGAGTAATTCTGAGTGACCAAACAATGAAACAATTTATTCACCTGGCCAAGCTTGTCCAAATTCTCAGACTTCGCAAACACATCCAAAAGAATTTCTATTGGTAGCTGAGCAAAGCTCGTAATTCTGGGTTGTACCCGCAGCTTCTTGTTTTTGGGAATCACTATCGAATGTTTCTTGGTAGACCTGCATTTGTAAGAAGAGTTGAACTCTTCAAGCTGTTCCGCACCCACAAATATTCTTTTGGTGCCTCGTTTTTGCCGTCGAGAGGATGATCCCACATCCAGCTTCAATATAACGCCAGGTACTATGAAGCCCATTTAAGCAAAACAAATAATTCAATAAAAATATTTTCGCTTATATAATCTGATGATTTACATTTCTCTTATCAGAAAAATTATCCCCAATTTATCAATTTTGAAATATGAAAGCAGCAGGCATCGCTATTGCAGGGTCTCTTTTGCTAACTGGCGTTACATTGCTTGAGCTTTATATCTCTGAAATAGAAATATATGTTGAAGCAAGCCAAAAAACTTGGTTGCGAACTTTGCTTAGACACTCTTACAACCTCAATCAACACGCTTCATATTTTTTGACTCGCTTGAAGGGTAAATTGCTAAGAAAGTCAATTAGGGGTACACATGGTGGACAAATTGACTACTTGCTGATCTACCCAATTAAAGCTGTATCAACTGGACTCAAAGTTGAGGAATGGGAAGTCGATGAGTATGGACTAAAACATGATAGGCAGTATCTTCTAGGTTCCTATGATGCTAGTAAGCAGATGTATACCCCTATCGTGCTAAAGCAAGCGCCAAAATTATCCACTGTGAATGTTTTTTTGGATGGCAACAAGTTCAGGTTCGAATATCGCGGAGCTGGTAGCACGGTCAGCTTCTTTTATCTCCCTGTTGATGTAAGTGAAAAATATGTCATTGACAACAGCTCTTTCGGTGCTGAGGTAAAGACTGTAAAACTGTGGAAAATGGATTTAGAAGGTTTTGTTTTGGACAATGTTGTAAGTGCTGACTTCATAAGCAGCATGGATCTTCCGCCTGAGACGGTTCTTATTTACTCTCCGTTTGGTAAGGCCTGTAAGATTGGGGCACCCAAAAAGCTGGATCGAAACACTTTATTTCAAGATTACTATCCTATGCTTATGGCCTCACAAGAGAGTTTTGATGAAGTGAAACGATGTGCTGGAGATGAAGGAGACTACGTTCAAATGGAATCTTTCCGCCCAAATGTCATCATCAGCGGAGTCCAAAAGCCATTCGCTGAAGATCTCTACCATAAGTTTGACATTGTTAGTGAGACAGAAAGATACGGCTTCACAGGAGCACTGAAATGTGTGAGATGCTCGATTCCCAATATCAAGTTGAGTAAAGGTGTTTTTGACAAAAAAGGCACAATATCCAAGACAATGGCTAGATACAGGCGGGTAGACGAAACAAATCCCTACCAGAGTTGTTTTGGGATGTACATTATTCAACATCAGACCAGCTTCAAACTTAAAAAGGGTGATTGCATTGATGTCCTGCTGAAAAAAAGCCTAATCATGGGTGAAAATCCATTCAAATGATTAACCAGATCGACTTATCGATTCTATAACTTACACTCGTCTGATACATATCTTAGTGGAGAACCCCCGGTATGGAGAACCTTGTTCAAAGCTTCCTGGGAGATCCTTCGAATAATAACATGGATATGGGGAATTGATTTGACGCTTTGTAGCTTGGCCCAATTCTTGAACCACGCAATATCCTCTCGCGGTATTCCTAGCCAATTGCAAAATGTTTCACGTACATATCTCTCCACAATCTGCTTTGTCTCGGTCGGTATGTCGCCAAGTTCGGAATCCGGGTCAGGAGGTAAGGCGAACTTGACCCAAACACATAGATGTTCTACGCCAGGCTCCAGAAAGTATGGAAACGAATTTCGAATTATTTTCATATCTTGAGCACAAGCAAATGGCCTTGTATCTTTTGGCCTCACAAATTTCTCTATCACGACATCGGAAGGTGTGTCCAAAGGAATATCCTGTGGAATCCATCTTAATTCCTTCTCCAGAATATAGGTGACCATATCAGCTCCCTCGCTCTTGAACTTCTCCTTGTGCTGGTTGTACTCGTCCATCACTTCCGGTGAGCGAACTAGCAGGTCTATCCTTCCATTGGCGACCAAATTTTGTACCAGCTCAAAGGGCATCGGCCTTTGTGTCACACGTTCACTCATAGTCTAATTGTTTCAAAACTGAGATAATTAATTAGGTAACGCTGTATTTTATGATTTACACCTCACTCCAAGTATCACCCGTTTGAGGATCGCAGAATTGAGGTCGTGATGGCTGAGATGATCAGCTATTCAGATTCCAAATGGAAATACGGTATACGACGTTTTCAGATGATGCAAAAGTGACTATTGGTCATCTCGTATGTTACTGGTCATGTCCACTCAGAGGCACAGAAGATTCAAAATTACCTCTAGAATTATTATTATTCTCTAGTACATTCTCGAAAAGGGTAAAAATCCAATTTCATTTTAAGGAATCAGTTGATATAAAAAGATGCATATTATAAGTTAGCTGAATTTTATATTCGTTTTGTAATCATGGATCAGATCATTCAGCAATATCTCAGAGAAATACTCAGCGAGCAAGGATATAGACCGCAACCCCAGTGGTCCACCTATCACGTTCAGCCTCAATATCCGATAGGAGCTCGAGCAAGAAGAGGATACCCGCAAGTCCCTGTGCAATTCCCTTATGAGTATTACACTGATGAGCTCAATGCTCCACAGGGAGGAGATCCCATGAATGCTAGTGAGTCGTCGGATGAGGCTATCCGTGATGATGACAACGTTCAATACAGACTTGAAAATCTGGTTGGTCCTTATTTTGCTAGAAAAGCAAACCTTGCTTCCAAAGGTTTTGTTTCGGAGCCAAAAGTTCCAAATTCATCAAAGCTTACCAGCTCAAAGAATGAAACGGCCGTGTCGGATGCACAGGAACCTCAACCACCGACAGCTGCAGAATTGAGCTATAAGCCCGATAATGATAATAAGCCAATCAGAAAAAGCTCTACTGGTTTGAATCTGCACACAAAGAAAGCCGAGTCAAAACTTGATCCTTTGGAGATATCTGCTCCGCAACACAAAACAAGCATGCCATTTTCACCAGCTGTTAACGTTTATGATTTCCCTGAAAACTACATTATCGCAATAGCTCTTCCTGGAGTTTCCAAAGAGTTTGTTGATGTGGAGTTCCATCCAACTTCATCCGAGCTTGTTATCAAAGGAGATGTGCAAAACAAGTATCTATCTGATGATTCAACTGTGGACAACTCTAAAATTGTGCGTGTTTCGGAACAAAGGTTTGGTTCTTTTGAAAGGGTGATCAAACTACCTTCTACCCCAGACGTCAAAGAAGAACAGATCAGTGCTAAATTTCAGTTGGGAATGCTTGAAATCAAGATTCCCAAGCTAAGTGATTCCGAGAAGATCAAGAAACCGAGAAAGATCACGTTGGAAGAGATTCCAGATGAGGAACTGGAAAGAGAAAGCCAAGAAATGAAGTAAATAGATTAAGGAAAAACGAACGCAGTTTATCAAAATTTATTGTATTAGTCTAAACAGCATACTTTTCAACTATAGAGTCGAACAGTTTATCCTTCTCTTGCATGTCAGCTAAATAGCTACAATTTGGAGCAGTAGCTTTTAATTGTTTGAGTAACTCAGAGTAGTCTTCACCTTGTAGAATTTGGAAGGAAATTCTGTTAATCAGCAAATCAGTGTTCCATTGTGAAAGTGAAATTTCTCCATATTCGGCTATTTTGTTTAGGATATCTTGTGCTTCAGGAAAATGCAACAATTTCATGTTAGACACAAACAAACAGAGAAGGTTTTTGATGCTGACGGTGTTTTCATTCGAGGACAATTCGTCGTAGTAGTAGTATGCGGACTTCAATAAGTCATCGAAATCACCTAAATCAAACCAAGACTGAGCGAGCGTAAAGACGGGATTGTCTTGAGAAATCTTACCAAAGTCTGATAAAATTTTGGATGCTTCTTTAGTCCTATTCAACAGCAGGTGGACATAGACGAGCAAAGAGATATTTTCAAATTCTTCAGAGCTCGAAAGAACTGAAATGGCTGAGTCAAACTCTTCGAGGGCTACAAAGTAAAGTCCGCCCAAAATGTTGACAAGTGCATTTTCGACATTCTCAGACACAAGACTCTCGAAATCGTTTGATTTCGTGTTGCCCGATTTCAAAAACATTGTGTATAGCTCCAATGCCTTGAACTCAATGGCAAAAGACTCAGATCCAGCGATTTCGCCAATTTTCGACTCAGCAGCTTCATATTTTCCTAAAGCCAATAAGGATCTTATTTGTAGTTGATATGCTCTGACTTTATTCTCGTCATTGGAAAATATATGATCATCAAGATTTGTGTCAGCAAGTTCTGTGTATCTGGCAGCAAAAAATTGCTGTCTTAATTGATAAAGTTCACCACTATCACTGAACGCATCCATGGTGTTATAAGAATATATAGGTGTTTTTATTTTTAACTCTCAACTTAGTTGTCATTTGGGCTGAGGTGTGATTTTAAAACTTTGAATTACTCTACATCAACAGATCATTAAACGTTCAAATCGAAGATATCATTAAAAAGTATAAACCCAATTAGTATGTTACACTAAAACCTCGCACAATAATACCATGTTAAATAAACCTAAGATCTCTCACCTCTGAGTCTTCTGGCAAGTTGAATATCCTTCTTTTGGATGGTAACTCTCTTAGCGTGGATGGCACACAAGTTGGTGTCCTCAAAGAGGGAAACAAGGTAAGCCTCAACAGATTCTTGCAAAGCACCAATAGCGGAAGACTGGAATCTCAAGTCGGTCTTGAAATCCTGAGCAATTTCTCTAACCAATCTTTGGAAAGGCAATTTTCTGATCAGCAATTCAGTAGATTTTTGGAATCTTCTAATTTCTCTGAGGGCAACAGTACCTGGCTTATATCTGTGAGGCTTCTTGACACCACCAGTAGCTGGGGCAGACTTTCTAGCAGCCTTGGAAGCAAGTTGCTTTCTTGGAGCCTTTCCACCAGTGGACTTTCTAGCTGTTTGTTTTGTTCTGGCCATTTAAATTAAATGCGTTCAAAAAGTGATGAAATGCATTCAAGCGGACAGTCATGTATTTATAAGAAATTAGGCCTCACGCCCACGGACATGATTTTACGCTCTATAACATACCACAGTTTACTCCTTTTGATGAGTAAATTTTAGTCCTTTTTGTTTTTTTTTCGCGAACTAGCTGGCGTATACTTTTTGGTGCGAATTCGAGATGATCACATTCCAAATCGCAACCCGCAGCGATTAATGAGTATAATTTTTACACAACGCGTGTGGAAATTTGAGACCACCAAGAATAAGTAATATGATTGGCTGTTATTTTGACTATGATCGATTTTCGCAATTCTAGCTTACTGTATATATAGCTCCCTTTCTGCAATAGTGGCAAATACTAAAAACAAATATCAAATATGTCCGGTAGAGGAAAAGGTGGTAAAGGTCTAGGAAAAGGTGGTGCCAAGAGACACAGAAAGATTCTTAGAGATAACATCCAAGGTATCACTAAGCCTGCCATTAGAAGACTCGCAAGAAGAGGTGGTGTTAAGAGAATTTCCGCCCTCATCTACGAAGAAGTCAGAGCAGTGTTAAAGTCATTCTTGGAAAATGTGATCAGAGATGCTGTTACATACACAGAGCATGCTAAGAGAAAGACCGTCACTTCTCTGGATGTTGTTTACGCTTTGAAGAGACAAGGTAGAACCTTGTACGGTTTTGGTGGTTAAATGTGTTTTTATAGGGATAATTAATGAAATATCTGGTGTAAGGAAGATTTCCTTGGTTTATTGAGCGGTTAAATTTATTTGATATTATTACTCGACTTTACTTGAGCGCTTCCCAAGCTCCCGATATTTTGCCCTTGAATCATATGGGAGAGACTGCAGCGGGCCACGGGCCCTGAGAGGCTAAAAAAAAGTTTGCGCCCTCCTGGCTTTTCTGCAAAAAACTGCATGCAGGCGGATGGCAGGAAAAGTTTTTTTTCTTTATAAAAGGAAAAGAGTCAGCCAGCAAAATTTTGTGGGCAAAAAGGTTTACTTGTTTTCGTTAAGCAAACCTCAAACCTTTTAAGTGATCATATTATCAGTTGGAGACCACAAGGGAGCTATTACAAATACTTCTGTTTTTACTCCTTTTGTTTCACTAGTGTCAACAACGAACAGATCACAAACTCAGGATTTTTCCTACAAGGAATTTACGGAACAGAATAAGCACTTGAGATATTAAGTTACTCTCAATCCTATCTGTTTTTTTGTCCTTGAAAAAGCTTGCTGCTAGGATCTTCTGCTCAACAGGACGACCTTTTAATTAAGTTATCGTCTTTGTACCCTTTAATCATGTTTTCATCGGGAAAGAATTTTTTTCAACAACCAATGTCAGGAGTGTTACCTCAATATCACCAACGCCATGCGTCTTTTCAACCTAACGGTCAACAATATGTTGGAAATCCTCCTGTTTCGCAACCATATGGCCACCAACAATCTGTTAGCTACTCAGGTGGTTACGGTCTAGGTGGTTACTACGCTCCTCCAACTGACTATTTTTCGCTACCACAATTTCAAATGGCCCAACCTGTTGATGAATCTTCTCAGCCTAAGCCTGCAGGTGGTGTGTCGTCGGTTCTCAATTATGATTTGGACCAGATGGTCAAATTCGTCTGTTGGTTGAGTTATGGACTGATGAAAAGGACTGATAATCCCTCTACTATATTTCATAACAACATCAAGTCTGTGTTGTCTGCAACTAGGCTGCCTAAATCAACCATTGTTTTGGCCCTTCTTTACTTGTCAGACAAAATGGAGGGAAAGAAAGACTACAGCTCAGAGGACTTAGATGTGTTTGAGAGCTTGATCACTTCTCTAGTTCTTGCTAATAAGTTCAATGATGATAGTACTTTCAGAAACAAATCGTGGTCGGATGCAACAGGACTTCCTTTGGATCGAATCAACACGCTCGAAAGAGAATGGTTGAGTTCGATAAAGTGGAGATTACACTATGAAGACGGTTTCTCTTGCATTGAGGAATGTTGGAAGACTTGGTGCCTAAAATTCCAGGCCACCCCCGTTCAAAACACCAATAGCGACCCATACATGACTACGTCAGGAATGGAAACACCCCCTTTTTACCAAGTGGGTACTCCATTCGATCATCGGTCGCCCTCAAGTTCATTGTTTTCTTTGAATTCTCAATTTTCTCCTGCTACCACTCCTATGAACTCGTCTCCCTATTATAACGAGTGTCAGCCTTCAATGCAGCAGGTGTTTGAAAATCCGTACCAGCTGCAGTACAACAAGTCATTATTTAGCGCTCCAGCTCCAACAGCCAATGACTATTTTTCTCTTCAGTCGCAACCAGTCTCGAGATCTGCATTCAAGCAGTCCGGAATGTCTGTGGCTGCTACTCAACGTTACTATCCTCTCAGTTATCACCAGCAGATTATTCCTGCTTCCATGACTACTGGTGTGTGCTACAGTAACCCAGCCACCGCAAATACTGTTTACCAACAGCAGCATTTACCTCAATATCAACAGCAGTACGAACATCAGCACCAAGATTCTTATAATTATTGTGCTGCCACTGCTTGTTGACTGCTGAAGCCTGTGCCTTTTCTGGTTACTAAAATATGTTTGTTTTCCTCGTTTTTTGAAACATTGGCCTCAAATAGAAGTGCTCTGTTTTTTGACGGTCAAGTGTTCAACCTCGATATTACTAAATATTAATTTCATTCAATATTGACTTATCGAAACTATCTGGGTGTAGAGGTTTTGCAACTTTTTGATTAGCCTTGCTGTGTAAGTATTTTTTAACAAGCTAAGTTTCATTTTGATTCGTGTCTGCTAGTTCACAATTCTGTTCAGCAAACAAAGTGTACCATGTCGCTGCAAATGAATTTAGTTTTCAGCCTATTAGTCGCTGAAATGACTTTGATGGCGATCTTGGTCATGCCCCTGCCCCACAAAGTGCAAGATGGGGTGGTCAATGCGTCTTATCACCTTTTGCAAAATCCGAATATCAAAGTCGGCCTTGGTTTTGGAGCAGTTGTTCTTGGCATGATGTTTATGGATGCCTTCAAGACTGCAATGCCTGCACTTTCTAAACAATACCACCCAGGAATGCCAATGACAGCGGCAATGAATTTGCCCCCTGTTCCTCCAGTGATGGGGGCTGCCTCGTGGACTGAAGTCCGTGTGCGCAAATTCCATGCTCAGCGAAACATGTATCTTACTGGTGCTACTTTGTTCCTGGGGATTGCGATTTATTTCAATATCATTTTGCTCAAGAGTCTTGTGAAGAATAAAAAGAGTCTTATTGATATCACAGCCAAAAATAGTAAAGGGATTATGAAAGAGGTGTCGAGTGTTGAGTATGAAAAACTCAAACAGGACCTAAAGAAGAAAGAAGTTGACGCTGAAAATCTTAAAAAACAAGTCAAAAGATTACATGATGCATATCAAGAGAGAGCAGACAGTGAGAGAGATGTTTCGGAAAGCTGTAGCTCCAAGAAGGACGAATAGACCGGTTATAGCAGCTCTGTTCAGAAATGAAATATAAGTAGTCTCTCCATGGTTTGTCTTAACGAGGTCAGAGAGATTCCCATTTCAGTTATTCATCATTAAGAGCATGCCTGTGTTGTCAATTCTTATCCGTAAAAGTTGAAGACACAAGTGATAGTTGATCTAAACATCATCTACGTGAGAAAAAAACTTCACAAAATTTCAACACTCATAAGAATATTGAATATTCATGGGCTACATAACCTTTCTTATTATTTAGCATTTTTATTCAACTGGAATAAATCTTTCGCAAGTATGCAAGGATACGGTAAGAAATACGATCTCCCGCGGCCATATTCGATGAAGCCCAAACGGGGAGGGCTGGACAAATTGCCTAAGAACTATTTCACAACTCCACAAAGAAAACTACTAGGATACATCATATTCTTTTTTCTTTTTTCGCTTGTTGTTCTGCAATGTATTCCAGAGCAAGATCAAGATCCGACCTATGAGTTGGATCTCGCAGATTCGGAAACAAATATTGATATACTGAAAGATGAGAGTGTGGTGAAAAAGGGAAACTCGAAAAGACCACTTGATGACGATTACAGCGCTGACTACGACAAGGTCCTGAACAGTTTGAAGTCTTCCAAGGACACTGAAGTCGACGGTGGACATTCATCTGTTGAACAAAGAAATAAGGGCAAAAACATTAAAGGAGTCAGAGGTAAGGCGTCAGAATCCGAGTTGTTCAACGATATCACGGAAGAGGATTTAATTGACAACACTGTGCCCGTGTAAATTACGATGTCTATAGTAATCAATTAATTGAGTGCCTTATTTCGAAATTCCCCTACCCACTGCATCAACACGTTCTTGCCAAATAGTCTTTCCGGTGCATGAGCAAACATACTTATCGTTTTCCCAAACTCCTGCACTGCGAGCAATGACTCCGCAAAGACTTTCCCAAAACACATTCCTGGGCTCATGTGACACCACGAGAGAACGACCAATCATCCCTGAAATTCCCAATGGCACTTTCAAAAATTCCTGACATTTGTATAGCTCACCATCTTTCTCTTTGGCCTCGATTGGAGGGAAGTCATAGACGGATTTACCAGTGGTCAACGCACCCTTCCATATGTTTCCACTCTCACGGATGCTTGGATAATATGTTCCCTGCTTGACACCATTTAGGGTCAAATCCACGTACATCTCACTGTCGCTGACGGCAACCATGCGCGCCAGGCCCTTGACAGGCATCTGGCGATCGACATCATCAAACGACTCCAGAATGCACACAGCAGCAGAGTTTGGTTGACCTGATCCACGTATGATTGCATCCTTTCCTATCTTCTGGATTGTATCTATTATTCTGGAGGGCGCGACTGATCCACGGACTGTGACCTTCTGGGAGTCCAAATCAACGTCCAATTTGGAGATGCCTTGCAAGTCCTTTAAAGCTGAGGAAACGGAGTCCACACAAGACTGACAGTGCATTGGCACAGCATAAACAGCCTGTTGTTAGAAAACCCGTATTTGTTGATTAGTACTCACCTCAAATTCGTCAGTAGCAGCTGATGGCATATTAGTAATAGACATAAAAATTGAACTCTATCTTATTTATTTGTCAACAGGTGCCGGGAGTGTCATAACTGGTTGGTTGTTTTGGCGTATTTTCGGTAATGTCTAGTTTCAAGCGTCACTGGCCAGTAGCCAAGTACTCTCTCAACGTTTGTTTGACGTTTTTGTCGTGGGTTCCTGTGGCCTACGTGATCACCGAACATGTGGCATACATAGGTAAAATCGAAGGAATGTCCATGAAACCCACGTTCAATCCCCCAGAGTCGCCCAACACTCGCAACCACGTCCTGCTATGGAAGTGGGGAGTCACTAATGTCAACAATCTTGAGGTGGACGATGTGGTTTTTCTGCGATCACCGATTGACCCAAAGAAAATATACACCAAAAGAATCAAAGCTAAACAAGGAGACCTGGTGGTACCACGTTATCCAGATACGCGGTCGAAAGTGTTGGTACCCGTGAATCATATTTGGGTAGAAGGAGATAATGTCCATTCGATTGACTCCAACACATATGGCCCCGTGAGCACAGGCCTTGTTGTTGGTAAAGCCAAATACTTGATCTGGCCACTGAACAGGCTGGGTCCTATCCCCCCTGGAGGCCGAGAATGCAGGGAGGCGAAGCTCCGAAATGACTACAGATAGTTACGCACAAATAAATCATTCCATGATGCAATGTCTATTTCTTGATAATCGGAGTATCTATGTGTTTTTCAAACCGTTTGCCCAGGTCAGACAGATGGGGAAAGTGAGGTGGCGTTGTCGTGAGGGAGCCCACGGTCTTGGAACGAAAATGAAGTGATTTTCGATGAGGCAGATTAGGCAATTTGAACAGCTTCTGAGGACTGCTTGGCTTTTTTTGTTCAGGTAGCTGAATGAATTTTGGTTTTGAGATAGGTGAGTTTTTGAGCACTGTGGTGCGTTTGACTACTGGGGACTCCTCGCATAGATCATCCAGATCGATCCCTCCTCCAATCCCGCCAAACTCACCCACGTCTGAAGCATCCAGGTCCAACTCCACGTTGCTTATTTCCGCTCTAGATTCCAAACTAAAAATACTGCTGGTGCTTTTGCTTGACTCGGCAAAGCTCAAGACGGATGTTGATGTATAGCATTTGCGCAAAGATAACGTTGTTGTGTTGCTTTGCATTGATGGTCTTCTGTTGAGACTCATCTTTGAGTCTTTGCGCAGCTTATATAGACCGTCTTCACATTGATCTTTAAACTGGGGATCATGCATTTCAATGTAGTTTAAAGGATAACAATGAACTCCACTGAATTTTTCGTAAAATTTCTTGTACCCTCCTTCCAAAATCACGATGTCAGGGTAATATAGGTGAGGGTAGTACTCCTTGTTCAGATATCTATCCCAGGTTCTCAAAACATTGGCCATCAATGGGCCGCGGTGAGAAGAAAATTCGCAGTGAAAGATTAAAAGCTTTCGACCGCTGGCCGTATGCTCCATTGGAGTCTTCTTGATGACTGATTGATCTAACAGAAGCTCCTCCAATTCACGTTTTGAAGAAACGTTCAGAGCGCAGTCGATATGACCTCCTTTGAACTCATACTCAAAACGACAATCGATCACCATAAGCTCGTCAAAGTACTCTAGGTATTTCTTGGAAGTCTTGCCCTCATCCCGATTCTTGAACGTCATTAATATCTCGTGAAACTGGTCCACATCGATACGAGGGAGCGTACAATGATCCACGGAAAAAGTCTCAATAGGGCTTTTCGCCAACATAGAGTTTCCAGGTCCAAAATCAGAGCCACAATCCTGAATGCTCAATTGTTTCCGAAATTGAATTCCTTCTTCACCGAAATTGAGCTCATTGATGGTGTTAGTTAGCTGGTTTGCTCCATCCGAGAGAGCTTCCATGTTACTCTCCAAATTCGTTGTGGAAAGTTTGAAGAGATTGGGTCTGGCTGAAGAATAAGAGGGCTGGATCAATGAAGTGGCTCTTTGAAGTTTGTGTTTAATATCACAGTTGAGTTCCAGACGTGTCCGACTATGGGAGCGATTCTTTTGTTGTAGTGGAGAACCCACTTGCAAACGAGCTGTTTCGTCTTCATAGTCGGAATCCTCGTTTTCGCTCGACGAGGACGATTCCGATGAATTAAGACTGTGGTGTTCTGGATTTATGAGCGAGAAACTTTTCTTGAGCCTGTTGTTCCCAATGATGGACTGTGTTTCAGGCGACACCTCGGAAGGTGGGGGGATTGACAAAGGTGTAGAGGTGTCAAAAAGAGATTTTGATCGGTTGTGAAAGATTGTGTTTTTGGAGCACCCCGAAAGCGAAGAGGATGAACTAGAGCGATGGTGGTAGAAAGACGACGCCAGTGAGTCTGACTTGAACGCTGATGGCTTCTTTCCCTTTCTGAATAGGAATTTTTTAGAGTTTTCCTTGTTCTCTTCGCTCACCATGCTAGGTAATAAAATCTTCTTCGGATTGGCCGAATGACTAGCATTTACATGGAAGTTGGTTGAGAAATCGGCTGCCAACACTGAACATGTGGGTGAGTCAACTTTGGGAGACATTGTGAGCGGCCGTTTCAGCGAATTCGTGCGCTGATGAGATAATGGCCGAAGGGGCCGAGACTTTACTGAAGCATTGAGCAAAGGAGAGTTCTGAAGTTCATTGCTGGCACTAGTATCGGAACGATTGTAGTTGGGAGAATCTATCTCCATATGCATGCTCATGAGACTAGTAGAAGGAGATTATCAATTGGTAGGGTTCACCACTTCAGATAGCATGAAAAAAACAGATGTGTCGTATGGAGTTATGAAAGCGCTTTAACTTTTTAATTTTTTTGATCAGATCCTACCTATCCTACTTCCTAAATCAAACTACAATAGTCCTGGATTGTTCTATTATACAAATAATTATTTCCATTTCAGCACTATTTTGATTCACTACGATTGTTCAGGGATTGAGATTCTGCAGCCTAATGTTTCATTTATTGTTGACAGGATTTCAGTTGCCAAAAATATTTTGTTTTCGTTTCTACATCTGGCAGGATGATATTCGGAAAACAGTGTTTACTTTTTCCAATTCGAGAATTTAAAAAACAAACTCGCGTTTATGTCCAGCACGCCAGACACATCCTTACCAAATTCAGATATAGTGCGGTCCAAATAAGACGCGAATCCCTGATCTACCAGTGGGCCCTGGATAGCAGGTGTGCTGAATTAATACGTAATTATAAATGTCTGCTACGCAGCACTGTTGGTACTGACGTTTGGCAATGCATTATAGACAGGTAAGACACTTAATTGCTTGAATTATGATAGTATTCTACTTGTTCTTAAGATTCGCAAGCACTTCCTCGTACTTTCCATGAGTCGCATTGTTGGCGCGCAACAGCTTCTTTTCTGCTTGATCATACCACTCTTCTTGTTTCGTGCTTCCAACTTCGAATAAATTCCCCATCAAGATTTCGGCCTCTGCCAAATCCACCCATGTCTGCGGGTCTTCTTCGTCCCACGCGTCCTTCAAATACTCGATTGCAATGCCCACTAAATCTTGGGCCTCTTTCTGGATTTTTTTCACGTCACTTTTATCTGCCTGTTCTTCTTCATCGTCTGAGCCGTACTCCAAGGCCAGAAATTGGGCCATTGGGCCTTCTGCCTCCATTAGATATGACTGTCCCAGTTTCTTGACAACTTTACGTCTAACAGTACTTTCAGGCTTCTCAGCCTTGTCCATTAAGGATAAGCACTTCTGCATGGTGTCTCTCCAAAAAATGTTGTAGTCGTCTGACATTTTGATTCCATATAAGGGATGCTCGGGGCTCAGGTTGGCTTCTGGAAGAATGTCTTCGTCATCTGACTCCTCTGCATCACTATCAAGACCCTCGTTGTATTCGCGGCCAAAATTATCCACTATATCCAGTAAATCATCAAGTGAGTCTAAAATGTCTAATAAAGAGCTTTCATTGAAAATATGCCAGTTTTGCTTCTTCTCTGCTGTAGATATTCCAAGCGAAATCAAACGCAAAACCTCATCTAGCATCTCTGACAAGTCAGGGTACTTTGTTTTGCTGGAGCTAAGGTCCATGGTAGAGATATGCTCTAGCGGAATCTGATCGAGCATTACTTGGGCCTTGGCCAACAATAGAATTTCTTCTCCTGGAAACTTGTCCATACCTGTATCGATGCGCTCAATGGCATTCTCGAAGTAATCAGCCACTTTCATTTCACTATCTTCAGCATTGAATTGAGCTAGACCAGCTAATGATTTGCCGTAAATCGCATAAAACAAAGGATTCAGCTCTATATCCTCTGATCCCCCATTTTCTTTGCAATTTCGCAGAAGCCTATCGCATTCGTGGACTATTCCGTTCAGGATCAGCTCGTTATCTTTCTCAGATTGGCACCAGGTAAGCCATAAACCAGCTAATTGAGTAAGCGGGTCATTTGCGTCCACCTCCTGGGGGAGCTGGACAGTTAACTCATTTGTCAATGGAGCTTCATGTTCCCCGATGCTTTCCTCAACCTTGGATTTCTTTGTCTTGGATCCTTTTCCAAATCCAAGTGGTCTTTTAGGAGCCATAGTTTTCAAAAATAAAAATTTGACATTACTAAATTTGCAGATGGGTGCAAAGGTGTGGAGATCTGACAATATTACATACTACTAGGGGGACCAACACTGGTCGGTAAACTACAGACTGCTCACCTTAATTACCAGATGCAATAGATGTCACTTCAAATGCAACATATTATCCTCCGTCGCTGCACTCTGGCTACCCTTTTAATCCCCGTCATCTATTCTCCGCAGATAAAAATATGCACGTGACCTGTGCAAATTATATAAAATTGTTCAATCGGCTTCTGACTCGTTATTCACTACACTATGAAGTTTCTTTCAGCAAACGAGTGTGCTGACGAACACCATCTGATTATTGATGACTCAAAGAATTTGACTCGCGTGGTGATAAACCGCATCAACAATATCATCGATGCTGGTGCAAAACCGATCCTGATCAACGAAAATCTGGCTGTGCAGGCCATGAACAACGCTCTCTTCAACCAGCAGGAGCTGGAGGTCATCAACAAGAAGATTGATTTGGCCGATTTGGAAACTTTTGGCCGTGTAGAAGTTGACAACGTGGTTGATCGGGTTTTTGTTACTCTGAAGCATGATGATTTTTTCAAGAAACAGTTATATGATCGCTGCAGACGACTGAGAGTTCCAATCAATACGATAAACTCAGCAGAACTTTCATCTTTCACAATGCTGTCTACGTACAAGAAAGGAGACTTTCAGTTTGGTGTTACCACAACTCATCAGAGCTGCAAACTGGCAAATAGATTAAAGAGAGAGATAATTCAACGACTTCCCGAGAATTTGGACCAGATTATCGCCAACATTGGCAGCTTGAAGCGTCAAATTCAATATATCGACAGCGAGGATGAAGACATTTTGGATGATATCAAAGATTTCAAGAGACCCAGATGGTTATCCCAAATCATCGAGTATTATCCATTGACGAAGCTCGCCACAATTTCGATATCAGAGCTCACGGAAGCATACACTAACATCCCTGTCGAAGAGAGCACTCAAAGAGAAAAACAAGGTCGCATATCCTTGATTGGCTCGGGCCCTGGATCTCTGTCAATGCTGACTGTTGGAGCTTTGCACGAAATTTACAGCGCAGATCTTATTCTCGCAGACAAGCTTGTTCCCCAGCAGATCATTGACATTATTCCAAAAAAAACTGAAGTGTTTATTGCTCGGAAATTCCCTGGTAATGCAGACAATGCACAACAAGAGCTTCTTAATATTGGTCTTGAGAATATACAGCAAGGCAAGAGCGTTGTGCGCCTGAAACAAGGAGACCCATACATATTTGGTCGTGGGGGAGAAGAATACGGATTTTTCGCTTCTCACGGTTACAAACCAATTGTTATGCCTGGTCTTTCGTCCGCATTGGTTGCTCCCGTGATCGCTAACATCCCTACAACTCACAGAGATGTCTCTGACCAGGTCCTAGTGTGTACAGGAACAGGAAAGAAGGGCAAGCTTCCTGAACTTCCTACTTTCCAAGCCAATAGAACCGTGGTTTTCCTGATGTCGTTAGGAAAAATGGTGGATATTCTGCCATTGCTTTATGACAGGGAATGGCCTACAGATTTGCCAGTGTGTGTTGTGGAGAGAGCTTCGTGTCCTGATCAACGACTAATCCGCACACGTCTCGGTGATTTGATTGAAGTCCTCAAGATCACCGAGAGTCGCCCACCAGGGTTGTTAGTAACTGGTTATTCCTGTGATGTGCTATGCAAGCTAGGAAAGGACGAAAAATACCGCTGCGAAGAAGGATACCAAGAGACAAAAATCAGTGACGAGCTCAAGAATATCATTGGCTCGTTCGATGAAAAAACATTATCTAAATAATGACACTTCCTAATTTTAAGTAAGGGTCATGAAATTTAATAAATTAACTGCGCATATCTGTTCAGCCCCAAAATTTTCTGGATTTGTAGAATTACTTACGTTGCTTAATTTTCTACTTTATCGTTAATTTTTACTCTCTTTTAGTGTTTCCAATTTACATTAACTGCCTCATCTGTTTTCACAATGGACTCCTCTAAAATCGTTGCAATCATTTTGGGTAAGTTCAACCTTTTTTAATTGACTCTAACAACAGCTTTGTTGCTTCCACCTCTTGCCGTCTTCTTGGAACATGGTGCAGGAATGTCGTTAATCATCAATATTATCCTCTGTCTTTTCGCTTGGTTCCCAGGTATGCTGCACGCCCTTTATGTGGTTTTCACATCTAGGTAAGCTTTGCGAAAAGTTTGAATAGCAAACGAAGCGCAAATATGTAAAATATTATGCCCTGATTGTTTTCAACTACAGACTCTTTAGAATATGTAAACAGTCAATAAACAGAAGCAAAGGAAAGTTTCTCATTGCACACAAGGAAGGTTAGGAAGCTTTTCTTGTTGATTTCGTAGCAGAATATAAACACCAGACCAAGAAGAATCCTTCAGGTTCCCCGAGAATAGACAGGAATTAATGATATTATTCATAATTTCAGTTCATGTATTTGTAGGACTACTCACAGTTAGCAGAAGCTCCAGTCAAAAATTACTGGAATTGTGGGACAAGCATGTCCATCACTGGTGATTGGATAAGTGCAACTCCGGCCTAGATGTTAGTGTTTGGAAAAAACAGTTGAACTTACAATAAAGATGCCAGCGTTGAACAGAATTTTGAAAGTTGGAGTGGAGGTGAAGGACTCTTGTTTCTCTTCAGTTCTTTGGAATCCAGACATGGTGTAATTGCTGTAAAATTTTCCACTCGTTCTTCGAAAGACTTGAACCAAACACCCGTGCACCACCAGAACACAACATTTTCTTATCGCCCTTTTGCGAGCCCGATTCGGTAGTTCTGCTTTGCCACTTAGTAGTGGCTAAGTTACGTAAAAAGAAAGGGTGGCAAAATATTTAGGACCTATGCTAATGAATCATTTTCTTTAACTTAGATCGCCCCAGTTTCGCAAACCCATTTGTTTTATCCCATGAAGGTTACTGTTAAATTATCCAACGAACAATCATTTCAGGTCACTGTGCCTGACAACTCCACTGTGGTAGATCTCAAGGTGGCTGCTGTTGTTGCACTTCCTCCCGACTCCGCATTCAACAAGTCTAATGTCAAGGTGTGGTACTCTGGAAAGAAAATGGAACTATCCAAGACCCTTGCCTCATACGGGATCACCCAAGATTCCAACTCGATGGTGTATCTAACTTGTGTTGATGAGTCATCCTCTGCACTGTCTGACGACGACTCCAGCGTGATGGAGCAACCAAAAACCAAGGTTAGACGCAAGTCCAGCAAGAAGAGCACCAAGTGCAGTTTTGAATCCTGCAATTCCACACCCTTGCGCATGGTGGGTGACTGCTCGTTCTGTAATGGCAAATTCTGTTCCAAACATAGATTACTTGAGAGCCATAGGTGCAAAGGTTTGCAAAGCTGCAAGGAAAAGAGCTACGAACGGAATGCTTTGAAACTGCAAAGTGAACAGACTGTCGCATCCAAGGTTTGACTTTGGAGACTAAACCCGCTACTAGATGAGTAATGTATTTGATATCATGCGTATTTCTCCAGTGCCGTAAAGACTCCGTCCTTGACGTTATCAAACGTTCCGTAAGTAGGTCTGGCAAAGTGTGGGTGTTGTTCAAAATCACCCTCCTTAAACACACCGCTTCGGACAAGGATAGATTCCCATCCGTAGCTGTTTGCACCAAGAATATCCGATTCGGGATTGTCACCCACCATGAACACCTTGTGGAACGGACTCTTCTCAGGTGAAACGTTGAGTTCTGGCCGATGTTCTGGTCTTTCGAAATCTCCGCTTAACAGACTCTCTCTATAGTCAATTAGAACATGGTGTGCATAGTCGTAGCTGACCTTGTATGGCTTACCTAGAGTCAGCTGTTGGAGGGGCTTACCACTGTTGATGTGTGAATAAAGTGCCTGAACCATGATTTTGAATGCTCCTTGCCCGAACCGGGGAAGTTTAAATTCGGTGGCCCACAAAAGATCGTTGTTGGAGAAAATAATAGGTACAGCAGGACTGGAAGAGGAATAAGAGCGACGAGTGCCCAAAAGACCGTTCTCAGAATTCAAAAGGTCCATGATAATCTGCACGTCAGATCCCATATCTCTGGGGTCGTTAAACACCATTATTGAATCGATCGACTCATTGCGTCCATTCACATCCACCTTACTCACACTTGGATCTAACGCCCACTCATCTATCTCTTTGGTCGGGTACTTATGAAAAGGCCAAATTTGAGGATTGGCTCTAATCAGATCCACTGGTCTAAGAACCTCCTGGAACCCATACTCCTGTGCAACACCTCGTGCCGAATCTTGTGGTCCTCCGACAACCAACACCCGTCGATGCTTGTGAATCAGCGTGCGTAGCGGAGAGTGTGATTGTACAATCTGACGGGGTAACAGTGGACGATCCAGCTTCAGTTTCTGAGATATAAAATTGCAGCGAGCAAATTCCAACACACCACCGCCATTGGTAAACAGAATAAACGGTATTTTCTCGGACTGCAGCCGATTCAATGTTTCAGTGGCTTGCGGAATTGCTGTGTGCCCCTTCAAAAGCACCCCATCAATGTCGAAAACAAATGCCAGATTTGAGCTCAAACGACGAAACACTTTAGACATGAGAAATATAGAAAGAATAATTTAATTTAATGTAAAAACGATATTAATAATTATGCAATGCGATTAGTTTTTGGCAATCCATCTTTCGTTACACCATCCTTTGACAGTGAACTGAATCTGATTTGCACAACGACCGTAGGGCCGGACACATTTCTTGTTGATAGAATCATAATCTTGCAAATTGAGCCATGGCACAAACTTGCCTGAGGTGCGGACCAAAGCGCTGGCCTTGTTGTCGAGAGAGACAAATTTCTCGCGTGTTGGATTTAGCGGATCGTCGCGTGGCGGAAGTATGACGTTGTTCCAGAGCTTTTCTCTGGACAGGATCCCTAACCTAAGTTGGTTGCGCAGGGAGGGAGTAAAATCGTAACCCGACTCGTTCAAAAAGCTATCAAACGATTCGTACTCAGAATCACAGTATTCTTGGTAGTAAAGTTCGATTTCATAGTCAGAAAGTTGCAGATGTCCAGCATTCTTGCAAGCGAAATCGAGAGCGTAAACTCTAAGAAAATTTGAGTTGATTCGGGCTTCCCGAGTGCGAATTGGAGATGAAACATTAATAGAGCTCTTGTCAGCTTTAGTGGTACGACACTGCACGTTGAAGGTCTTCAACGGGATATCCATTGGGATTTTCTTCTGTTCCTTCGTCTTGGGAAGTATATCATCGGTCATTCTCTCGTTGAAAAAAAGCATTCCCGACTGGCTTGAAAGCTTGCCCAAACTCTTGATAGCCTGGACCAACTTGTTTGCTTTGGATGTTCGTTGTGCGGTTGATGCATCTCTTTGAGACATTGGTGAACGGTGCAGCACAGGAAAACTTGTACGGGAGTAATCATTCGAGCATTCATCGAGAGGGTGCTCAGAGCAACTCTGGCGCACCACTGACCGCAAAGAATGAAAACTGTTCATATCATACTCTGTTTCAGAGTCTGACTGCCACCCGTCAACGGAGAAATCGTCCATCGAGTCATGGGAACTAGAGGCAGAACTGATATTGCTGTTGTCTGAGGCTAAAGAATCGAGGGAACAAGGGGATCTTTGGGAGCGAAAACTTGTCGCATATTTATTAGACAACAGGCACTGCAGAGAAGGAGTTGAGCAGCAAGCCGTCCCCACCGCAGTGTCCTGGCTGAAAGGTATCGAAATAGAAATCATTCTAACAGACAGCGGAAATGTTGAAAAACTCAAAATACCTTTTTCCTCTTTATATTTTCTGCACTGGGGGGGAAATAAGAAATTACCGTTACAATCTCTCAAAGCGGCATTTTTATTGCGCACTAAACTCGCGGTGCCGTTTTTGGTCGTCAGTCGCGAGGAAAATGATTTCCGCGGGTTCCACCGGCATTCCTGAAAAATCGCGAGCATCGTTTATTCAAACTTACGTAAGCGCTCGTGTGCGTGGTCCAAAGATAGGTTTAGCTTGTCGATGGAAGCTTGCCATGAAGACGAACGGTGATCAATTGCATGCTCTTCCAGCGACCGGATGTAGTCGTACAATATACATTCGCGGTTCATGTTGCTGAGAAGCTCGTAATTAGAAGCGATTTGCTTGCAAACCGAGGCTTGGTTGCGCAGATAGCCGTTTGTGAGCATGGCGAATTTTTTCTCGAGACGACTCGCATCAGCAGACCAGCGCTGCATCTCAGCAAGCAATTCCTCTGGCTCGTCGTGTCTCTTGCTCCGATCCAGAGCAATTGTGTAGTCATGTGAATCCATCATGGTCATCTCTGCTTCAATTGCACTTTCCACCGCAGCTCGGTTTCTGATCGGGGACGCCGACCCCCCCTCCAATAGACGGAGCATTTCCTGAAGTACAAGCCGTTCCACTCCTGAAGCATTCTTCACATTTTGTGCCAAGGCCTCGTGCCGATCAGGAAGCGGAAGTTGAGCGTGTGAAGCTGTTATCGAATTTCCCCAATCAGGAATTTCCGCCGAGGCCAATTTGGGAATTTCTTCTGGCACATGGGGTGTTTCTGGCTCAGAATCAGACTCTACGATCTCAAAATCGTTTTTCGGCGCGGGTAAACTAGCCAATTTGCTCTTGAGTGTCGTGCTTGCTAGAAAGACGTCTTCCTCTTCGTCCGAATCTTCGTCCGGAGGTTTTGCGAATAGTATAGAGCGTTGATGAGTAGCCTCGTTAAGATCTTTCGCAGCATATTTGATCTGTTCATCGATGTCCACAACTTCTTGGTCCTCATCTGGTGCACTCAATTGCAACTTTCGTTTTTTGAACTCCAACTCTTCATCGTAAGTCTGTGCAGAGCCTTCATAAGTTGTTTTAGATTCTTGAGATTCTTTTGATTGTCTCTTTCTTTTGGTTTCCTGTTTTTCAAACTCCTGGTTTGTGGCCTGATTGCGCTCTGCTTTCAAGTCAAAATCAAGTCGAGCCCTTTGGTTATTCAGTTTCTCATCCTTGGTGTCAAAACGGCCCTCTTCTGCGTCTCTTGCGAATGCTACGTCATTATTGTAATCCATCTGGGTAGCAAACTTCTTCTTCGTGCGAAACTTGGAGTTTACCCCCGCCTGCTTTAGCTCTCTACGCTTCTGCACAAGAGCAACACGACGACTTTCTGCTAGCATCCGCTCTCGGGCTTTCCTTTTTGCCTTTTTACCCTGGGTATTAGCCAACCTCGCGCGAGCTTCGCTCAACATTTCTCGCTCATCTTCATCCATTTCTTCCAGGTCCGGCCGGGAAGGCTTTGATTCGGGGTTCAAGTTCAGACCATTCACACCTGTAGTTTGTTGCATATTACCGATCAGACGCAGATCTGTATCGTCTAAATTATCTTCCAGAAGTTGCTGGTATCTCTCTATGCATTGGTTCGCTGTCCGATTCATCAACAAACTCACACTGCTCCATTGATTGGGACGCAATTTGACAAGATGAAGCAGCTTCTGATCCTCTTCCTTGGTCCATTCTATCTTCTTTATTCGAGGATCGAGCCATTCTTGCCATCGCATCTTACATTGTTTGGCGGTTTTCTTTTCCAGCAACGAGCTGACTCGAGCCCATTGATTTAGGCCGTACTTAGAGATGGCCGCCTTCAGAATAGAGTCCTCCACATTGGTCCACACACCTCCTTTCACGTAGATGGGGGCCATTTTTGTAGAATCTTTTTTTTTTGCAATTTTTTTAGGCTGCCACATCTCCTTGGTTCAGCAACGAAAAGGGTTTCCTGGCTTTTTCAATATTTTATTCTTTGTACAATAACACCATGGCCCTGTTGCCAAATTTTCGCCCTAAGCACCAGAAGCTCATTCTACAATGCTACCCTTCCAAAAAGCTCCCGTTAAATGAGACGAAACCCAACAATGCGGAACTGAGTTATCTGTTGTATTACGCCTCAACACGAAGAACTAAGTTGGAGAAGGTGGCCATTTTTCTCAGCAAGAAGACACGCCTCGACACCTCTCACAAACGATTTGGACACATCAAAGTGACGCTGTTTATCATTCAGGAATTGATCACTAAATGCTCTGATGATCTAGGAATTATGGCCGACTATATTATTGACATTCTGTCCCAAGTGGTGCGACTAAGAGATTTGTCCACCTCTCAACTCGGTTTGTCCATATTCTCTAACTTTTGCAGCAAGATTCAACAAAATCAGAAACAAATCTTGTCTAGTAGTGCCGAGCTGCTCAAACAGTTTCTTAAGCTCACTTCAAGCTTTGTTAGTCTGGGAATTAATTCCACGGAATACCAATGGGCCCGAATCTCTTTAGACGCTACCACTGTTGTGTCTCAATATCTGGACCCTAGTATTAGCAACTACGGCAATACAAAACTGATAGAAAGATGCATTTTCACGATTCTTGACAAGTCTGACAAATCAGACAATACTTTATGCTTGATGAAAACTTCCACGCATCCCGACTCGATTGCACCGGAGACTTCAATCGACCAAGTTGCAATTGCAGCACTCAAGTCTTTCTTTGACACAAATGCCAAAAAGCAGGTGGATCTTGCTACCAAGGCATTGGTGAGGTATATTGTTGGACACAAAGGGGAGGTTAGTTGGTTCAATAGATTGATTGAGTGCTGTGCGAAAAAAACCCATATAGAGCTCAGATACAGAATTGTTTCTATGTTCATTTTGGAACTGAGCACAACCAAGGATTCTGCACCTAGAGAGGTAATTGCTTACCTGATTTCAAACCTTCTTTCTTCCGAGGACGTTAACATGGTTGGTCTGCCAGTTAAAGAGATCCTGAGCGATATTTTGTGCTTTCAGAGAGAGTCTGTACTCGGTAAGTACCCTACGTCTCTTAACAATGGCTACATTGAGATTATTCGCAGCTTGGGAACTCATATTTACTACAATAATCAGATCAATGACATGTTGGAAGAGGTTTTGAAAAGCTACTACCAGACTGTGAACTCTCCTGATTTGATGAAGCGCTCATCTGAATTCGTAGAGATCTCAGATCTTTACATATCGAACATTGAAGGAATATTCCAGAGTACTCACGGCGACAGCTTGATTGATTACAAAAGAACACCATACCGTATGAGCACCTTTGATCATTTGTTTTACGCGTTGGAGTTTAAAAACATTCCATCTTTCGTTGGTGTTGAACAAAAGCTAGCAATTCAACAGAAGTGGTTCCAGCTGGTGTCCAGATTTTTTTCCGTCGAAGCAGATGCGAAGTTGTTTTCAAAGCCAAATTACGAAAATTGTATTACCAACAAGAGCGAAAATTCATTTTTGCTTCTGCTGACAGTAGTTGAGTCCATTACCAACAACTCCACTGCCAGTCTAAACCTAGATGTTTCTCGGGCTTTGGTTCAGCTCGTGCACACCGCAGGAATTAACTTTGTGGTCAATTATGTCAATTTTGTTTCATCGTGGTTTGCTTCTCCCCAAGATTTTAAGTTCTCGCTTAACTGGAAGATTTTGTTTGAGATTGCTCAGACTTTTGAGCTCCGCAAATTGTCCGCAGTTGCCTCTAACAAAATATCATCGATGGTGGCCTCCAATTTGTGGTACATGGAGCTGATTCCAAATGCAGAGAACGAAACCATTGAAGTCAATCAAGATTATGGTTTGAGCTCTCGTGAAGTGATAGACCTATTATGTGAGAACGTCGAAATCAAGACATGGCTTAACGCTGCAGGCTACCAAGAAACAATTCCTGATAGAACTCCGCTTGTTACCAGAACGCCTCCAAAAATGCTGATTAGCCAGTCGACTACAACCACTGATTCGATTTTGAACCATTCTTCGTCCTCGATTTTGCTTCCCTACGAAGCTGTTCCTAGATCGGCAACTGGGTCTATTGGAAGTGTCTCGATTTTCAACTACTCCACAGCGCGTTCCAATACCTCCTCAAGGATGAACACAAACTCCACTCGTCTAAGAGATCTGCGTTCTATCATCTCCGGCAACGGCCACAGCAATTTAACTAGCTCCCCTAGTGGCGACAGTTTGTACAAATATAGTCTGGCAAAATTACCAGACTCACCAAACAACCACAAAAAAAGCGGTCTTGCATATTGTCTCAGCGATCTGGATTTAAGTGACGATTCCGACAACGAATACGCAGATGCTCAAACGGTGCAGAATGGTAGGAACGCGCTGACTACATAGATTTCCACATATTTCTAATTGATTCATAACGTACATTAATCCTATATTATATTTTCACTCTTCATCGGTTTCGATGGCATCATCATCGGCATTCAAAGCATCAAAGGCGTTGAACTTGGAAACCTGGGTGATGGCAATAGTGTCACGGGTATCCAGACTAGCTTTTCCCGAGGAGATTTTGGAGCTGCTAGTTTTGACCTTCATGGTATGCTGTTTTATTTCTTGCTTCTCGTCGCTGTTGTTCTTTTTGGCCTTGGAAGTGACAAAAGAGGTCCATCCATCGTCGTCTGTTTGTTTGAGCTCTTTAGGTTGTCTCTTTTTGAAGCCTGTAAACGACTTTCTTCTTAGACCTTGGTCTTCAAATTCTTTCAGGGCCTCCTTCACCTCTTCCACCAATTGAACGAACGAGGTAAGATCAACCCCTTTTGGAAGCACACCTTCGGATTGGAAACTGAACAATTCTTCTTCAGTGTACTTTTGAACCATTTCGCTTCGTTTGGACAAAATTCCAGTATCTGCAAAATTTTAAATTCGACCATCGAAACAAAGTTTACCCGGCATTAGCTGCCATCCTGATGTAATGAGGCGGTGCAATATTTTTTTTGTATCCTTAAACTTTTCAGTTGATTCTCTCATGCCTAAAAGTCTCTCAAGTGTCAATAAGAAGCTGAAGAATTCTAAGCTTTTGCACCCCAAGGGCCGCAGAGCCAAGCTTATTTCTAGAGCTACAATGAGAGAGGAGAAGCTTGCAAAGCGCAAGCACGCTCAGCAAGAGAAAAAATCAGACGAACTGCAAATAGTGACCTATTTCCAGCAGATGATAACAGACACACCAGATCTGAGCGCCGAACAGGTGCTCACGAATAGCCAAATTCATGAGTTGATAGAATCTTTTATTGCTCGCGATGACGAAGAGCTTGAAACTTTGCGAGCCGAAAGACGACCAGGAAGACCAGCCTCTAAACGACAAGATATGATTGAACTTCGCAGAAAACAGGACACCCACCTCTATGAGACAGGGTGGAGTGTGCCCGATTTAACGGACCGCAAGACAGTCGAACTCTTGAAGAACTGGAATGGGGACAGGGGTAGTTTGACTGCTCTTCGGTATAGCATATACAGAAAGGCTGATTTGTAATATGGTAATCCAAATCGAATCATGAATCCATATATTCTTTTTTATTCTTTAGCCTTCTGAACTCTGAAAGCTTCTCTAACTCTTCGGAATCAACAAAATAGCTGAGACCCAAAATCATCAAGAATGATAAGCCCAAGATTGCCAAGCCATTTTTAGTCCAAAGGCGGAACTTTGTGGATTTGCTTCGACAGAACACCAGTTGGTTGGAGCCGCCATCAAAGAGCTGCCAATTGTGAGAAATGAGATAGTTGATTTTTTTCACATAAAGTTCTGGAGATTGTAGCTCATGTAAGATCGTTGAGACGTTGCGCTTCTTTCGCTCGCTGCCCAAAAGATCGTAATCGCTCACCTTTTCAAAACTCCCGTCCTCGTGAAGAATGGCAAACTCGTAATGTTTGGGAATGTTTTGAATAGACATCATCGAGGGGAAAAGGTCAATCTTGGCTGTATTCAGATCTGCAAATATGTTGCTCGGGATGAAGGTATTGGGTAGCAGTACGGGCGTGAAGAAATTACCAGAATCTAGGGACCTAGGATATACGGAAGTTTGTTGCTTCGCCCATTCGTAGTTCTGTGTGCTTTTGAAAACTTGTTCCTGCAAAGCATTGTTTTCGTGTTGCGATTGATGGAGAAACGTCTCAAGCTCTGGTGGCGAGTTTTGGTCTATGTGTAAATGCCGGGGAGTTGGCATTGGAGTAAAGTTCGTCATCTTTGGAAGGTCACGGTGAAATGAATCAGTTTTATCAATTTTGTCTATGGAGTGGAGCAGATCCAAAAAAGATCCACTTCTTGTGTTCTTAGGCAATTTTCGAGGATGCATGAGTATAGGATCCTTCAAGCTGGAAGAAGCACTTTCAGACTGTGATTTGTTGAGCAACGAGCCAAGGGTCTCAGACCTCTTGGGAGATTGATCATTATCTGGTGTAGCAGATACCTTGTGCACAATGGCGTGACCAGATCTAACCTGTGCTAATATATGACTCAGAAAGGGTTTGTTCCGTTTCAACGCGGTAACAAATAGGAAGAAATTCTCTTTATTCGAAACCCTCTTACTATTTTTGTAAATCTTGTTGAATCTTTCTAGATCGCCATTTGAGTCCAACTTACAATAATCGGCAAACATGTTGATTTCAGTCTGAAACTTCTGAGTGAAATAGCTGAAACCTCTTGGCTCTGACAGCTGTAAAGCTTGCTTGACCCCTGAGGCCAATCTTATACCCTTGAGACAACGATTGCCGAGGAAAACTTTGGAACATCGCAAAGACAGCATGTTTAGAATCGGAGAGGAATATAAGAACTTTTAATTTTATTTCACAGCCAAAAAATACTAAATAGGTTTAAATATTACATATGTTTCACTTCTTTCTGCCAAAGAAGCCTCTCTTTTTCTTCTTCTTGTCGGTATCCTTGGAATCAGCCGACGAAGATATATGTGCCGGTGTATTTGGAGCAGGGGTAGGCTCGGGAACTGGCTTCAAATTGGCCTCGGTCTGAGCTGGGGGTAGACTTGACTCCGATCCAGACCACGACGCAGATCCCTGAGTATCCTTCCTCACCGAAGGAGCTTTAGGGGGTTGCACTGGTAACTCCATCTGAGCTGGCTGAGGTGGAGCAGAGTTGTGAGTTACAGGGACCATCAACTGTTGGGACTGCTGATGCGGAATCTGTGGACGCATTGAATGCTCAGAGTGGGGCTGCTGAGAGTAAAAAGACTGGCTATGTGATTTTGCAGGATTTTGGGAGCCATTGATGCCCAATCCGTTGGGTCCCTGACTTCTTCTAGTCATCTGGTTCAAAGTACTTGAGGAACTTTGACGAATCGGATATGATTGCTGAGGCTTGTTCATTCCATTGGAAACCTGTCCTCCAAGCATCATTGACTGTCTAGAAGGCATGCCTCTGGTATCATTACCGAGTGCAACACCATGCAAAAGGTTAGTAGACTTGCGGTTTTTCCTGGAAGTAGGTTTGAAATGTCTGCTGGGTTGTCGAGGAACTTGGTTATAAGGGTCGTGTCCTTCGTAGATAGAATGTTGCCCGTTGATTCCAGATATCATTGAGGAATTATCCTGGGTGTAGGCCATAGGAACAGACTGTCTTCTGATTGGCTGAGGAGGTTGCTGTTTCTGCTGGAATACTTGCTGTTGGTTAGGAAGTCCTTGAGGCGGAAGGCCATGGGGAAGACCTTGCTGCCCTATATAGTTTGGAGACAAAGATCCCTGGTAAGATTCAGGACCGTGACTTTGGACTGGACAAGGATACTGGTGAGGAGCAGATCCCACACCAGCAGAGGCAGGTGCCGAAAACGAGCCGGGAGCACCGTATCCCTGATAGTTTTGTGCATACTGTGTGTGTTGGGACTGCTGAGTATTGTTTAGGGTTTCGCGTTGTTGCGCAAAAATGTTTGGAATGGATTTGGGCTGATAACCACCAGGAGCATTAGGCATTTGGTTTCCAATCACATATGCATGTGCCATCTGTGAAAGTTCTTCCAAATCACTTTCAATGTTCTCATCGGTGTTTAAAGGCAAGGAACCATGGGAGGAGGAGTATTTTGAGTTGTCTTTCCCAAGTTCCTTTCCTTCCCCAGAGATATGGTTGTTTCTGTTGCCTTGACTGATTTCAGCCTCCATTGACTGCGAAAACGGCGGAGTGATATTTTCCTGTGTCATATGAGAAGACTGTATAGCGGTCTGGGTCAGCTTGTAGGTGGACTCGGCGATTTGTTTCTCTTTGAGGGCGTTTTTCACTGCTAGTTCATCTTGCTGTAATTTTAAATTCTTGATGTTCTCGGTATTTTTGCGCAACCAGAACATGGATTGATCATTATCAATAGTCGACAAGCTGTACTTACAGGACTGTGTCATCATGGCGTATAGAAATTCAAGATAAGGAGTCTTCACTTGAAAGTCATCGGCAATTAGAATAGGCTGCAGAAGTAGTAAGTCGAGGTAGATCTCGTTCAAATTGTAAAAGTCATAGAATAGTTTTGGAGCTTCGGAACAATCAGGACTGAGCTCGGTGACCGGGTAGAGCTGACTAATTCTTTGTATAAGAGACGACTCGCTATCGTAACTTTTGAAAAGTTTGCATCCCATAGATTTTATAACTGTGATGATTTCAGTTACCAGACCTGATATTAGGGGCTTGGCCAAGATCTGTTCCATAAGTTGGGCCGGAAACGGTCTTTCAAATAAAACAGACAAAGGTTCGATTGCTATTTTTGGGAGAGCAAACTTCCATTGGTAAGACATGAATTCAAGCGGAGTGCTCAGTTTGTACACGTCAATACCCGCACTCTCAAATAAATCGGAGATGGCGTTGATTAGTTTGACGTCCAGCTTGGTGTATTCATTTTCTGTGCCACTGCGACCCACGTACAGAAGATCGCTTTCCTTTTTGCTTTTGTAGACAAGAAAATTGTTGGTTCCGACAACACGGATGTCATAATCTGACATTATGGATAATACAGGAACATCAACATCTAGTTGGAGAGATAGTTTCACGAATGGCTCAAGATTGACAAAATTCGTAGACTCAACGATAAACGTGGGCGTGTTGTTAATGGCTATCTGAGCAGCAACCAAACCACCTAACTTGCCAAAACACGATGCAAGATCCTGTAAAGATGTAGCAGACACGAAAATATAGTCGATTTGGATTTTCGAAAAGTCTGTGCTGGCTAAATATGTGTCAAGGGAAGTATGGACAGTAGAAAGCGAATACCGAGAATTGCCAAACTGGACTGAGTTCCATTGGAACGTATTGGTGCCATTGACCGATCCATTCACCACAGTTAGATCACACGTCTTGGAGCTGAACAATCGCCAGTTGTAGAAAGCCAGGTTGGGATGAGTTCCGATTGACAACACGTTGTAACGAGAAGCCATGATGGACAAAAATGCTTGGATACTGGTTTGGAATTCGGCTTAAGTGTAGATGTAGCGTTTACAGGCCTCAGTGGATCACAGAACCAGTGCAAAAATTGTGCAGGCTAAGCAATGTTTAGCTAAAGAATTTTCGACGAAGGAGCGATCTTGAATTAAAAATAAAGACAGGCAAAGGCAGGGGTGTGCACCGAGCAGGGCGGGACTACCGACCGACTTTAAAATTTTTTCATATAAAATACATTCTTAAACGTCTTCTCTGCTCTTGACCGGTCGAGGTGGTTTGTCGAGGGCAGGCTTTTTTGAGATACCTGTCCTACGACGACGGCTAATGGACCTCACCCGTTCATTATCCCGTTTGCCGTTGGTCTAGGGCTCGGAAAATGTAGAGGACGAAGAGTGACTGAAAGTGTATCTCCGGTGGTTGAATCCTGATTCCTTCGGTCATAAACTTTCTGACATATTCAGTAGTGTTGTTGGTTGTGCCTCTGTACTTTTTATACCTGGTTATTGAGCAAAAAATTGTAAAAGTCTGACCCGATTTATCTTTCGTCTGGCAAGACAAGCTTCATGTAATGGCGGCTTCTAATATTTGCCTTGTTGAGATAAACTATCGTTGCGACCACCGTAACTACTCATGATAGCATTTCCCAGCTTTTATTGGAAGGTTCCAGCAATCCCATCACAAATAGAAACGCCGGTGTGTGTGATCATTAATAATTGAGCGATAATTGCGCAAAATTATATAAAGCTTGTGATTTCCAAAAAATATTTGTTAATCTATCTAAATCATGTCTTCCAATCACTATCAATACAATGTGACCATGTCCTGCTCTGGCTGCTCCAATGCCATTAACAGAGTTTTAACCAAACTGCCAGGTATGAAATCCGTGGATATTTCTCTTGAGAAACAGACGGTTGATGTTCTCAGTGATCTTGATTACGATACTGTTCTACAGGCCATTTCCAAGACAGGAAAGAAAGTTTTGGGAGGAACCGTTGTCAAAGCTTGATTCTTGAGCTTTGCGTTCCACGAGGTAATGGCAGATGGGGGTTCATGATGAGCGGCGCGGGCTTGAACGAATTCAGCTACGCCAACAACGTCAGCAACGTTATGAACCCGTTGCTACAAGCTATGTGACAAACTATGGATTTTCAACCAGGAAGGTTTACCCTGTCGAGGTTCTCTTCGTGCAAAAGTATTCAACACTAAATATGTAATAATTGATGCAGTATTCCGACAATGCCCCGCCTAGTAAAATTATATTTTTCCAAAATTTTGAGTCTAAATCTCGAATTATTCGGGTGTGCAGTGTCTCTTACCCTCACATGAACTCAGATCGACTGAGCCTGAGTATCCCCGAACCTCAGTTGTCATTGGTGTCTGGTGGCATAGCAGGTGCCCTGTCACGAACAGCGGTGTCTCCATTTGAGCGCGTCAAGGTTCTGCAACAAGTACAAGGCTCCGCAAAATCGTACAAAGGAACATTGGGGTCTGTGCGCCAGATCTGGATCCATGAAGGATTCCGTGGTTTGTATAGAGGAAATGGGATCAACTGCATTCGTGTTGTGCCGTATTCAGCTGTTCAGTACGCAGTTTACCAGAGACTCAAGACATATTTTCAGCATCCGGATGGTACTCTCTCGGTTCCGGGACGTTTGATATCCGGGAGCGTAGCAGGGTTTGTCTCTGTTCTGGTATCATATCCTATGGACCTGGTGAAAACACGTCTCTCAGTACAGACAGCTAGGCTGGACAACCTCAAATCCAGAGCTTCGCCAGTGAAGCCGCCTGGAATGTGGAGGAGTATGGTGAATATCTACCAAAAGGAGGGAGGAGTGCGTGCGCTTTATCGCGGACTGATCCCCACGTCATGGGGTGTTGCTCCGTACGTGGGCCTGAACTTCTGTTTGTACGAAAAGATGAAAGATCTGGTGCCTCAAGACCATAGAAAAAACCCAGCTGTAGCACTAATTCTTGGAGCAATAAGTGGAGGTGTGGGGCAGACGATAATTTATCCGATGGACATTCTGAGACGACGTTTCCAAGTTGCTTCCTTAGGGGGTGGGGAAATGGGGTTTAAATATACCTCCACTTGGGATGCATTGCGGAAAATAGTGAAGCTAGAAGGCTACAGGGGACTGTACAAAGGATGGGCAGCCAATATGTGGAAAATCTGTCCTTCAATGGCGGTGCAGTGGATGAGCTACGATGCTATCAGAAATTTACTAAAATGACATTATTGTGAATATTGGCAAAAGAAACGAATTCTGTAGCGGATTTGCTGGCCGGCCAATATTAGATATTGCATTATGTGCTGATTTATAACCGAGAACAATCAAGGGGCCGGTGTGTTCTGCAGATGGGCAGGGAATTAACGAAGCATAATAGGTGTTGACTCTTTTACTGAGCAAGGAGCACTTATGCATTCTAGACCAATCAGACCTTGGGAAATTGACCGAGCACAATGCTTCTCTTCTATGTATTCTTATCTGCTGCTCCTTTCTGTACCTGGAACAAACGATAACAATAGATACAAACTCACAAAACACTCAGTAACAATAAGGGTTAGTGTAGTAATCAAACAGAATATCTGCGGGCAGATATTCCTGCAGCCCTTGTGCAGCCCAAGATTATTTAGGTAGTAGACAACTCTTAACGCACACAGTCATATAAAAGCCTCAAAATCCTGGTTAATTAACCTCTTGGTACCTTAGCACCTGTTAGTCATTACCCACGCGTGAGATTTGCATATTTTTCAGCTAGAATTTGAGAACGACGCCTGGTTCCCATTCTGACTCATTCGCACGCAAATGTTTAGCGCAAATCCTTCATCTCATAAACCAGAGTCCCATATCAAACTCCTCAAAAAGGAGATAGAGAGGGAGTTCAACGACCAATGCAACACCTCACTTCAAATATGGCGCATGTTTAACAACAAAAACACTTTGCTTCCCAACAACAAGCGCATATTGAACCTTTCCTGGCGACTCAACAGTATCGAAAGCGTCAGGAGGCGAAAATCTTATTCCAGTGGCACTAGTAACCGGGTTTCGAAACAAAACGGATCTCGCTCCACGCACAAACATTCCGACTCTCAGAAAAGCATAAACTTATCTCTCACGAAATCGCATCTTCCGGAGCCTCTATTCAATTCCGATACGCCTGAAAACCCAGAATTTGATTATATCGAGCATATCAGACGGATATCGAAGGAAGAATATGGAGTTAATCCTGATTTGCCCTCCACAACTGAGCAGTTCAGATCTTCTATTGGTTCAGTTGACCTTGAGCCGCCTGTCATGATCACAGATCCTATAGCAATAGATTCCAAAGAGCGCATGGACACTACCGACTACTTTTCGCCAGAGACAAGCCATTCGCTTTCCTCCAACACTAATTCAATATTTTCCGCCGCTGCCACACAATCCTTTCCGTATCTACAGCACCATGCTCAACAGCTGGGGATGTCTCAACAGCCTTCGTCTGCCATGACTCATCGACATGCTGACGAATTCAACGTTGATAGTTTTCTCAAATTTGAGGATAACATGACTGAAATTATGGACCTTCCCAAATTTAACCACACAGACAGTAGTCCTAATTTCAGTGTCAAGGATGAAAAACCAACATCTGATTACAGTCTTGCCAACTACATAAATACTTTGGAAGTTTCGTTGGATCGTCGGGATAAGCCCGTTTTTGACAAACTCTCTCCTACTTTAACAACTAGCACATCCAAAGCGGTTCCGACAGTGACACCGACAGCCTCAAGAGGTTCGCAGCAGCCTATATGTGAAAATTGTTTTACCTCAACCACCCCTCTTTGGCGTAAAACTTCTGATAACAGACTGTTGTGCAACGCCTGTGGACTATTCTTCAAGTTACACGGAGTCATAAGGCCTCTGAACAATAACGCCAGTGGTCCGAAGGCCTCCGAAAACAATAAACGCAAAAGGAACCTTATGGAACTAAGTGATCGCAACGGGGGTGCGAAGATTGCACCACAGGCTGTTCGGATGGACAGCTTCAAGAACGACAACATGCAAATGGGAGAGACTTTTTCCGGTGACTGGGACTGGCTGAAGTTCAACGTGTAATCATCTTAGATTGTCAGGTTGACATTGAAGTTACCTACACTGGATCGCGTTTGTTTGCGAGGTGACACCCCGCTGGGGCTTCTCCAGAATGAAAACATCGGAAGCCACCAAGAGCTCCAGGACCACATATTACTTATTATCTCGCCTCCTGTTTCTTCGTTTGTTAGCTCTTGGATAACCTTATGAGACACGCGGTTGGAGAGTTTCATTCGCGAGGTGGGCTTTTTTGTCCATCTGGACTTGCGGATTTTGGTTTTGTGACTAGGCTTGGACGTATGGTGTCTCAAGTTTATGAATGCGGAGGAATCCGAAACATACCCTGTGGATAGCAAATTAATTATGGATCGCCAGATTCGTTTTGCAGTTCTGTACCTCGAGTAACGAGGCGACGGCATCGATCTCATTGCGCTATCTGCCTGCGATATAAAAACTTGTGCGCTTATTCTGAATCGGTGCACAGCCTAGATATTTATTTTACCAGAAAAAAATCTTTACACTAGCATATTGACGTGGTAACAAACTCCTAATAAATGCGCATTTGGGGCCTAGTTTTGCTTCTTGCGGCAGCCATGCTTGCTGCTGCTGAGCTAGACTACTATCAGGTAAGTACTCGGTGTTGTGCAACTAACGTGTAGGTGCTTGGAGTTTCTAGAAATGCCGATGACAAGGAAATCAAACAGGCGTATAGAGAACTCACAAAGAAATACCACCCCGACAAAAATCCGGGAGATGACACAGCTCAAGCAAAGTTCATGGAGATAGGTGAGGCTTATGAGGTTCTGATGGACTCGGAAAAGCGCGCCTTGTACGATAGATATGGTCATGATGGATTACAAGGTGGCGGCCAACAACAGCAGCATCACGATCCGTTCGACATGTTTGCGAACTTTTTTGGAGGGCAGCAGCAGCGCAGAGGAAGGCCTCGTGGGTCAGACAGTGCTACGCAGCTGGAATTCACATTGAAAGAATTCTACAATGGTCTCAACACCGATTTTTCACTCCAGATGCAAAACATATGTGAAAAGTGTTCGGGAACAGGTTCTCAGGATGGAAAGACACACACATGTTCCCAATGCAGTGGTAGGGGAAGAATAATGGTCAAGCGACAACTGGGGCCTGGAATGTTTCAACGATACGAGAGCACCTGTCCTCAATGTCAAGGAACAGGGAATGAAATCACCCATCACTGCAAATCATGCCACGGCCAGCGGGTCGTTCAGGGAACCCGTAAGTTCAACTTCCATCTGGAGCCAGGAATGCCAAGGAACCATGTGGAGGTGTACCGGGGAGAGTCGGAAAAATCTCCAGACTGGGACGCTGGAGACCTACGGGTCACGATCATGGAAAGCAAAAATGGTAACATGGGCTATCGACGCGTCGGAAATAATTTATACCGGACGGAAGTTGTCACGTTACAGGAGGCATTGGCAGGAGGATGGGAGCGCACAATTCCGTTCCTTGACGACTACGATAACACAATCATTCTGTCACGTAAACCTGGACAGATGGTTCATGAGGGAGAGGTCGAGCGTGTTCGCGGACGTGGTATGCCAATCGCGGGAACAGCAGATGAGCACGGTGACCTCTTTGTTGAGTACAAAGTTCTGTTCCCTGCACCTAGTGCCAAAAAACTACAGCAACTCAAGGATGAGCTATAGATATTCCAAGGTATGAATTTTCTTGCCGGAATTAGTATTAGTTGACGTATTATCTAAATTCAAATTCCGTGTTATCTAGTGAAATAATTTCCCGAAAAAAGTAGCAGAATTTCCCTTATCTAGAATTCCTTTTCTGGATGCGAATTCCGCTCATCTATAAAACAAACCACGATTGCCTCGTTTGAGGTCAATGTCCGCTGCAGTTGCCAAACCAGCTCCTCCTCCTGAAGACACAGCCGCTGAAAAGCTGCTTCCTGGTGAACACACTCTTCCGGCGTCCTGGTGGACGTCACAGAAGGTGTTTGATTATGAAAAGAAAGCCATTTTCGCCAAGTCCTGGTTGTTTGTCACCCATCAACAACGTTTCAAGAAGGCTGGTGATTACTTTTCCTACTCCTTCATGGGATGGAACTTCTTCTTGATCAAGACTAAGACGGGTGAAATTAAGGCTTTCCACAATGTTTGCAGACACAGAGCATATCCTGTTGTCAGAAAGCAACAAGGATCCTCCATTATTTTGGGTTGTAAGTATCACGGGTGGTCCTACAACACTGATGGATTGCTCACCAAAGCACCTCACTTTAATGAGGTGGAAGGGTTTGATCCAAAGGCCAACTCTCTGTTTGAAATCAGATCACACACCACCAAGGAGGGTCTGGTGTTCATAAACTTTGACAACACTGATCACTACACCCCATTTGAAACCTTTTTTGCTGGTCTCGACAAGGAGATGGAAGAATATGATTTTGATGATTACGAGTACCACATGTCTTACGAGCTTGATGGTCAGTTCAATTGGAAAACTCTTATGGACGGATACCAAGAGTGCTATCACTGTCCGACTGCCCACCCAGGACTCAATGCTGCGTTCAAGATGGAGACCTACAAGGTCGTTCCTAAAGGAAATTATTGCAGACACTATGCCAGAATAGTTGAGGACGAGATTGAGGAGGTCGAGGAAGAAGACCCAGACGTCGAGTCATCATGGTTTGGATTTGGTAAAAAGAAGCAAGACAAGAAAAAGCCAGCAAAGACTAAAGAGAACCCAGGTGGTAGCTTCAATGGTCTGTGGTGCTACTTGTTCCCTACCAACGGAATTAACTGCTACTCCCCAGCATTTTACTCTATCAGAGTTTTACCAATTACTCCAACTAGAACTATTTTACAATACGACATCTATACCAAGAAAGGTCTCGCAGATGACAAGAAAAAGGAGTTTGTTGACTTTTTGCAGCAGGTGGAACTGGAGGACTACAATCTGTGTGTTCAAACCCAAAAGAACCTGAACGAGGGTATTTACTCCACCGGATATCTACATCCTCTGAAAGAGCGCGGAGTCCTGCATTACCAGAAAATTGTGAAGGACATGGTCAAGGCCCATTTCCAGCTGGAGCAAGAAGCAGGCAAGGAAATCAACCCTGCAAAAATCGGCGGAAAAGGAAACTCTGCCGATGCCCAAGAGCTCGAGGAATTGTGCTCCAAAATTGACTGTCAAGGGTCAAATCCTGAGTCCGTGAGTGTGCTTGAGTGGTAGATTCTTATCTAAATACCTAATCAAATTATTCGTGTCAGTTATTTCTCATCTCTAGGATTTCGTCAATCACACTCTGCCGTAAAGGACTTTCCACAAAGAGCGCTTTTATCAGACTGGTGAGATCTTCAGTTGCGAGCTCAAAATATTTTGCTTCGTAGAAATTGTCTAATATCTCACGCAGACCGCATTCCAAAACAAGATTGGTCTGAGTTAGCTTTTGATAATTCTGAGACTTGCGCAATTCGGGCATATTTGAAGGGATGAGAACATCAAGGAAACCAGATACCATTTTTGAAAGGACCTTGCTTTCGTCAGAAGCTATGCTAGAGCGTGTCGTAATAGAGGAGTGAATATAGCCGGTGATTTGAGCGATAACAGTATTAGCCAGCTCGTGCACCACCGCGCTGTTGATCAAAAAGCCGTCCGCTAGCTCTGCGTTGATATCCTCGAACACGCGTTCAATTTGACGCAGCAATGAGTTTGAGTGGTCAATACGAATACCGTTCTCGTAACCGTTGTCTTTGAAAAGAACGTGTTCGTGAGGTTTGATCACCTTGAAAGCTAGTTCGAGATAATGCTGACATTTCTTCTGACATAAGAAATCTTTCAGTTGTCGACAACTATCTATGTTGATTGAATACTTCAGTGAAGTTTCCTCAACAATGCGAGAAAAATCAGTGTAAAAAGACACCCAGTTGTTGTATACGTTCTCAAATACCATGAAAAAACATGTGATCAGTTTTTTGATGTTCATTTTGAATAGCTGATCTACTTCGTCCAAATCCCGACCCGTATTCCTCAACTCTTCGTAATTGGAATAGTAATCTGCCACCAGATCATCCATCCAAATACAAACTCCGGTGTAGTGCAAGCTGCTAGAAAAGTTGGACGACTTACTGTTAGTAGATATGGATTTCACGCTCAAATCATTTTTCACGTCCTTCCAATCAGAGTTCCAGTCATCCCAATCATCATCAGATTTGAAATGTTCTTTTTCTTTCTCCTCCTTTAGAGGCACAGGAGGTGCAGCCTCTGTTTCATCCCAATCTTTGTCCCACTCGTCGTTCCACTCATCGTCCACTGTATCTGGTGTACTATCAAGAGCAGGTGACACCCGCGCGCTTGGGAGTTTTTCTGGAGCCTCCTGTGCTTCCAACTTTGAAAATTCATCACTCGTGGCTAATTCCTTCATTGTATCTATTTTTCTATCCACCAGCGTCTCAATCCAATAAGAAACAATATCATCCATCCAAAAATCAAGATCACAAGTTCCATCTCTTGTCCAACCATCCTGAGTCAGTAGTTGAGATATGACCTCAAGCTCTGCAATGGTCTTAGTCTCACTAGCTCCATACTTGCTCAAAACTAATGGGTATATGTTTGCGGTGTCAAAGATGTGAACTTTGAGAGATCTCAAAACTATTTTTGCAACATCCAGTTTCACCGAATTGAGTTGTTCTTTTTCACAACTTGCATTGTGATCCATAAACAAATTGAAGAATTCAATGAGATCTTCCACACTTTTCAAACAGCGAGGGAAAGGAATTTGCTCGCCAAAAATCAAACTAATTTTGTCTCCCTCATTCTTCAAAGTTGTCAAACGGGACAGTTGATTTTGAAGTTGGTTTCCAAATAGCTTGGTGAACTTGAAGTGTTGAAAGAACTCTTCGCCAATTATGTCACAGAACTTACTGCTCCATTTGACATAATCAGTAAACTTGAGCTCGTTGTATATATCACAATATTCGATCCTGTCGGGTCCAATGTGTATATAATTTCCGAGAAAATTGCTCATTTCCAATTTAATCTTGTTCTCAAACTCAACCATCTTTTTCTTGATCTCTTGTAATATCAGAACCTCGTCGTCAACAAGGTCCTCCAGCTCTGAAACTTTCAGCCTTAGCTTAGCAAAGTTGCTTACAGCACTATCATAGCTCACACATTCTCCCAGAGATCCAGAAAGCTCGGAGATCAGCCCTCTAATGACCCATAATAGGTTACAACACTCTAGTTGTTTCACGTAATCCGAGTCCAGCAATTGTGATCTTTCGATATCCCTGGCTCGATCAAATCGTGTAATCTCCTTCCTGAGTTTCTCTCTGTCATAATTGCTGATGTATGAATGTAGGGATGCGCCTAATGATTCCATCACAAACGATAAATAATAAAATAAATTCGACGAGGTCAAGATTAATAATAATTATACATATAGATATTTATCCATCAGTTCTTCGGCCAATTTGAAATTTCCATTGTAACAATAAATCAGGTAGCTATTATAAGCAGCTTCATACTTGACGTTGTATGCGTCATCCGACTCCTCTAGATCTAGGACCTTTTCGTAGTATTCCAAAGCTAGAGTATTCAATCCCAACAGGTTGAAAGCACGGCCAAGATTATACAAAATCTCAAGCTCATAGCCACCAGAGGCACGTCGAAGTTCCGCATACTCTAGCATGAATGTCAGTCCCTGAATTATCTGGAAATTTTTGTTTATCGTTTGGCGCTGCATCGATCGATGTAAGTGTGAAAGAGCCATCAAAAATACTAAGGATGGGTCCTTGTAATAGTCCTTGTATATTTTCAAGCTATACGTCAGCGCAGCTGTGTAGGACTTGTTCATGTACAAGAATGATGAATAAATATAGTTCAACAGAGGGTGAAATTTGTCACAATCAACATTGGTGTTAGTCACAGCGGCCATACCTGTTATCTCCCGACCTTCTTTCAAAGAATCGTGGGTTTTTATCTGTCGAAGAATGTACTTCTGATTTGGTGCATCCACAAATGGATGATAAAACAACTCTGTCGGCTTGCACGCAGCCAGAAACGTTTTTAAAGCTGGAACTGAAAACTGGTGGTCGTTCATTAACATCCGTAGGTGATTCATGATAACCGAGACATCATTGGTTATAAATCCAACCGATAGACCAACCAAAGTGATTGTAAGCTCTTTCTCCTTAAACACATTGATATGGCGTGCAATTTCCTGAATTGACAAAGCATCTTCCACGTTCGACTCATATTCGGATATCATTAGCGAATACTTCATGAAGAGATCAAACCAATTGTCAAAAGTAATTCCCTTGAACATACTATCAGATATAGATAGACGACCAGAATCCATCTCCTTAGACAAGATCATTTCATCTTGAAGATAAGGTAATCTCGAAAGCTTTTGATCGATGCTCAACTTTTCTGTGCGACGACGAAGACCAGTGTTGAATTTCTTGGCTTTGTCAGATGAAAAGAAACACCTGTATGTTGAAAACACTTCAATCAATTCTGAGACCAAATCAATCCACATTGAGGCAATCGCATTTCTATCAGTTCCGAGTGACTCCGATCCATCTTCCAATCTCTCCAGAAGACGATTTGCACGAGCATATTGCTCATTAATCCTGGTAGTTGAGCGTAATTCCTTCTTGTGTAGTAGTTCGGGATCCAAAGGAACAAACTTCTTCTTTTTGGACTTGCGCGACAATGGATATTCCGCAATTAAAGCCATCTGATCTGGATCTTTAATCGATTGATCATCGCTCATTATCTCAGAATCCGGATCCTCATCCATCTCGGTGTCCTTCAGCAAATTGTTACGTGCGCTTGCCTGCTCTCTGCTCCGCTGCTCACGAGCTTCACGATATAATGTGCTCATACTTTGAATGTCGTCAAGATAAAAATACACCTCAGCGAGAGCAACCTTGATCTCAACATTGTTAGGGTCATGTTCCAGTAGCTTTATATAAGCATCTCTTGCGTTCTCAAAATCCTCAGTCTCCCTCAAACATTTTGCAATACTCAAAACAAGCTCAGCAGGGTTATCCTCGTAAACTTCAGAAGCAGGATAGAAATATCTTAGAGCCTCTTGATACAACCCGAATGTCTCAAGTTCGGCACCAATGCGAAGAAACAAATCTGCTGTTTCCTGAATATTTTCGTCAAGAACATATTCAAAATGTTTCAGGGCTTCCTCAGTGTTTTTCGAGTTGAGGCGAAAGAGACCCAGTTGGACCCGAATGTCAATTGGGAGCGTATAATTTTTGGCTTTCTCCTCTGGTTGTAAAGCCTGAAACTTGGAGATCTCAAAGCGACGATCGTCAAACTCAGAGTCCACTGATGGTTGATCATCCCAAAAAGTTTGCGACTCGCGGAATTGAATCCAGCGTGATACCTGTTTGAGACTCTTGATAGCAAGAGTCCAAGCTGCCTTTTTACCGTATAACTCCAATAAAATATTAAGCTCTGACCAATCAAAATTGATTGTTTTGAGTTCTGTCTTCTCACCGCGTCTAAACTTGATATTGTCGTCAAGAATTTTGGTGTACATACTGATGGCGTCATTGACTCTGTTTTCGTCCACGTAAATCTTTGCCAGCTCGCGGTAGATTTTGGGTTCTTGAGGCATAATCTGCTTTAGCTTAAGCAAACTGTCACTTGCCCTTTTGAACTGGCCTCGTTCTCGATATAAACAAGCTCTGGCAAATATTGAATCATAATCCTTTCCATTGCTAGCCGATATCGCTTTCGAGTAACAATACACGGCCTGTCGTGTATGTTCAAGCTCTACAGAAAGTTCTGCAAGTGTTCTCCAAAATTCATAATCCCAGGAATGTAAATGAGCAGCCAAAAGCCAAAAATTTGAACACTTGTTGTAATTGCCCTGTAACTTGTAAATCTCTCCTAAAGTTTTGTAAGCACTAAAGTTATTTTTGTCTAATTTGACAACTTCTAGATACAAATTCTGAGCGGTAGTCAAATCATTGCACACAAATGCTTCGTTTGCCTGCGAGAGCAATTGCTTAACTTCGGGTGACAGCTCTTCTCTTCTGATCTTTCGCCTCATTGCAGCCAAGCCTTTTGTTTTCTTGCCTTTCTGTGGCTTGGGTCTGAAATTTCGAGCTTCTCTCAAAGCATTGCGAAACTCAAAGTCTTCGTCAATGTCCTCATCATCAAATTCGTCTTCACTAAATCCAAAATTGTCCTGCTCTGTCACAAAGTCATCATCATCAGGATCATCATCTTCCGGAATGATACCATCATCAGAAAAGACAATTGCCTCTTCCTCTTCACTTCCGTCATCTATAAGATCGCGCAGAGCATCTGTATCGTCCAGCAGGAAATCTTCGTCATCCATAACAAACTTTACTTGAGGGTAAACACCAGAAATAATTGAAATCAAAATATATTTTTATTTTATTATTTTCAATATGGTAAGTACATGGGTAGGACGACTAACGTAGTTTTCTGGATTTGGATTCGGAATTGGTGAACCTTCGTTTCCCTTGGTTCAGGGCTTTGATGATTACTTCCGGTGCTATCCCATCGCTATGATGCCTGATCTGACAAGGAAAGATGATGCCAATTACGGGGGCAAAATCTTTCTTCCGCAATCAGCACTACACAAACTGACAATGCTAAATATCAGATATCCGATGCTATTTCAAATCAAGTCAGAAGGATCGGGAAAGAGTACACATAGTGGTGTTTTGGAGTTTACTGCTGAGGAAGGCCGATGTTATCTGCCACAGTGGATGCTCGACACCATACAGGTAGAGCCCGGATCTCTGGTAAACATAAAGACTGCAGACCTTCCACAGGGCTCATTTGTCAAACTGGAGCCCCAGAGTGTTGATTTTCTTGATATAAGTGATCCCAAAGCTGTACTTGAGAACGCACTTAGAAAATTCACCACACTAACTGTTGGAGATGTCATCGAAATGGACTATAACGACCAAATATTCAAAATCAAAATTCTAGAAGTGAAACCGGAAGAAAGCAGTCACGGAATATGTGTGATTGAAACAGATCTGGAGACAGACTTCGCACCACCAGTTGGCTATGTGGAGCCTGATTATAAAGCGCTTAAACAAGAGCAAGAAGAACAAAATAAATCAAAAGCATTGTCACACCCATCACTTAAAGGGAAAGGTTCGATGGCACAGAAAATAAGCTATGGTGATATTGTGCGGGATGCTGCTAAAAGTACAAACATATTTAAAGGCGAAGGTGTAAAAGTTTCAGGCAAAAAAATAAGCCAGCAACCACAGACCATTGAAACGTCCGCCCTCGATCTTGAAGGTGCAATCAGACCGCTGGAATTGCCAGATGGATATCTATTTTTTGGATTTCCTGTAAAGGTGTACAAGGATGAATTCACAGAACAAACAGATAAAACTGACAAGCCACATTTCGCAGGACACGGTCAATCGTTACGTGAAAGCAAAAAGCGTAAAGACAAAAATAAAAGCTTTCCAGCGGTGAAGGATAAGGCGCGATCTCCGGAAACTATAGTCATTGACAGCGATTAGTTGACGACCCTGTTGAGCCTATGTATGCTGAGGCCGGCATATTCGTCAAAGTTGAGCTTTTCTGGTGCAGTTTCATCAAAGTCAACAAGCTTAGCATACTTTAGAATACCTGCTATTCGCTTCAGTCCAGTCTCAGTCCACAGATCGGATGGCTTGGTGTAATCGTTTACTGAAGCTAGAACAGCTGCGAGCCAGGTGCTGTATGTCACGACGGCTTCGTTTGCGGATATAATCGTCACAGACTCTACCTTTCCAAATACTTGCATAAGCTGTTTAATTACATCCATCGTCACCAGCTCCTTTAACTGTGGTTTATTCTTCCATCTCACAATGACCTGACATGGATACCTCTTGCGGTCGGTTTCAAATTCTGCCTGAGAAGCGTTTACAGAACGAAGCTTTTCACGTCTCAGCATTTCTGTTTGCTTCCTCAAAATCTCAATTTTAGATTGTCGTTGCGAAGCACTGGACTGGTGTTGTTTGTAGTTTTGCTCGTCATTTAGTAATTGATCTTTAAGGGATCTTTGTTGAGCGGATAGTTGTTTCTTCGCTTGCTGCTGTTGTATTCGAATCTCAATGTGCTCGTCGTACTGCTTTCGCCATTGGAGGTCACTGAGGATCCTATAACTCAAGGCAACGGCTCTAAACTTCTCTTCAGCGTCCGCTGCCTTATTCTTATCTGGGTGGAGAAGAAGCGCCTTTCTTCTATATGCTTGTCTAAGTTCTTTGGTACTAACATCCTTGTCAACCCCAAGCAGCACGTATGCCGTTTGACCTTGGCCGAACAGCCAATTGAAATCATGTTGCGATATCTGAGCCATTACCCGGAGTAAGGATAAATTATTTTTTCTCTTGAAAATTAATCGTGGTGAAAAATTTAGTTGTAAGTTTTTTCTTTACAGTAAGTACACCTGTTATGATGATACCTTTTCTCAGCTCACTCTGACTAGCATGAAGAGACTATCTGTTCCAACATTCATCACTTATCTGATCAGATGTACTAACAAATAGTTATACTCTAAATTTATTAAATTTTATAGAACTTGGAGGCCTTGTCCATGCTGAACTCGATGATGTCTATCATTGGCCTGTGAGAAGAGTCCAACAACGATATATGTTTTCTGATGGTATCCATACGTTTGGCAATGTCCTGGCGATCGAACTTAGTAACAGACAAAACCAAGTTGATATATGCCAGTAACGTATTGAACACCACAGGATCAATCTCGTCTGCAAAAGTTTCATCTATGGCTGTGTCAAACAGTCTCAAAATCTGCTCACCGCGCGTCGGAGTAAACGTTATAAACTTCATTTCTCTTGGTGGTAAAGGTGGGGCGGACACGTGTAATTTCTGCATCTGGGAGTTCAATGATGCTACCTGGGCATGGGAAGTGTCTAGGACTCTTTCTCGTAGAAGAAGATCTTTCAAAATCCCAACCATTGAGATCCGAAATGACTCTGCAGCACAGTTTTTCAGCGAGTCAATGATGAACTCGTACGAGTCCTCTTCTTTGATGGAAATCAAAATCTTAGTGGTCAAAGAGTAGAAAAACTTTCGTAATGAAGCATCAGGAAACTCCAGGCATAATGCTGCCATGACCTGTAGGTACGAAAAGATCAAAGTCTTGTCTCCAGCTGTGTAATCTCCCAATCCTTTCTCCAGACTTTGCATTGTAAGTATCAGCAAACTGACAATAGAATAGCCATGAAGCAGCTGCCTTTTCATCACGTGAGGGATAAAAACACAGAGCTGCAATTTGATCAAGGACATGGAATCATGTCTAGGACACTTAAAGTTGTGCTTCTCCACAAATAAGCTATAGCTGTACATGACGATGGTGGCAGACGTCGAAAATGGTATGACCTGGGGCTCTTTTTGGCGGAATTCGGTATTATTGTAATTATCGACCACAAGTCTAAAGATTTCACCAGTATCCCCTACTTCCGCATCGTCAAGAACTTGGCAGGCTTTTCTGGTCTCCTCCGCAAATAACGTATCAAACTCAAGGTCCATTGACAACGACAAGCTCACAAGTCGACTCATGAACTCGAAGAGAAGATTGTCATCCTCCTGGGACGACTGGCGCACCTGTGGATAGACGAAAGTCAACAGTTCCGGACCAAGTACTAAGCTAGACTTTTCGATAACCGAAGATAAGAGCATCTGCAAGAGCTTTCTCTGCAAATAATTTTCCTGTTCCACCACTGTCGCAAGATCCTCCAGAGAATTTTCATGGTCTTTAGGAATATCAGGAGGGACATAGTCTCTGATGAAAGTATACAAACGACGAACAACTGGAAGATGAGCAACTGTCTGATTTGGGACGTTCATAAAGTTTATCAAAGCAGAAACAACCATCCCTAGAAATTTGGATGGATAGATAGTTGAATTCCGTCGAAGACAATTGCTTATAAGCTCTATAAGCATATGGAACTTCAAGGTGAAAGCACCCAAGCTTTCGTCTACTTGCGGGGCTGCACTTTCAGAATCAGGAGAGTCCTCTTCCTGGTCACGCTTTCGGACTTGCACATCCTGGATAAGCTCACAGCACGTCAATAAGAGCTCTTTGGGGTTTCCTTTCTGAGCCAGAATCCCAAATAGCTGCATTAGCATCACAACCACCTTATTCTCCAGTAATCTCCGATGTGCCGCAAATTTGATGTCGCAAGATTTTAAAAGGACACAGGGAAGATCCCAACCTATCTCATAAACAACCTCTTCGTTCTCACTCAGTAATTGAACCAACTTCTCTAGAATTTTCTCAAGTTCAGACTCAGTGTAAACCTCGGGGTTGCCAAGGTACATCTCCAGAATAGTGGAGTATGACACATAATCTTTAGTGGCCAAGCAATCCTTCAACCCTTCCTCAAGGACGACCAGCGTTCTGGACATCTCAAAAGGCTCAGATAAATGAAGTTCGCTCATTTTACTGAAATGTACAACACTACGTAACAAATGTAAGAATTTTTAAAACGATGGGATAGGTTTTGTGTGGATTACGTAATACGAACATGTAACTCAATTGCTGGCATACTTCTCCCAGCCCTCCGGTCTCTTCAAATTCATCATCTGGTAAAATCTGTTGGTGCAACTGTATGGTTTGAATGTGAAATCATCGCCTGGGGAGCACATACATTTTTTCTCCAAGCGAATATTTTCATCCACAGGACAGTTGTGGAAAGGAACGTGGTAGTATCCGACGTCATCGAAGAAATGCACCTCTTCTTTTGGCATGAAAAGAGCAACAGCAATGGAATGGATTGGAGCATCTCCCCATCTTTCGTAGAAAAATCCTCCGGCCTGATCCAAGAACTCGAAATACTTCATGTAGGCGTCTCCTCTCCAGAAATTCAATGACCCAACTTCGAAGTTCGACCAGAAATGGCATCCGTTGTAACTGCTTCCTCCATCATCAGAGATCCAGTCCATCAGGTTTGAGTCGACAACGTACTCAGGATGCTCCTTGATAAAGTCTTTAGTCGTCTTCCACAAAGTTGGGATAGTTTGTTGGTACTCTGGGAGAGATATGGTCCATCCGTATGACTTCTTGTTGTCCTTCATGAACTTGAAAATGTCGTAGTCAACATCGCAATAGATTTTGATGCCTGGCTCAACTCTCCAGTAGTATTCATATTCGTCCAAAAGTGGGTGTCTGAAGAAGAATCCGGACTCGTAACGACACATGTGTCTGTAAGAAATGGAGTCACCGTAAATGATCTTATCCTTGCGCATTTGCTCACGAACTTGGGCAGCCTTGTCAGTGTCAATCCATGATGGGAAACTCCATTGCTCCTTAGGGATCTGACCATACTTGGTTTTACCGGAACAAATGGCAGAGGTCACCTTCTTAAACTCTTCGCTGAATTCACCGTCGTTCAGGAAAACCCAGTCATAGTGGTATTTAGAATTGAATCTGTCCTCAACTTGTCTGATCGAGCCGACAAGTTCCCACAAATCCTGGTTTCTTGCCAGAGAAACAAAGGTTGCCTTCTGTTTACCGTCCAATGATGCAGCAGGAACTTCCGAAATCTCGTCGTTCACTGTGCTCTTCACAGATGCGGTCTCAACGCTTTTAGGTGCAGCTTTGCGCACAGATGATTCCACTGCATCAGCGGCCGAAGAAGTCGAAGCCTTGTTCGGAACAACATATGCCGTTGATGAGCCTTTGGTCAGCACGTATCCGCAGAACACCAGAACAAGAGCAAAGATTCCAAACCGAATCAGTCGAGCATTTGCGCGTGCCATTTTGTTAACAAGTATAGTTTTTTTTTTTGGAACTTAAAGGCGGGAGGGTAAGGTCGAGCGCAGACGCGAAAAATAAAAATAGTACAGGATAAGCCTTGTTGTGCTATGAACGGGTGTGTTTTGTGTCGTGTAGTTACATATGCTGGACAAAAAAACATAATTATGATTCGTTTTTTGACTTTTCTTTGGAGGCAGCAGCCTTCTGGCGTTGCTCTTTTTCACGGAGTCGGCGACGTCTTCTTTCCTCGGCCCGCTGTCGTCTTTCTTCGGCACGTTGCTTAGCAGCTGCCTTTCTACGCTCCATTTCAGCAGTTTTCCGCTGCGCCTGCTCTTCAATACGTTGCGACACGAGATTCTTGTACTTCTCAAAATCTGCCATGTGGGGCTGCTTAGCAACCTCGAGATACTTCAAATTGCAGCTCGATCCTGAGGTAATCGACCAGTCGGTTCCTGGGTCGCACGTGCATCTGGCCTGACGCCGGAAGGCATCGTCCAGCGGGCAGGATCCCGCAACGGTGTGCTTGTAAGAAATGTCTGTAAAGAGATGTATCTCGCTAGCGCGCATCATCTTGGCAACAGCGATCGTGTGCACAGGAGCGTCTCCCCAGCGCTCGTAGAAAAATCCTCCCGCATGATCCAGATGCTGTACGTAGCCCTCATACACTGGGTTTCTGTAAAAATCGAGGTTGGCAATTTCGAAGTTTGACCAGAAATGGCACAAGTTGTAGGTTCTGCCGTTGTCCTCCGAAATAAAAGACATCAAGCTCTCCTCGTATGGTGGCAGCAGAGCAGACACTTCAGGATTCAAAAAATACTCCATACTTGTTTTCCACAGAGTTGGGATGGTTTTTGGAAATTCAGTCAACGTCAGAGTGAAACCATAGTTGATGTTGTTATCGATCATGTACTTGAACGGATCCTGGATGACATCACAGCCATACTCAATTGAGGGCTCAACTCGCCAGTAATACTGATAGTCGTCAAGAATGGGATGTTTATAGAAAAACAAGGAGTTGAATCGACACATATGGCGATAACTCTCGCTCGAACCATAAGCCACATTTGCAAACTCAACAGACTCTCTGATTTCCTTGGCTTTTTGAGGATCGACGTACTTCGGATAAGACCAGTGCTCGTAGGGAATAATGCCGTATCTTGCAGTACCGGACACCAGTGCAGACGTGTGATCTATAAACTCCTGCGAAAATGGCTTGTCATTGAGAAACACCCAATCATATTGATAATCTTTGTTGAAACGGCTTTCTAGTTGCTGAATCGAGTGTAGCATATCGAATAGTTCCTCGTTTCTGACCAGCGTCAACAGAGTAGCATTCTGCTTTGCAGGATTCCCAAACTTTTCCTTCACCACACGAATCTGCTCGTATGGTGAGTACTTATTTGTCATGGACCCCTTGTACCCATCAGGAAGGGGAGCAGTAGCAGGGTTGCGGTGCTCAGGGTTGTCGAGATCAGTTCCATTGAGAGGATTTTTAGGTATCTCTTGTATAGGCCCTTGCTGTGTCTCTTCTTGGAAAGGAATCGAATCTTCCGAAGTTCCCGGTTCATCTGGATTCTGTGAGTCCTGAAAGCTCTCCGACTGCTCGTTTCCACTCCCTGTAACGGCCGACATAGACACTAGATGAGAGTCTGGCTCATTATCACTGTCCATGTCAGTCTCCTGCTCGGATTCGATGTTGCCGTCGTCAATAATGCCTTGCACAGGAACACCAACGGACTGCTCGGACCCAGAGTCCAATGGTTTCTGGTCTTCAAGTTGAGCCCCAAGGTTTTGCCTTAACGAGGTACCATTGTATGTTTCCACTTGTTTAGCAAGCTCGCTTAGCGATACCTGAAAGCGGTTTGTCTGATCAACGGATCCATAGATGAGTCCCAGGACAATCACCAGTATAATGAACGAAAGAACTCGAAGTCTCGGGCTGCGAACCATACGAAGTCTCATAGGAACTTAAGCCCGGTCGAAGAAAATATATATATTTCGAAGTGGCTTGTGCTCGCAGTATTATCGTGCACCAGCAAAAAATGGTGCAGGGGGAAATAGATTCTCGACCTAGACTCGCAAAGCGGGATATTGTATGGCGCGGTAAGTGTAAGGCGGCGATTGGTGTAACAGCTTTTCTTGCTCAAGAGTCAAGCTTTAGACGAAGAAAACCAAGGCTGCAATTTACGTCAGCAGACACTACCGAAAAACAGCTAAAAAACCGGTGCGGCTCTGAAATGGTTCTTGGCTAGCTTATTGATTGAAAAACTATAAATCGGCATACAATTTCCAATTAGCTGGAAATTGTCTGTTCGTAACTTTGTAGTAGTGCTGGCCACACGAGTAGCCCCTAAACGTAAAGTCTGAATTCTTGTCGCAACTGCATCTGTTTTCAACCCAGACATTGTCGTCAACAGGGCACATTGTATAAACTCCGTGGTTGTATCCAATGTCGTCGAAAAAATGAATTTTATCTCTATCTGCAAACAAAGCCACTGCAATGGAATGCACAGGAGCGTCTCCCCATCTTTCGTAGAAAAATCCACCAGTAGCGTCAAGCGTTTTAAAGAAGTTTTCGTAAACTGGCGACCGCCAGAAGTCCATGTCTGCAATCTCGAAGTTCGACCAGAAGTGGCAGAGATTGTAACTGTCACCCTTGTCGTTCGAAATAAATTCTAACAAAGAGTTTGGATGTGCAGCAGTCGGATTATCTTTCAAATACTGTTTTACCGTGTCCCACAATGTTGGGATCGTGGCGTGGAACTCGTAGATCGATATCGTGAATCCGTAGATATTGTTTCCTTTGCGCATCACGTGGAACGGATCATAATCGACGTCACAGTAAAAGTCCACCTCCGGTTCGACTCTCCAGTAATACTTGTATGGTTTGAGGAGCGGGTGTTTGTAAAAAAACCCGGAATTAAACCGGCACATGTGTCTATAAGCTTCAGAGTCGGCATATATAATGCCCATGTTGGTCATTTTCTCACGCTCCTCCTTTGCGCGTTGCAGGTCAATGAAATCTGGATAGGACCAGTGCTCTTCGGGTATCAAACCAAATTTGGCCTCTCCAGAAACCATAAGACTCACTTTTTTCTTGAACTCATCTGAAAATGGCTCGTTGTTGAGGAACACCCAATCGTAGCCATACTTGCGATTGAAGCGATCTTCTAAATTCTGAATCGACCTGATGATCCCATTGAGGTCGCTGTTTCGGCAGAGAGTAAGAATTGTGGCATTTTCTCGCTGAATATTTTCGGGCCTCAAGAGCTCATGGTCGAGTTTGGGTTCATGTGTGATTTGTGCTTGAGCAGCGTAGCTCGGCAATGTTTGGAGCTTGTAAACATTCAGAGCACCAACCAAAATTACCAGTACCACTGTTAAGCGAACCACCCAGGAAAAGTTGAACCTTATCCGGTGCTGGAAACTGGTCAATAACATCACGTTGAAAAACTAACGGTTGTCTGAAGATTTTTAATCTACATTGTCGCTTGCGTTGCTTACCATATCATTGCAGCTATTTTTTTATGTGGAAAGCCCTGTGCGGCTTAGTGGACATTACCACAGCAGAGCTCATAATATTTTCGCCTTTGGTGATCCTTTAAACTCCTTCAGAATGCGAATCAGCCCCAGTAGCATAATTGTAGCAAATGGTCCGAGTAATGGAGTGTACACTGCCATCTTGTGTTCCTCAGGGAAATACATCTGCTGAATCATGTCCTTCTGGAAAAACGCCTCATTTGAAAGAATGTAAGCCCGCGCAGCCAAGGTATTAGCTAAGCCCCAGTCACCACATTTGGAGGCGGCTGCTGCCTCCAAAATTCGAATAATAGCTAGTTCAACCTGCTCACGTGTGCTATCAGGTATACTGATATTTGGCAATTGCTGACACAGTTTGCACAATGACATCAAGTTGTCTATCGACTTGCGCATATTTCTAAGCGATTGGACTCGCGTCAAAATGTCAGTGCGGATGGTAAGTGACTTGGGATTGCTCGGAGCTCCCACCAGCTGAAACAGCTGCGATGCAAAAATCTCCATGATCGGCAGCAGATCATCATGTTTCAAAATCTGTTTGTCGGTGTTAACTATAACTGCTCCGCCCCACTGGGGAACGATAAAGGAGTTAGAGACAGACCTCTCAATTTGAATAGGGCGTATTTCGGGCGCAGGCACGTATGCAAGGAAATTGATAGCCGGCATGGAATGGGTATTTTGATCTAGACCCCATTCGGAATAGTCAATGAATGTAGAGGTATCGGATTCTTTTAGCAAAAATTCTTGCTTTTCCTCGTCAAAATTCAATGCAATATTTTCGGAGAGTTTCTCGTAGTGCAGGACTTGTGTGTCCAGCGTGAAGTTGGCATAAGGAGATAGACGTTTCAGGTAATTTTTGAAAAGGGTAGCCGCTTGGTCGATTTCCCATGCAATTGGCTCGTTACCTCCTTGCAACAGTGACAAGGTCACATGATACTGGGGAGCGTATGGCAGTTTTACAACCGATTCCTGTTGGTTCATGTGAGAAAACATGTACAGTTCCTCGCCAAATACATCTTCCAGCAAAGCTTTTGATATCATTTCGGGGATATTATTTGAACCAATCACTGTAGGGGAAACGAAGAGATTGATTTGGCGGTCTGCAAACGGGGAGATATAAATTTTGTCAGCATCACCATCCATCAAAAGCTGGAGTTTGTAATCTGACTGGGATTCCAGTTTATGTTTAAGAACTATTCGCCAGTTTACATCTAGAGAGAACTCCTCGAGCGCTCGGTCCAGTAGCTGCTGTGCCTCCTCAATTAGTCCTGAGGCAGTACGAGAAACATTAACAAAAACAGGGATCTCGTAACTTGTCAGGGAGGCAAGCTCAGATGAAAGAGCATGGATTCGTGTAACGGGAAGCTCTGCACGGTGTACAGTCGTAGTTGAAAACCACAACGGTAGCCCCAAAAGAGCACAGAGGGCCAAAATGGACGTGAAAATCTGTCGCCTGATCAACACATTGTCATCGGAAACAAAGGACATAACAAAAATAAATTTAGAGTTTGAATTCTAATATCGGTATTTAGTCGCGTCGATCGACGTCGTCATATGTACATGCTAAAAGTCTATCACTATTCCCGGACCATGAGTGGTGCTTAGGACAGTCTGACCGACAACAATTGGAGATTTGCTCTGTGTGGTTGAAACTGCTTCCCTTACGGCCTTGGAGACCGAGATGATGTTTTTGAGGACCTCCTCGTCGGAGAAGTCGCATCTGGCTATAGTGAGCGCAACATGATTGTGTCTCTGTCTAAACGGTTGCAGAGAAATGTTGTCCTGGATGTAGGATGCAGCGTCGTCAACCACCGTTCCACGTTTGGCGGACGGCATGAGACCCTTTGGACCCAGGCTTCTGGCCAGCGGTCTCAATGAGGAGACAATTTCTGGTGTACAAATGGCCCTGTCGAAGACCGAAAGATCCACCTGGCCAGCAGCAATTTTTTCCACGAGCTCCTTTCCGCCTGCGAGCTTTGCTCCTGCGTCAAGGGCAGCCTTCTGCATGTTTTCGTCTGAAGAAAAAACCAGAATCTGTGTGTCTGTTAAGGGCCGAGCGAACTTGATGCTGCCTTGAAGAGGAGTCACTCCTTTTTTCGAGACTACCCGCGTCTGCAGAGTTATCACGGCCTCATTCAATGGCCGGCCAACCTCTGCAGCACGCAGATAACGAAGAGCTTGCGAAACAGGCATGTACAGAGGATTTTCGCTAGCTGGACGTTTGGCATTTCTGACAACAGCAGCCTCCCTCTTTTCGGCCTTCTTCTGGGCTGCACGCACTTGCTCAGGTGTCTTTTTTACCTTTGGAGCAGCCGCAGCACGCGATGTGGTGAAAAATCTCACCAATCCGGCTCTCGACACCAGTCTGTTCATCATGACAGTATATATATGATCGAAAAAAATTTGTGCGTGGTTGATTATGTCAGTTTGAAAAAAAATGCTCCGACCTATGAACCAAAAAGTAATCTCTATCATAGGCACCACGGGAGTCGGCAAGTCGCAGTTCGCCGTCGAACTGGCCAGAGCAATTGATGGGGAGATTATCAATGCCGACTCCATGCAGATGTATCAGGGTCTGGAGCAAATCACCAACAAACACCCCATAGCTGACAGAAAAGGTGTGCCCCACCATGTCATGGCTCACATCCCATGGGACAGCGAGTACTACATTCATCGTTTCAAACGGGAGGCAATGGCGGCAATCTCGGACATTCACTCGCGCGGGAAAACCGCAATTTTAGTCGGAGGAACGCATTACTATTTACAAAGTCTTCTTTTTCTGAACAAGACCATGGATAACGCACCGGCTGCCAAGTTGACAGATGCCGAGCGGGCAATTTTGGACGGGTCACCAGAACAGGTTTTTGAGGCCTTGAAGCTTCGCGACCCGCTCGTCGCCCAGAAATTCCACCCAAACGATCATCGACGAGTCAGACGGGCCCTAGAAATATTCTTTTCCACCAAGCAGAAAACCTCGGACTTGTATAAATCTCAGCAGCAGCAGAAGGTGTCATCACTGCGGTACGAGCTGCTCTTTTTTTGGCTCTATGCCAAGCCGGACGTGTTGGACGTCCGTCTAGACGAGCGCGTGGACATGATGATCCACAACGGGGCACTGGATGAGATCCGCCAGATGTACAACTTTTATTGTCAGATGGAGCCCAAAATGGATTTGGACAGGGGAGTCTGGCAAGTAATTGGTTACAAGGAGTTTCTGCCGTATCTCGAGAAGGGTGAGCAGTTTTTGAGCAGTTGCATCGACGAGATGAAGCGTGCTACTCGGCGATACGCACGCAAACAAGTGAAGTGGATTTCCAACACATTGACAAGGGAGCTGCGACTCGAAGAAGAATTTAATTGGATCAATGGTGGCCAGGTGGCTGTTTTGGATGCCACCAATTTGGAAAACTGGCGCCGAGACGTGGAGGATAAGGGGATCCATGTGTGTCGCAAATTTCTGGAGAATGTCCGGCTGGCAGAGGCAATAGATATTCCTAACGAGCTTCTGTCGGAGCTGTCATTAAGGCGAGAAAAGGAGCCGGGTTCTAGCGACACCAAATGGAAGCATTATTTCTGCGAAACGTGCGTGGACAGCAGCGGAAATCCGTCCATCTTTGTGGGGGGGCAGTACGAATTGCACATGAAGAGCAGACGACACCGGAACAACGTCAACAAGGGCCGCAAAAAACGTGAGTACGAGGAGTGGCTACAAACACAGAATAAAAAAGGTAGCTGAAATATTCCATAGATTAATGTACTAAATATTGTTCGATTATTCAGTTGAACTGTTTGACAGTTTTTTTCTCCTGAGAGGATCCTTCCTCGACTGGAGCGTCGTATTGTTCAAGAACGTGCTCCTCGATCAGCTCAGAAGCGGCATCTGTGACGTCTGGTTCCTGAGGCAAGAACACGTTGAGAACAACACCAATGAAACCTGTGAGCGCGAAACCGGTCTCCATGACCAGGATGATGGCGTCAAAGAAACCAGTCAAAGACTTGTTGTCGCCAGAGTAGGTGAAAACGTTGTCGAACCAGTCTCCGAGCATAGTTGCTCCGAAACCGAACATAAGCGAGCATGTGAGCACAAATCTGTCTCTTCTGGTGAACGGAGTGCTGGCAATAATTTTCAAACCCGAAACGGCAACAGAGGTAAACAGGAAAGTGGTCATTCCTCCTAGAACAGCCTTTGGAATGGAGACAAGCGCAGCTGCAAACTTTGAGAAAACTCCCATCACGACCAAGAAGAAGCAGCACCAGTAGCCAACGGTTCTAGAGGCACATTTGGTGATCGAAATCACACCGTTGTTCTGTGCGAATGTCGACATAGGAGTCATGGTCATGAGAGCGGCCAAGATACCATTGATACCGTCTGCCAGGACACCTCCCTGGATTCTGGACTCGAATCTTGGACCCTCGATGTCAGTTCTGGACACATCGCAGGTTGCGGTGATGTCACCAATGGCCTCCATCATCAAGACAATGTAGCAGGCCAAGAAGGGTAGCACCACCGGCCCGTAGACCTTCAGCTTATAGGTGTGCACCCACATGAAAGTAACTGCCGGAGCAGCGTCGATGGTGGAGTCCGAGAAGTAGCCGCAGGCAGCAGCAACAATGCATCCCACCAGCAAACCGACGATAACAGCACAGGACTTCATGATCGGGGAGCCCCATTTCTCGGCCAAAATGATGGTCAGGTAGACAAGGAAACCCAGACCGATAAACTGTGCAGAGCCCCAGTTGTAGCCCTTGTCGCAACCGTTAGTCTCATCCATGCAACCGGAACCTCCAACGAAATCTTCGAAACCAGACTCGATAAGAGAAACACCAATAAGCAGCACCACGGGACCGGTAACAATAGCTGGAAAAATTCTTTGCAGCAAGGCAGGCGGCATGAACGAAAGCAAAATTTCAATCAATCCACAACATGCAGCAGTACCCAAAATCATACCGTATCCATCCGGACAAGGCAATTCAGTGCCGTCGCTCGCAGTAGGACACACTCCAGCCTTGTACATCATAGGAAAGGCCTTGGTGACAATACTGATGGTGGCGAAAGAGGTACCAACAACGGAGACCAATCCAGTCCCGATATAGTAAGGCGTGCGAGGAATCTTAAATCTGGTAATTTGGATAGACGAAAGGAGTCCGGAAATGATAAGCGCAGCAGAGACAAGGTATTGTTGTTGATCGACATCGAGGTTGGCAAGCGAGCCAATGATGATAGGAGGCGATGCAATACCAGCCAGCATAGAAAGAGAATGCTGCAGACCCAGCAGCAGACCCAGAAGAACTGGGATTTCCTCGTCCAATCCAAAAAATGGTTGCACTTTCTCAGAGGCTTTCATGAAGGGCAATCTAGGAGTGAAAAGGTAGGCATAGTCATAGTCGCCCAGTAGTCCCTCCTTGGTGGTGAACTTCTTGATCGCCCTGCGGGCAATATTGTTGGCAAACATGCTAGATTGATAAAACTTCCAGAAGAGAACCCCTGTTTTTTATATCAAGAGTGTAAGTACGCAATTTTCCTGATAATGATTTCAAAGCTGCATAAGGCGCGTTATCGTTAAAAATTGAGTGAAAAAATGCCAGCACATTTCCCAAATACATCTGGACAAAAGTCACGTCTATTGTCGAGAACCGCATGTGATTGGCTTACCTACGCATATATCCTATTGGAGGGCTGTTAAATCTATTGTTTGCTTCTTTCATCTGCCTATTCGGGATTCTCCGTCAGCAGTGTTGCCGTGCGCACTTTCCCGCAGCTCGGTAAATGTTACGTAATCCTGGTCAGCAGTCCAGTATCGGTATTGCCAGGTCAGATATATTTAGCTCCAGATTTCGAGATCCAATTACTGTTTAAGCACATCAGGGAGCTTTCCGAAAGAAAGTACGTGATCTATGCGTTTGCGGCCTGTAAAGAACATCACAGTTCGCTCAATTCCCATCCCCCAACCCGTAGTAGGCGGCAGACCCCATTCCATAGCCCCGACGTAGCCTGCATCCGGCAGAATCGACTCGGTGTCGTTGTGCTGTGTCTTCGAACTGAGCTGCTTTTCGAGCTTCAGCGTTTGCTTGAAGGGATTATTTTCCTCCTCGTATGCGTTAATTATTTCGGCTCCATTGATGTACAGCTCGAATCGGTTGGAGACCTCAAAATTATTTTCGGTTGCAGATTTGGCCAACGGGGACGACACTTCTGGCAGGTTGTAAAGAAAAGTTGGTGACTTTTGGAATAGCGGCTCCAAGTATATGGAGGCGAGCTCGTCCAACAGATTCTGCGGAGACCTCACGACAGGAACCTGGAGACCCAGCTTTTCAAAGTAGTCCACCAGTGCAGAGCTGGTAAATTCCGGTAACGGTAGACCGGTCTGGAGAGGCAGCTGCTGCATAAAATCAATTTTTTTAAAGCCTCCAGTGTCGTGTGACAGGTACTGCTGTAGCATGCTGCAGCTTTCGCGGCAAATGGCGTGCGTTTCAAGGACTTTGACAAGCGTGCGGAACAAATCTTCGGTCAGTTCCATCGTTTGGGTCAGACTAGTGAACGATGAGTAGAACTCGCAGCTGGTGAATTCCGGATTATGTGTTGCGTCCACGCCTTCGTTCCGAAAAACAGGGCCTATTTCGAACACCCGGTCAAACCCAGAAATAACGAGTCGCTTGAGCCAAAGCTCAGGGGCCACTCGAAGATTGATGGCAACGGGCTGGTCTTTCTTGTCCTTCACGTGCACGCTGCTGGTCACAAACGGCGTGGCGTTGGCTCCTGAGTTCCCTGGACACAAAATAGGGGTTGAGAACTCCAGAAATCCTCGTTCCTCAAGAAAACGACGGATGGTGGATATTATCTTGGACCGCACTATCAATACTTCTCGCGACTCCTGGTTGGCTAGATAATCCACCACACGATTTGTGTAGATCTTCGACGCCTCCGTCAACACAGGAGGAATTGGGTGCAAGGATGGAGCAGCCAGCTTCAGTGGTTGGTCTGCCTTCAGCGATAGTTCTCTGCTCTGCGTAGTCCCTGGATACCCGATGCAGCTGACGTAATCTCCCGGTCTGAGCTGGTTGTGGAAGCTAGCAAACTGCTCGTTCGACAGCTTCATCTGCTTGTGGTTGGCCAGAACCTGCACTTTCGACCCGTCCTGAGTGATATCGATGAACATGCTTCCCTTACCGGCCCGTCTGATGCTGGCTATTTTCCCGTTCAGGATGTACTTGTTCTCGGTGATGATTCGCAGCTCTGGATTCTCCTGAAAATACGACTTGTATTTGGAGACAAATTCAGGCACCCGCACAACATCTGCGTGGTCGCTCAGCAAACTGTCGTAGAGAGGGTAAAAGCGGGCATCCTGTTCCTCAATCGAGAGTTTGGAGATTTGAGTCTTCCGATACGCAAAATCAGAATCGACAGTCACTTTTCTCGCCTGGTACCCCACGGCGCGCACTGCTTGGCATCTCACGGGCCGAATCTCCCGGATCCGACGCACAACCGCACCTGCTCCCAACATTCTCTCGAGAGTTGTTCGTGGAAAGATTGAAAAAGTGAATTTTGCATGAGCACGGTGTATGGATGTTAAGCTAAAGGTTTTCTTCAAAAATTTTCTTCATCAACATGAGCATGCACTTCCGGCGTCTTCTCAGCACCTCGTTGGTGAGACGCAACACAACTCTGTCTGCAGGAGCATCTGCTCCCGAGTCCTCTGCCGAGTCGAAATTGGACGAGACGCCGTTGCCCAACAGCGAGAATCCAGAGTTTGGTACCAATGTCATCATGGAGCTGAAAAACATGTCGAAAGGAGAATTCGAGCAGCTACTCAACTCCACGCCAGTGCCAACACTCAACAGAGACGAGATCGCAATGCGCAAATTCAGAGAGCTGTTCAAGGCGTTCCTGAACCGAGGCGAACAGGGCGACTTGTCAGGCTCAAAGTCGATGATCGCCGAGTACCCCAACCTGATCCCTACGGGCTCCCAGGAACCGTACTCCGAGCCAGAGCTCGTGGTGCGCAAACAGTTCCACGAAAAGGTGCTGGGCCAGCTGGGTGCCGACATCAAGGCGGTGTACCGTCCACACGAGCTCATAACCCGTCCTCCGTCAGCCAACCAGATCACGGTGCAGAAGCTGATGGCTGCGGGCGCACACCTGGGCCACTACACGCGTCTCTGGAAGCACTCGACACAGCCGTACATCTACGGCACCTACAACAACCTGCACATCATCGACCTCGAGCAGACGGTGGTGCATCTCAGGCGGGCAGCCAAGGTGGTGCAAGGTGTGGTTGAGAACGGTGGAACGGTGCTGTTTCTTGGTCTGCGGGAGGGCCAGCTGCGGTCAGTGCGTTCTGCAGCACACAAGTGCAAGGGTGTCTACGTGGCTAGCAAATGGGTGCCGGGCACCATCACGAACAGTTTGCGCAGCTCCAAGCCTCGTGTGGAGGTCGATATGGGCGACGTAGCTTCCGGACGTGGACTTACAGATTTCGAGGAGAGATCGGTCCTGAAGCCCGATTTGGTGGTCACGTTGAGCGCTCTGGACAGCAAGACAGCTCTGTCGGAAGCTGCACAGTCGCGGATCCCCAGTATCGGCATTGTGGACACAAATTGCGACCCGAATTTGGTGACATATGCTATTCCTGCCAATGACGACTCTATTAGAGCTACAAACTTGATCTGCGGAGTGTTAGCCAAGGCTGCCGAGAAAGGATATCAGAACAGACTGGACCGTGTGGCCAGATATAAAGAACAGCATGGTTCGGACACCAGCCAGCCTATTTCTCAAATTAATTTTGAAGCCTGAATGGAGCCATGTATATAGCATTAGATGAGAGAAGAGGAAATTCAGCAATAACAGAGACGCCGTAGCTGGATATGAAGTGTGACTAATTGTCCTTCTTTTCGTCTTCGGATTCAGAGTCGGATCTTTCGTCCTGGGCCACATTTTCAAACACGTAGCGGTACATGATTCTCAGAATAAGGAAGAGCCAGTAAAGATTGACCAATTGCAGCGCAGAAATCAGCACAAACACAATTGGCTGCGAGATCCAGCACTTGTACTGCTGGGTTGTCCAGTCAAGGGTGAACGGACCCACAGAACGGAACTCGGTGAGCACAGACCACAGGATTCTGAGGTTCAGCCAATGTCTCAGGTAAATCCAAGCACCAACAAACATGATGAAGAAAGGACCCACCAAAGGCGAGTCGAGGTAGTTGAGTGTCTTGGAGGTGGCCAGGAAGAAGTCGGAGATGTCCATCGTGATGTACACCGCCACGCCCATCCAGGTGAAGTTGAATCTGTACGACAGACCAATCAGCAGCATGGTGACAACATGGTGGAACACAAGCTCCTTGAAGTCCTTACGGGGCTTCTCCAGCTGCAGGATCAGCACAACACTCTGCTGGGCCCAGAAGGCAGCCTGAAATAGGTAGTAGAACTTGAAGAAATACACGTTCGCCAGATGAGGATAATCCTCGTAGAACGCGGTAGTGTTGAAGTACCACATTGGCGTCTGTTTCATGACGTACAGGCCAAGAGGTCCGCTCATGCCGTAGTAGCACATGGAATACGTCTGTTCGGTGAAGCGTCTGATCTTGGACTCTCTGGCAATGCCAAAATACAGAGCAATTGGTCTGAGAACGACCTGCATCAAAAATTCTCTGTAGAACGTGAAGAACACCATCATGTAAGCCACAAAGGCAAAATCCTTGGGGCCCTTCTCGTACAGCGGTGGGTTGGTTCCGGGTATCTCGTAGGACATGGTCATAAACATGTGCAGAGGATTAGACGGGGTGAAGTTATTAGAGAACCAGTACGCCGCCTGGGTAACAAGCAGGATTACCAGAGGTGGCATCCACGTGTGCCTGTAACTGAGAATCTTGAGAGAAACCCAGATTTTGGCCAGAACAGCAAGATCATCGGTGGAGTCGGTGTTCTTGTTTAGCTGCTGCTTATGGCGTTGTGCAGTAGACTTCATGTCCTTGTTGGAGTGCATCGTCTGGAGCGCGGGCACGGAGTTGTCGCCGAGGTTGATCTTGCCGACAGACGAGTGCCGGCGTCTGCGAAACTCGTCAGCCATGAATATATTTGTTGTCTAAATGCGCGAGTTGCCTTGCGAAAAAAAACAGGATCTGGTGCACGGGTGTTCTGTCTGGGTGTTTTTATTTTCGGGACGATGCGAAAATCCTCAGATCACTTGGCGATGAGAACTCTTTCCCGACGGCTCCGGTCCCAGCCGTTCCTCAAGGTGTTTTGCGCAGTTCTGGCATCCGTGCTGCTGTACTCGCTGCTGCCCCACCACGCCCCCAGGGCTCTTTCTTTCTACGAGCAGCAGCTCAAGACCAAGACAAATAGAAACCTGTACAACTCGCTGGGCCAGTCGCTGGGGCTTCTGGCTCGCGACCGTGCAGGCAATGACGAGCTACACGAGTACGAGCAGAGCCTGTACGAGCTACGCCACTCGCACGATACTCAGCCCGCGCGGTATATCAAGGTTGCCAAGTCGGACAAGGAAATTAGTCGAAATGTCAAGTTCCACAAGTATTTCAAGCGGATTTGGGACGTGATTCTGTTCCACCACCCTCGAATGGGGTTTGAGCTCAGGTCTAACAAGGGTGTTGTGCCTGTGATGGCCGGATCCCAGGAGACTCTGCTTTTCAAGCGGGAGTATGGTTCGCACCGGTCGGTGGATATCGCCATGCACGACACAGGACCGCAATACCCGGTGCTGAGCGAGAAGTTTCTGATGGACTGTCTGAAGGTGCCGCCGGAAATGGTCGCGGACCTGTCGGTTTCGCACAAAAACGTGGCCAAAAATCTGCCCAAGACGTATCCAGACGGGGTGTACGAGGGTCGCGGGATCGTGTTTATTGGGGGGAACAAGTTCTCGTGGCTGTCGCTCCTGGCAATTGAGAACCTGCGGGCCACAGGCTCGCAGCTGCCCGTGGAGCTGGTGATCCCCACAGAAACCGAGTACGAGGATGTTTTGTGCGAGAAGGTGCTACCAGGCCTCAATGCACGGTGTGTGCTGCTGACAGAAACCATACCAGACTTCCGCAAACATAGATACAGAATTCGCGGGTACCAGTACAAGGCGTTGGCGCTGCTGGTTTCGTCGTTCGAAGAGGTGCTACTGCTTGACTCCGATAATATTCCTGTGGCCATGCCAGACCCCGTGTTCGACTCTGAGCCGTTTGTTTCGCACGGAATGATTGTTTGGCCGGACTTCTGGCGCCGTGTCACGCACCCGGCATACTACGAGCTCATTGGCCAGGAGCTGGGCCTCAAGCAGATCAGAAATAACAAGGACGACGTAACACCGGCGAGTGTGTACGCTGACGACGACAACGACCCGATCTCGGAGATCCCGCTGCACGATCGGAACGGCTCGTTGCCCGACCCCTCCAGTGAGTCGGGCCAGGTGTTCGTCAACAAGAAAACCCACATCCAGGCGCTGCTGCTGGCATTGTACTACAATTTCTACGGACCCCAGCAGTACTATCCACTGTTTTCGCAGGGCGGTGCGGGTGAGGGTGACAAAGAAACGTTCATTGCAGCTGCCCAGTACTTTGGTCTGCCCTGCTACCAGGTCCGCAAACACGTGGACGTGATTGGATACTGGCAGCACGAGCCCGAGGACGTGTACACTGGGGTCGGGATGATCCAGTACGACCCGATAGTGGACTTCGAGCTGCTGGGTGCGTACCGCAACTGGTTTTCCGAGCGCTATGCGCTTTACGAGAAGCGCAAGACTTCTCTGGCAGAGAAACTGCGCACCTGGTGGAACTCGGAGGAGCTGTACGACCCAGCCAAGACGTTCAGCAGCTGGTTCAACAAGACCAACTCCAAGCCGCTGTTTATCCATTGCAACTTCCCGAAGCTCGATCCGGTTTCTCTGCGCAAGGACGGGCATCTTTTCACAGGCAAAGACGCGAAAAAACACCGCGTGCGCATGTTTAGCGACCAGTCCGGTCTGGACTTTGACTTCGAGCTGCGCCAGTGGAGACTAATCAAAAGGTACTTTTGTGACCAGCCAATTGACCTCAATTACCTGCGCATAGCAGGAGTCACGTCGCTGGACTACTGCGACTTCATCCACGACGAACTACGTTTTCTGGAGGCCACCCAGAAAGATATAATATTACCAGGCGTGGCCAGCCGTATATAGGGCGGTGCAAGACAATCATTAATTTCTTCACTTTTTTAATTGTGAGCCTGTATGTCACTAGACCAAGACCCGGACGACTACTTCCAGGAGGAGGACGTTCTGGATCCCCTGTTTAAGAGCGTATCGAGCGGCTCGCGCACATTTTACCCGGAGGCACTCGGGGTGGACTCGAAAACCAAGCGATACTATGACACATTGCTGAACACCACGGACTGGAACGTGGAAAACCTCGCGATCCAGCCAGGCGATCCGTATTTTGTGGTGTGGTTTGTTTTCTCGTCCTACTTCCCGCTGATCTGCGGTTGTCTGGGACCGATGTCGAACCTGCTGTCCGTGGCAGCGGTCATATGCCGCTGGAAGGAGGATAAGCACTCGGGCAAGCTGCCCGGCCCTGACGAGTCGTGGTGCTACGCCGTCAACTCGGTCTCCATGATGCTGGGGATTCTCGCGAACATCAGCCTGATGCTCAATTTTCGGCGCAAAATCAGCTACGTCAAGGCACAGCTGTTCTCGCTGGCCGCGTGGCTGATGGCCAGCCTCATGCTGCTGGTGCTCGTGGCCGTGTATCACGTGCTGTTTCTGCAGCACCACCACTACGAGAAGTACACGTACTCGTACGGGTTCTGGTTCGCCATTTTCACTGTGATACTGCATTTTGCCAACTTTGTGCTGCTATCGCTGAACGGCGTGGGAGTGCTGCTAAAAAAGTACCCGCCTGCGTTCAACATCGACGGGATCCAGAACACTCTCATAGTGCAGTGCATGGCGTTTGTCACGTGGCTCATGTGGGGGGCCGGCATGTTCACTGCGCTGCTCAACGTGTCGTACGGCGAGGCTCTGTACTTTGCGATTGTGACGATCCTCACCATCGGACTCGGAGATTTTGTGCCCAAGAGCAGCGTGTCACAGACACTCACGCTGCTGTGGTGTGTGGTGGGGCTGGTGACCTTTGGTCTGATCATCTCCACGATCCGCGAGCTGGTGATGTTTTCGTCCGCCTCCACTTTCTACTGGCACCGTGTCCAGGTGTTCCGCCAATCAGAGCATCTGGATCCCTCGCACGAACTGTCGGAAAAGGAGGCGTTCGACCGCATGAAGCTTGTAAACAAAAGAGCCACACAGTATGAAAGGGCCTCTTCAATGGCCACGATTCTCGCCGCATGGCTCGCGTTCTGGCTTATTGGCTCACTACTCTTCTCTGTATACGAGGGATGGGCCTACCATCTCAGCTGCTACTTTGCGTTTTTGTGCTTTGTCACCATCGGCTACGGCGTGCCATCCCCAGTGACAAGTGGGGGGCGGTCTTTTTTTTGTCTGTGGTCCATAGCTGCCATCCCCATCATGACGATCCTTGTGATGAACATCAGCGACTTCATCTTTGGCTCATTGGACACGCTGCAAAACTCCAAACTGTTCCACCGCCACGCGCGCGGTCCGCAATTCGATGACACGGACCCCACCGAGGCCATTTTCCACGAGCTGCTCAAGTCCAAAAGACCGTCTGATTTCGAGGTGTTCAACTCTCGGGAGTTCAGCCGCTCTCAACAGCTGGCCCACAAGCTGGCTAAATACGCCGCTGGTGAAGAGTACGAACCCGAACACAGCTCAGAGGCTATAACCAAATTTATGCGACAAATCAATTTCCCGTGGGAAGAACTCTCTAGGCCAACCAGCCGTCACCAAATAGCCGACTTCGACAAGAAAAATGACCCCGTGCTCACCAAACTGAGCCACATGCAGCAGATCATAATCGAGCTGCGCCAGTCTACCCTCCTGGGAAATTTGAGACCAGACTACAAATATCAATTTAAGGAGTGGAGCCGTTTTCTTCACCTAATCAACTTGGATGTGGATCCAGAGTTCTGGTTAAGCGAAGAGTCGCCGTTTGGGTTCCCCAACGACGAACCGCTGTACTTCACATACCACCTGCTACACGCGTTAGAGGTTACACTGCAACAGGTGGCGTTGCAGTACGATACAATGTAAAGCACAGATTTATACAATTATTATAACCCGGTTGTCATGGTAAAATCAGTAATACATGCCTAATGAGTTAGCTTTTGAATGTTGCCCGCAAGAGACTGATGCGATTGCGCGTTGTAGCAAAGAGGTGTCCAGCACGTGGAGAAGGCCATCTTAGCGCACTATGACGGGATATTAGCAATGATAATGTATGCAAAGATGCGGGGATGATAAAGGGTATGCAAAATCATCTTCTGCGGCGAGGCTTGCCGGTACCACGCTTCTTGGGCTCACCGTTCTTGTTTTGGTGCATTCTCCCGACATGAATTTTCATGTGGTCGGATCTGGTGAACTTGCGAAGGCAGAACTCGCAAACGTAGCGTTCCAGGTGCAGATGAACACAGTTGATGTGGCGCGAAAGCAGAGCTCTGTTCTTGAACTGCTTGCCACAATTTTCCATGTCACAAACCAGCTTACCAGAAGCCTGCACGATGGGACGTTGGATGGGCTTGCCAGAAATCTTGAGCGTGACCTTGGACTTCCTTGGTCCTAAAGATTCGTCTTCAGAGCTCCCCATCAAATCGTCTTCAACTTCGACCTGGTTTTGAGTCGCTGACTCATCCAACGAGGCCTCCTCTTCAAATGCGGCTGAAGAGGGCGCAGATGAAACGGTCCTTTTTGGAGCAGCGTTTAAAACAAAGTCGTCAGCAAATAATGGATAGGCTGTTTCAAACCGACTGAGTCCAACGGGTGAAGAAGGCAAAAGGCTGGGATAGACGGGATGATAGATAGATGCTAGCGAAAGGTTATTGGTACATTTTGAGCCGCTAGGGTTCACTTTAGATGGATCGATTGTCAGTTCAGGGATTTCATCCTCATCAGGAATACATTTGTACTGCGATGTTTCAGGTGTGTTTGAAAAATTGGAACGTTCAAAATCGATGTCAACATCGTATTCAAGGTCAGAATAGTTGAGATCGTCGTATTCAATCTCATGAAGAAAGTCATCAGCATTGAAATCGATCTCTTTTAATTCGGACACAAGCGATTCTTTCCTTTGTTCAACAATTTCGAGGTCAGAGTACCCAAATGCGGATACAAATTCCATCAAAGGAGTGGGAGTGTCTCTAGAATCCATGCCCTATGCTCTTCTTACCACGTGGAGTGCCTAATATTGCAATTGGCTGTGTCCATGAAAACAACAAGATCCTGTGTTTTGCGTGAGACCACACGGGTATTTGCCATGCTTTATATAATTTTCTTATCAATTTGTCTGGCCATGCGCATGTCAATGTTTGCGGCGTGGTGGCGCAGTTTGTGACACATTATCCACTAGACAAGAGTTACCCGGACATGAATTCTTGAGAAAACACTTTCCACCGCTGGGTGGGTCTTTCCCAAAAGATGCAATTCACTTTTCCTAAAGAGGAAATTCCAGGTGATACTGCGCCACAAATCATGTACTCACACATCTCACCACCACGCATTGGCCGTCTCCATGAGCACAGCGCTCTAGCGGTCCACACTTTCTGTCCTACCGCCCTATATCCATTATACACACACACATGCTGCAGCAAGATTTGTCTTGTTCTCGAGCTCGGCCACCGACCCCCACCCCTTTTCCACCTCGTCTCCACCACCCCAAAATTTTCAGCTCCATTGCACCGCCACACTCCTCTAAAAGAGCAACCAGCCAAATTTCATCTCTCCCAGATAACCTTTGTTCAATGTTGTCGTACCAGGAGTCTGCTCCATCCATCACGAGCAAAACCTCACGTAACAGTGTCTACCAGACCAATGGCAGACCTCTCAGCGAGGAGGCCATTTACAAAGCCAAACTTAAGTACGGAATTTACAACAACCCTGCGAAAGTGAATCTTGGTGTCGACCCTTCAGCCTCAGACACTGCTGCGCTGCTAGCGTCCTCCACCGACCTGTCTGTGCATCCATACAAGCGGGAGCTGTCCTCTGAGGCTGCCACAGCTGCCCTGATTGCCAAGACCGACTCCGCTCCCAAAGCATGGAAGAGAAACAACTTTGCTCCTGAGGCCGAATACGCCGCTATCAGTGCCAAGTCACAGAAGTACCCATTCTACGACGAGGACAGTGAGACGGTGGACATTGCGGACTCTCAGGACGCGGCGTCTTCGGTGCTGAAAAAGCCTGCCTCAGCCACAGCCAGAAGTGCGCTGCAAGAGGTGTACGACTTTGACGACGTGAGATCAGGCCGCACTACAATGAGCACCGTGCCTGGAAGCTCGACTCAGGGGACCACGGTGCGCGGGGCGTACGAGGCGTCCAAGGTGATCGACATTGGCCGGATCCTCAGCAAGGCGTCAGACTCGGCCTCGAAGTCTATGTACACGCGGGTGAACCCGGACATGGACTCGCGCTCAGGGCTCACTACCGGAAACGGGTATGTGGGGGCCAATGGCGCGGTGAACATCTCGAAGATCACGGACTCGGCCAAGAAAAGCGCGCTCAAGAGCATGACCTCCAGAATGAACCCCACGCGCGAGGGCATGTACGGTATCCCCACCCCTGGCGACTCCATGGATAATTCCAAGTTTGCGTCTGTGGGGGCCCTGGCCTCCCAGAACTTCGACCCCAAGATGGACTATGCTGCTGCCGAGCGCGCCACCCTGGCCAAGAACTCCCTCATCGACAACAAGGTGCTGGTCAAGGCAATTAGCAACGCCAACGCCACGCTGGACAAGATGGACGCCAAGGCCGTCCAGGACAACCTGTTTGGCAACAAGGAGTGGAACATCAAGGCTGTGCAGGTTGCACAGGCAAATTTCGCCAAGCGCAAGTCTGAGACCGTTGGCAAGGTGGACATGGGCGGAGGTCTCATGCTGACTGTTGCTGAGATCAACCAGCTCGCGTCTTCTGTTGTGCATCCGATTTTGGCGGATATGAACGGAAAGGTCGAGCAGCAGAGACTGGCCAACTTGGAGGCCCAGAGACAGAAGGAGGAGCTCAAGCAGAGACAGGTTGAGTATTTTGCGGCTCAGAAGGAGGCCAAGATTGCGGCCAAGCAGAAGCGCGAGGCGGAAAAGGCCTCGCGTCGCGAGCAGTTACAGGCTGACAAGGACAAACTGCTCGCTGAGCAGGCTGCGATGAAGGCAGAAAAGGAGGCCGCCCTGGCCGCCAGGGAGCAGGAGCTGCGGGACCAGATCGAGGAGGAGGAGAAGGCGAAGCACGAGGTCGATACCGAGAGAGACACGAAGCTGGCCGAGCTGAAGAGGGTCAAGGGTGAGAAGGACTCAGAGCGGCAGGCCGAGCTGGATGCCATGCAGGCCGAGAAGGACGAGGACGTTGCTCCGCTGGTCGCCGAGTGCGAGAAGGAGACGGCTCTCTGGAAGGAGCTCGAGGCCAAGCGTCAGGAGGCAGACACTTTTCTGGCCGAGCACAAGGCGCGGTTCGAGCTTGGCAGTGCTAATTTGGAGGCCACGATGAGCAAGCTGGACAAGATTGGAGCCAAGATTGCGGAGGTGGAGGCTGCTCTTGCGGCTGCCACCACCGAGGCGGAGAAGCTGACTGCCGAGAGCGAGCTCGCGCACGAGCAGGCCGAGCTTGATTACGAGCAGAAGCAGCGCGAGTACGACGAGTTCCTGGCTGTGCGGTCCAAGTTCTCGAACAACAAGGAGGAGTTGGAGTCCGAGAGAAAGAAGCTGCTTGCCGAGCTCAAGGAGATCAAGGTTTCTGCGAAGGCGGAGGAAAAGGAGATCAACTCGATGCTGCCTGAGCATTTGCAGAAGGATATCAGCTCGGAAATTTCCGACGAGGAAACGATTGACCATTCGCCGTTCGACCTGGACGATTCGTCCATCAAGGAGCCTGCCCCGGTGGACGTGAAGGACCCGGAGCCGGAGCCAGTTGACTATGGATTTGGCCCAGACAAGAAGGCTGCTGCTGCTGCGGTGAGTACTCCGGGCGTGCCTAAGAAGACATGGGACGAGATCAAGGCTTCTGGCAAGTTTGGTTTGGGCGAAGATCCCCTCGCCTCAGTGGCCACCAACGAGAAGCCACCAATGCACTCTGTTGTTACTGACAAGGAGGTTTCAGAGGCCCAACTCAAAACTATACAGGGCTCTGACGAGAAGTTGCCTGCAAAGTCGGCTACTGCCAAAGGTCCAGACTCCAGCACTGCTGCTAAGAGTCCTGAGAAAAAGAAGGCGGGTTTGGGCAAGCGATTCATCAAGTTCATGACCACAGAGCCGCAGAAGGCCAAGAAGGTGGAAAAGAAGGCGGAGAAGAAGGTGGAGAAGAAGGCGGCCCCGCCAGTCGAGCCAACCAAGCCAGTCGAGCCAGCCAAGTCTGCAGACCCTGCATCGGACGCGTTCTCGAATTTCTCCCAGGGCTCTGAGATTGCAGAAAAATAATCCTTCATTTCCTGTGCATTGTATTATGTAACCAAAAACACTTTCTATTATTTCGACGCGTCGGTCTTGAGACCAGCCACTGCATTTAATTATTCTAAAGGGGTAACAAAAAATTACTGTGATAAAGTTTGCGACATTGTTTCCATGGCAAGACTCAACAAACACCGCACGGTGACCGCGACGGTTACCACGACGCCCAAGACACCGCAGTTGGGAACGAGCTTCAAGAATTCGCCTGCCAGCATCAAGAAGACGCCCTCCACCAAAAGCTCAGAGACCCCCCGGATGAGCTCTGGGCTGGTGAGAAATCAGCCCGGCGACCCCACCGACCTGAAAACTCAGAAAAAACGGTTTAAGCCAGGAACCGTGGCCTTGCGCGAGATCAGAAGGTTCCAGAAATCTACCGAACTGCTTATCAGAAAGCTGCCCTTCTCCCGACTGGTGCGCGAGATAGTCCAGGACGAATTCGGCTCCAGCACGTACAGATGGCAGTCTGTGGCCATCTTGGCGTTACAGGAGGCTGTTGAGGCGTACTTGGTGCACCTGTTTGAGGATACCAATCTTTGTGCCCTACATGCCAAGCGAGTCACCATCATGCAAAAAGATATCCATCTCGCTAGAAGATTGCGGGGGGATTGAGTTTATTAGTGTATGTATACTACAACCGGTTATGCCAAATGCCAATGGGTCCTTTCTCCATGTAGTCCTCGCGCAAAAGCGACCCGCCGATGGTGTGCGACCCGAAAACCTGCTTCGACAGAATCTGGGCTCCCAAAAATGAGCAGTCCTCAAACCCGGTTTTTTTGCATTCGGAAAAGTAGTCTGGACGGGTGAGAATCTTGACGTGCTTTGGAACCTGAGTCAGGTTCAGGTCCTGGATCATGTTGTTGGTGTCTGGGCGGAAAACTCCTCCTTGCGTCGATGCTCCTTGACCAACCACAAAGTTCGTGTACAGATACACCACCAGCGCCTCCTTGAATCCGCGGATCTTGCTGGTCTGGCCCACAAGAATCAGGTTGTCGTAGCACTCCTGTGCTCTTTTAAGGTCTGTAATTTTTGACAGCGTTGCGTAGATCGTGGTGCCCACGCTTTCTATGAGCTCTGTGCATCCCTGGAAACGCTCTTTACCCACATTGATCACCACACCCTCATGGTCCACAAACGTGTTTGTCTCGAGCTCGCTGTTGGGCTTAGACTCGACAGCGGCTTTCCCACTCTTGCGTATTTCCTTCTCCTTTTCGGCCAGAATCTCTCTTGTCGACTTGTCGCTGGTCACGATCGCGGCCACGTCCAGAACACCATCATCCTCCTCGGTCTTCTCCACCAGCTGCTCGGCCCCGAAAAAAGAGTTTTTGGCGTCCTCCTCGCTCAACACCTCGAAAATGGGCGATCTTTTCAGGGTTTCAACCTGCTGAGCAGAAAAGTTTGGGAGAATTTTGGCCAAACGCTCGTTGATCAACTTGCCTCCCTTGTTTATCTCCGTGATTCCAGGAATGTACACCTGGTAGTCCATGATTGGCGTAATCTCTGTTTTTTCATAACCAATGTCCACCACGCACGCGTTCGCCAAAGACCCATACGCAAACATTGAACACAGCGGTGCAGACACAATCGAAAAGCCACCAAACTGCAGCGTCTCAAAAACGTATTTGGTGATCGCCTCAATCGCGTCTGTCGACCACCGGTTCGACGACTGCACAAGAGTGAAAGCAATGCTATTTAGCAAAAGCACAGGGTGGTCCTTGAGAATCGAACGCGAGATACATTTTAGCAGGAAGTTCAGACCGTGCACATCAACAATCTCGCCCTTGACAATGGGATAAACAGCCAGCGACTCGTCTTGAGGCTGGATGGTGTAGTACGAGTTATCCACGGGGTTCTTGTACACCTTGGTGGGAACGCTGAAGGCAGGAGGACTCAGCACATCCTCAATTCCAAACCGTACGAGGGTGTTTTGCGAGCCCGGCTGGACGATCAGGAAGCTGTCTTCTCTAAAAGAGGGCATTGTACAGGTAAAATAGAGTATTATTTTGATTTTCGCTCCAGGAAAAACCAGCTGGACGCAGGATGGGGTTACCCGGCAATTCAAAGTCTATATAAGCCGGGGTTTCGCCTGAAATATTTTTTTCATACTTACCTTGGGAGATCACGGGAGATCATGAAGTCCTTGTGATCAGGCCTGTCCAGTTTGCTTTGCACATACCTGCGGCTGGCTGGCCTGCCAGCTTCTTTCGTTTGAAGAAGTGTGGGTCTCATAATTTTTGATATTTTTCTACAAAGTTTCAGCATGCTGAATTTTGTATATGTATTTATGTTACGTTGGCTTGACTACCGCGGTGTTGACGTGCTGCATGAACGTTTGCAGACTCACATCGTCGGTTAGAATCACAGCGCCGCTATCTTGCTGGCCACTGGCAAGTATGCTCAGGTCGTCCCCATTTTTGTAGGACGTTGTGGGGTTCAGCTTCGACATCAGGAACCGGGCCTGAGACCCCCCGTCCTCGGTATCAATGAATCTTGGCAGTGGAAAACGGTCCACCAAAATATCTGCAGCCTCAATTCTCGGCTGGTTCAAAAACTCTTTAAAATATTCGTAGTCTGGGAGGTCCTGGTACCCCTGTCTTCTCCACTCGGCAATCTGAGAACCATGAAAAATTAGCAGGTGGAAAAAAGTATCCAACAGTAAAATCCGGTCGGGTTTTATCGATAGCGAGTCAAGTAAAACAGGCTCCGGCTCCTTCTCTATCTCAAAAGAAGTCAATGTTGGCTGGATCATGATCAACGAGTTCATGCATTCCTCTGTCAAGAAACAATGCCTGTAAAATGCTGTTTCGTCTGGAGACGAATTGAATATTTGTATGAAGTTGGAGCGTCTTAGATGGTACATGAACTGAGGGAACAAGTTGAGATTCTGCGACAGAACCAGAGATCTCGCATCGTTGACTTTGTAGGTACCGAATTTAGAGCACAACTCCACCAAGATCTTGTCGCACCATCTGATAGAATCGGTAGAGTTATCTTTCAGGACTTTGTAAAGTGCCTGGCGTGCAACCAAAACGGCTGCTGCCTCCTGGTCAAAGTAGTCAATCAAGTTTTGGCCCGGTTGAATTGTAGGACGTTGACTGGTGGTCACGTGCAATCGACGTGAGCCATCTGAGTGCTGGTAGCTGGTAATAAGCTGGATCACACCAAACGGCTGACTAGTCTCAACGACAGGTTCAAAGTAGACACCGTAAGTTGAGTGAACAGAGAGCCCGCCAAGCTTCCACGAATCCGTGGCCCCAATTCCAATCTCGGTGTCCGATACACCTGGAGTCTTGCGCTTCAGCGAGGTCACATGACCCACAATTCCGCTGACTTTGAGGTTGTTGGTTGTTCTGACCTCGAGCGTTGCATTGAGACCAAATTCCAAGGAGCCTGTTGTTGCGCGGTTCAGGAACCTCTGTAGTGACTGTTTGAAAATTGCAGTGGAAAAGCCGTCGCTCTGGATCACCGACCCTCCTGTCTGATGAACCAAACACTCCATCTCTGCTAGTCCAACCTGATCGTAAGATCCTATGAAAACGTCCACCGTGTGGCCTGCTTTGACAGAAATACCAGTCAAGTCTTCGTAGAATTTTGTGGCCTTTTTGTACTTCTTGAGCATGGCTGGGTCTTTTTGCAGGTCACTGTGAGATCTGATCGGGTTCTTTAGTGGTGTACCCACGATATTACCTGGTCCGTATGTGCAAGGTCCTCCAGTGAAAAGCATGATTCTGGCTCCCGATTTAGAAAACGTCGATGCTAACAGGTTGGTAGCCACGTTGAGAGCAGCACCGGTGGCACGCTCATTTCTATGGTACTTCTCCACGGGGAACGAGTCCGGGACCAAGGACTCAATCAATGTCGTAAGTTGAAATTCGCACATGGCTAGCTGCTGGATAAAGCGGTTTGCAGGGTTCAACGGCATCTCCAGGTGACTGTTAGCAGCCGGGACGCGGCCTGCCTTGAGGTCTCCTGACAGCACGCCAAGAATTTTCTCTATTTCTCCTGCAGTATACTGTTTCATTCCATTGAAGCAGTAGCTCGAATTTGAGTCCTGGTGTCCGATCTCGTGGACGCTGATATTTTTACCGTAGGTGATAAATCCCACTAACGCATCAGGAGGTATCATGTTCATCGAAAGCAGTAGACTCTCCTTCAAGGCGTCCAAGTTCTCGGCATCTTGACAGAGATCAACAACCAAAAGAAAAACAAACGGCTGCTGGGTGGCCAATGGAGGAAGAACATACTCAAAGTTGATTGACTCTGGACGGCATTCCAGTGGAAGTTCGAGCAGGTCTGCGCCAAATTGGTTACGAGCACGGCAAATCGAGCACGACCACGTTCTTGTCTGTAGGTCTGGCTGGCAGTAAGGATTGAGAATGGCCTTACAGGAGCGGCAGACCATAGGAAATCCACTCAACAACAACGGACTTTCCATTGGCCTGAGTGGCTGGTACAGGCACGAAAAGGGCACCACGTAGTTTTTCGCATCCACCTTCGATTGTGGCAATGCATTCCATGCGTATCGCAGGCCAGTGAGGTCCTCATAAGCTTCGAACGACATTTGAGCCAGGAGAAAAAGCTAGTTGTATTGGCGTATCTTTTTTTTTTGAAAAACAAGATTTGGTTCAAGGAGTAAACAAAGTTTGTAAATGCATCTATGATCCACCAACTAGCAACAGATTCGCTTGCCAGCCTAGTGGGGCATATTTTTGAGCGCTGCTGGCCGGAGGATGAGATACTCATTGTGGATCTCGTCCCTGAGCAAGCAGTACAGATTTCCAGGCCCACCGTTGAGCAGCTTAAAGTATACTCCAAAATTAGATACGTCAGAGTCAAGAAGTTTCAGATGAACGTGTTGGTGGGGCTCCTGGCAGCCCTGCAATTCGAATGTCGAGGTGCTCTAGTTGTGTACGGATTTTGGGAGCAGTTGTCGCTCCTTTACTCGGGAATCCTGACTACCCCGGATCCCAGCCTTGAGCCTGAGTTCAGCGAATACAGAGAATCGATCCTAGCTATGGTGCTATATAAGTTGCAGGTTTTAAGCGACCAGAGACGCGTGTTTCTCAGCGACAGCGGTGCGGTCCTTAAACGGTTGGGAGCTATTTTTGTCTCCAAAACCGACCAGCTCAACGACTTGAAAGAGTTCAGAATCGCGAACCTGTTGTCAGTGCGAGACCTGGGGCAGAAATTTGGCGTCGAGTTCCGCGATCTCGTTCCTAAAACGGTGGACGTTGAATCTGGTACTGGCTCTGCTGGGGATTGAATCCAAAGGAGGTGTTGGTTGACATGTTGGGAAACGATAACGGCTGCGTGGCAGAGCCCTCTCTTAGGAGTTGCTGGTACAACTCGACACTCGAGTCCACGTTTCTCTGCATACTCTTCAGCTCCAGTACCCTCAGCTTGTACAGTCCCAAGATTTGCTTCAAGGTTTCCCGGGTTTGGGTCAATTGTTCGAGCTTTCCTGGAATTTGGTCTCTGGTCAGTATATCTTCAAATTCTTGACTCGAGACCGGCTGCGTGGAAAGTCTCGTTTTCAAATCAATCAGTTTCGACAGCAGAACTTCCACATTAAACGAATTGTCAAGCACCTTTTTCAGCTCTGCTAGGTCTTTTTCGATAGTCTGCGGAATTGTCTCCACGTAATTGACAGGAACAATGCCCAGTTTGCCGTTCAAACACCCGCGAATCCAGTCCTCGTTAACTTTCTCCACAACAACAATAATGTCGTCCTTGTGGAAACTCAAAGTGTCTTCGTCGTTGGACTCCAGATCATACAGGGCCCGTACTTTTTGAGGTCCGGGCTTATCCATCTCTGGCGCTGGCGTATCTTGGACAGGCTCCGACGACGCAGGAGGCAGAGTAGTAGCAGGCGCAGCATTCAGCGATGCTCCAGAGCTGCCAAAGGGAGGACGTGTTTCCCTAAGCGAAATCTCAATCGCCTTACGCAACTGCTCCTCCTCGTCTGTTTCAGAGCCGGCCGGAACAGGAGCATTTTTTCCATCAATTTCTGCCACTGCCTGTTGGCACAAGTACATGTACTTTTTCTCTAGCTCCTTGAAACTTTGTTCCATCGTACGCAAAGACTCGTCGCCCTTGAAGCTCTTGCTTAGTTTGTAAATCTCCTTGATGACGGCATATTTGATGGAGCTGTGTATTTTCGGGTCATTGACCAGTCTCACCAAATGATTGTCAACAAACGACCTTCTGGAAATCTGGGCGCGCATCATGGCGCCGCAATTCTCAGCCAGAAAGTCCAACAGAGAAACACTTCTAAGAATAACATTGGCGTTGTTGGATTCCAGCTTGGCCTTGATGATATTCACGCAGTCTTCGATGTTCGTATCCGTGTCGCTTTTCACAATATCAACGACATCAAGCAGTAGGGCAAAATCGTCCTCGGTAAGTTCCGCAGACGTTGCCTTGTCTATACTATCTCTCAGTGACATGTAAATTGAAGAAACGTAAAAACATTTACATCTTTGCACCGGGTTCAAATCCGGCGTACAGATTTGTGCACCCAACCGAGGCAGTCACCACATCCGTGCACCGTACGCGCGCGCGGCACATGCCGTCCGAGGCCTGCCGCGGTGGAATCTTAAAAACAAACGGTGCTGCCCAAAAGATAAGAATGCGGCTGCAACAAAATGCACCAAAATGGGCGAATGAAAAAGTTTGCAAGGCTTTCCCTATTATATTACGTGCAGAGTTTCTTGTTAGGGGTCCTGCATCCAACGAAACAAAATTTTCTATATAAGTGTCACTTTTTGACTTCTCAAATCAATCATCCATGTCCCAAGACCTCGAAAAGAAAGTCGAAGAGTCGCTTAGCGACGAACCTTTTGTCCAAGAGTCCTCCGAGATTCGCCAGTCCAAGCTCGAAGGCTTCTATGCCAATTTGATGAGCATGTTCCATGGTGAAACCAGAGGTATTGAGATGATTCCGCTATCTGAAAAGACGCAGACCTCGCTGTGGTCTTGTGCCTCTATGTGGCTGTCAGCCAACATGGTTATCGCAACTTTCAACTTAGGATGTCTCTCCTGGAGTGTGTTCGAACTTGACTTCGGTACAGCCGTGTTAGCTATTGTCTTTTTCAATATTCTTGGTGCCATTCCCGTCGCCTTCTACTCTATCCATGGTGCCAAGCTTGGTTTGAGACAGCTTGTTCTTTCCAGGTATTTAGTCGGTGATTTGTGTATGCGCGTGTTTGCTTTCATCAACGTGATCGCCTGTATTGGATGGGGAGCTGTCAACATCATGTCTTCTGCCCAGCTGCTGAATATTGTCAACAATCACGCCCTTCCTGCCTGGGCTGGCTGTTTGATTATCGTTTTATGTACCATTTTGGTTACATTCTTTGGTTACAACGTGATCCACGCCTACGAAAAATGGTCTTGGATCCCTAACCTTGTTGCCTTCATTGCGATCATTGCTAGACTTTCCATAGACGATGTTTTCATGGCCGGCATTCCTAACGATGATGGAACCGTTTCCACCTGGGGTTCTGGAAAAACTTTTGCCGGTAGTGTTTTGTCTTTTGGTGGTACCATTTTCGGATTTGCTGCTGGATGGACCACCTACGCTGCTGACTACACCACCTACATGAGAGCCGACTCCAACAAATACAAGATCTTTTTCTCTGTCCTTGCTGGTCTCTGTCTCCCATTGATCTTTACCATGACCCTTGGTGCTGCTGCCATCACCGGTGTCAAGACGAACGAGAGATACGCAACTTTGTACGATGAGTACTCCACCGGTGGACTTGTCTACGCAATTCTTGCAGAGGACTCATTGCACAAATTCGGTGAGTTCTTGTGTGTTTTACTTGCTCTTTCCACTGTTTGCAACAACATTCCAAACATGTACTCGATCGCCCTGGGTGCACAAGTTTTTTGGTCTCCATTGGCCAAGGTTCCAAGAGTTTTCTGGACTGTTGTCGGAAACTTCTTGACTTTGGCAATCTGTATTCCAGCCTACTACAAATTCGAGTCAGTTGTTGAGAACTTCATGAACTTGATTGGATATTACTTGGCCATCTACGACGCCATCTCTCTTTCCGAGCATTTCTTCCAGCTCAAGGGCTTCAGTGGATACAACCTCGAGATCTACAACCAAAAGAAGAAGCTCAACCCTGGTTACGCAGGTACCTTCGCATTCTGCTGCGGTGCTGCTGGTGTCGTTCTTGGTATGGATCAGACCTGGTACGCTGGTGTTATTGCCAAGAAGATCGGTATGTTTGGTGGTGACATTGGTTTTGAGCTTGCTTTCTCTTTCTCGTTCATCGCCTACAACATCACTAGACCTTTTGAGAAGAAATACTTTGGTCGTTAATTGTGCGAAAATAATTTAACTAGTGCGTATATGTTGAATTTTATTTCTGAGAGCTTATTTACTAATTTGTAAATTATTTGAATTATGGTTTTTGAAGGACCCTCATCTGAAACCGCGAAAGGTGTTTTCCCGGCACACAGCCAGGACCAGGAAGTTATGAAGGGAGACAATTATGGTGTTGTCCACCGTCTAGTGGCTGACCTAACCGAAATACTCAACGAAAATTCTAAATTGAAGAATGATATTTGGTCTCAGACTGACAGACTTTCTGTGCTACTGGATGCTAGATATGGCGACAACGCCGGTTCGACAGAGGAAAAATTTAAGTATCCCGATCTACATTTTCCAGAGAGTTCTGTGAGTGACAATCTCTCTGGAAATGCCAAGCGTGCTTACAAACTTCGATCCGAAATTTCGCAATTGGCGGAGATCTTGAAAGATCGCCAACTGTACAATCAGGAGCTCAGAAAGACTTTAAATCACAGTGAATTACAGATCATGAATATCCTCAAAGTGGTACATGAGAAAAATGCTCAACAAAACAAGCAACAACTGGAAGAACAATCACACTACTGTGACGATCTGTTGGATCGAAAGCAGAAAATGCACGAGAGATATCTCGCTCGGGCTGAAATCAACGAAAAGTGTAAACAGCTTTATGCTGTGTTGGAGCCACTGCAAAATGCTCTGGCCAAAGTCGACTTACAAGATGATAATATTCTTACTTAAATTATTCTCTAGTCACGCTATTCACAAAATAAGCTTTTCCTTTTTGCTCCCCAGAGCCTTTGCTCATCATGCTTGCAACGTTGCCAAAATCGTCTGTCACAGGAAGTTCGTCCTCCCAGGTCATGAAAATTGCGTCATTTTTCGCCAGAGCGTCTTTGGAGGTCTGCCAAGAAAACCTGACCGCAGAGTTCCAGCCAAAAATAGGATGAATATTCGAATGAAGCCATCTTGAAGTTTTCGGATCTGATGGATAACCTGAACCCCATTCCACACCATTTGCTAAATAGTACAAGCTGCAATCTCTGGTCACTTTGGCGACAATCGACGCAGTGGACACGATCGGAAACAAACTATCTGCCTTCTTTGTCACTGTGATTTTGAGACCTGGAAACCGATTACTTAACTTTCGTTGGTAAGACTCGGGAGGCCCAACTGTATCAACATAGACCTCCTTGAGATTCACTTTCTGATCCAAAACTCCTTGAATCAGCTTGATAGTTGCATCATGAGCCTGTTCATTGAGATTGATATTCCCCACAGACCGCGGTTTCAACATCTCGCTTGAAATATCTCTCGCTGTCATCGTGGTGGTGGCCCAGCCAACGTTCTGAAACAAATCTCCACCCGCCTCGATTATGGAATGCATCAATTGATCTCTGCGCTCAACAGTCAACGTTTTGGAGTCTGCAAACCCATAAACTGACTTCAGATCATCTGAGTACTCCTTGAGGCAGTATGCTATACCATACACCATGGGTCCCAGCACGGGACCTCTCCCTGCCTCGTCCACCCCCAAAATTACAGGCTTTTCCGGAGCTTCCAGCACACGAAGTGGAATTTCTGACTGGTATGTGCTAGTTTCGTCCGAAATAGGCCGTGGAACGGACGGTAAGACAAGGTTTTCAAACAGATTGATCTCCATACGCGTGCGCGATATTTATTATTAACAATATTTTTTTTTATTATCCACCCGATTCTATTATGGCATTATCTACTACTCATGCTGCTATGTTAGTCATTGGCTCCTCTTCGTACTCGATTTCCAGACGAGGTCTCTTTCTCTTTTCTTTAGGCTCATCCTCGTCCTCATCATCTGAATCGCTCGACGACGCGTCCGAGCCTTCCTCAAGCCATCTCTGTAAGTCTTCCATATCCACCATTTCATCTTCCTCGTCCTCAGCCTCAACGTATTCCACCTCACCAACATCAGACTCGTCCTCCATATCAGACTCAAGCTCAACTTCGTCACCAGAGTCTAATTCAAGGTCTTCCTCCTCGTCGTTGTGCTCCTCCACCTTTCCAAGAACTCTTTTCCAGATCTTGGAATCCACGTTCAATGGTTGTTCGCCATATGCTCCTGACTTCAAACGGTCGAGCAGCTCCTTTTCAATGGCTTTTTCAATACGGGCTGCTGCTAAAGCTTTGCGCTCTCTTGTCTCTTCTCTTCTTTTAACCTTTGGCTTGACACCGACATAGTGTCTTTCGTCCTCTCGAAGTGCCAGCCGTCTCTCTGTGATAGCAACTTGTGTCAATCTGGTCAATCTTTGTTTGCACTTGTGTATGAGAAACTTGTTCCAGTAAAGAAGATGCTCGTCCACTTGTTTCAATGCCTTTTTGTAATCTTTACTTAATTTGATTCTTTCCCACAAATATTTTGGTGTGTGCGCTCTTTCTGCAGTTTTAATGTACAAGTACAGCTTTCCCTCCACATTCTTCACAGTGGCATATCTAGCGTTCGCAAGGGGACAAGACTGACGGTTACAAAGACCGCTAACATTGTATTCATTTCTGCAAAAGTTTTGATCTTTGGTTGTTTTGATCTTGAAAGCGCAAAATTGCTGGTTGATCACCTGCCAGATAACCTAGATTGTTAGGAGACCATCTCACAGAACGAACTTAATGATACTTACCTCGTCAGACATATTCCCTTAAACCTTTCCTATCGTAGCTTAAAAAATTTTAAATTTTTCTAAAATTTTTTTTTATTCGTACAACATCCGTGCACGTCAAACTGAAACCTAAAACCAATAGTACCTTCCCTATTTATAACCACCTAGTTATCCCAATTGCGCACGCAAACTCATGAACGTTTTGTAATCAATGGAATCCTTCACACCTTGGTATCGTGTGAGCAAGATATCGGCAGTTTTCCAGCTGCCTTTGTAATATCCCGCTTTGCGCACCAGATGATCCAAAGTCTCTTCTTTCGTCCATCCCTGCTCGACAGCCACCTCGGGCAAGAATGTAGAGGAGTAACGCCCATTAACTACTATCCTGATACCATGTTTACCCAATTCCCAGTCAAGAGCATTGGCACCCTTTTCGAAGTTCTTCAGAAGAGTCACAGAACATGCAAGCTTAGGAAGCTCGCTGGCCTCGATCGGATCAAAGCGTGGATCCTCTAACGCTGCGACCAAAGAGTACTCAGCAATCCCTTTAGGAAGAGTAAGATTTCCAAAGTTTCCAATGCAACCTCGTAGAACTTTTTCGCCCCTATCTAGGACGTTCCATGTAACAAACAGAGGACATTCTTCGGTGACAGCACGCGAATCTTGTTCCAGTAAGTGTTTCCATTTAATGAATGGGATTGGCTGGATCCCAGTCAGCTTGGCAAACAAAATCTCAAAAGCGTAAGCCGCGTACGTGTTAACGGAACTCATGTTAAAATAAAGAGCCACAATTATTTCCTCGATATTTTTATCTTTGCAATGTCCGCTATCTCAAAGACGTTAAAAACTACCCCCACCAGTCAGGTCATCAGTGTCGCTGCTGGATGTTTCTGGGGAGTTGAACATATTTACAGGAAACACTTCAAGGACCAAATTCTCGATACCAAAGTTGGTTACGCAAATGGATCCACCTCAAGTCCGGATTATAAATCTGTTTGCACTGGCACCACGAACCATGCTGAGGCACTACAAGTTTCATTTGAACCCGAGCAAGTCTCATATAGGACACTTGTTGACTTCTTCTTCATCATGCACGATCCGACCACCCTCAACTATCAAGGACCAGATATCGGCACTCAGTACAGATCGGCAATTTTCACGCACAACGAAGAGCAAGAAAGAATAGCTAAGGAAGCTCTGGAAGAAGCACAAAAAAAATGGTATCCAAACGATAAAATAGTCACTGCTATTGAGCAAATCAAAACATTCTGGGATGCCGAAGAGTACCACCAACTGTACGCCTTCAAAAACCCAAATCACTACGAGTGTCCAACTCACTTTATAAGAACCTCCCCTAAATAACGTTTCTGTGTATCAACTACACCCGTACACCACAATAATTGAGTTGGTAATTGTATGCTGGCTTGAAGCGATAAAGTCGGGAAAATAAATTACAGTGCAGTGTGCGATGGTAGGGAAAAATTTGACTATAACTGCCCAAGAACAGCAGAGGGCTCTTGATGACGCCACAACTGTCATTCGCCAACAGATAAATCTTATGAAAAAATGTCTCGCCACAAAGAACAAGTTCATGGACGCCCTCAAACATGCCTCGACATTTCTTAATGAATTGCGAACAGGAGTGTTGTCTCCGAAGCAATACTATGAGCTGTACATTATGGTGTTTGATGGGCTTGAAATTCTTGCAGAGCATTTGAAAACAAATCACCCAAATAACCATCTAGCTGACCTATATGAACTTGTCCAATACGCAGGCAATATTGTGCCACGATTGTATTTGATGATTACGGTTGGCACTGTTTATATGTCCATCCAGGATGCCCCTCTAAACGATATTTTGAAGGACATGATGGAAATGTGCAGGGGTGTCCAGCATCCCTTCAGAGGTTTGTTTCTACGATACTATCTCTCTCAGAGAACAAAAGACCTACTTCCCACGGAGTCACAATCAGCCGGAAAAGAATCCAAAGGAGACTTAGAGAACTCTATTCAATTTATCATCACTAACTTTGTCGAAATGAACAAGTTGTGGGTCAGACTCCAACACCAGGGGCATTCGTCTGAGCGCAGTAAACGAACTGCTGAGCGCAAGGAGCTGCAAATCCTAGTCGGCTCTAATCTTGTGCGTTTGTCTCAATTGGAAAATATCGATAAGATGTACTATAAAGAGAACATTCTTCCAGTTCTTCTCGAGCAAATAATACAGTGCAGGGACGTAATTGCCCAAGAATATCTTCTGGATGTGATCATCCAGGTTTTTCCAGACGAATTTCATCTGGCTACTCTTGAGGAGTTTTTTGGAGCCACATTAAGTCTCAATGATCAAGTGAGTTTAAAGACAATACTTATTTCGTTGATTGATCGTTTAATTGACTTTAAACAACGCGAGTCGGACGGAGACTTTTTTGAGAATTTCAAGTCTTTAAATCTCACAAGTATTTTTGACAAGTTCATTGGTTTCATCAACAAGCTGAATGAGTTAAAACCGGACTTGTCAGGTGAAGACTTTTGTCATATACTTGAAGGTATTTGCAGACTTTCAATAGTATACTATCCTGAAAACTATGTTAATGTCAACTGCGTTTACAAGTATGCAAGTGAAAAATTCCGCGATGTTGGAACAGCAGAGAAATCTTCACAGAGTCATTGGAAGAAGTTGCTTCTTGTACCAATGTCCAGCTACTCAAGCATCAAGTACATTTTGAAATTGGACTCTAGCTATCTTGATTTTCTCGCACTTCAAAAGCCCGGAGTGCGCAGATCGGCAACTCTCGACATTATTGATTGCTTGTTGATGAATGGAGTGAAATTGAAGTCTCATGAAGAAGTCAATAAGATGATGGAGATACTGACTAATATTGTGGTCGCAGAGGATGACCTTACTGCTAAAGATTTGGGATTGACTCAAACACAGAACCAAAGCTCCGCAATTTTTGGTATAGATTCTGCACCCGATGAGGTTCAAGATTCTCTTGAAGTCACACATCAACAAGAAAAGCTTGCGAAATTCTTACACCTCATTTGTCACATTGATCCATACGAGCACTTCGAGCTTCTTGTGGATGCAAAAAAGTATCTCAAGCTTGGGAAGAACAAAATCAAGTATACCTACCCAACCTTGGTTTTCATTGTCTTGAAACTGGTTAGAAAATTGAGTTTACTGAACCAGATTGAAACTAAGGAGGAACGCCTCAAGGTTTGCACTTTATTCCAGTTCATATCTGCCACTGTCAACGAGATGGCAGAACAGAGTGTCAACCCAGTTTTAAGACTCAATTTGAATCTTGCCACTGCCCAGTTAGCAGATGAGATTTCATTGGTTGACATTGCGTATGACTTTTTTATTGAGTCGTTTGTTTTGTATGAGGAGAGTCTTGTAGACTCTCGTGCGCAATATCAGAGCTTAATCACAATTATCAACAAATTGATGGAGTCTACGAAAATGATTGATTTGAATATGGAAAACTTTAACAGACTGATTACTAAATGCACTCTATACGGATCTAAGCTTTTGAAGAAGACTGACCAATGTCGTGCTGTGTACTTGGCGTCTCATTTGTGGTGGGTGACCCAAGAAATCGATGAGGCTACAATATCGCATATCTCACTGAAAAAGGACGACAAACGAGTTCTAGAGTGTTTACAAAAATCTCTACGTGTGGCAGATAACATTCTCGATGCGAGAGCTTCCCTTGAGCTGTTTATTGAGATCTTGAACCAGTCGTTGTACTACTTTATCCACGGTAATGAAATGGTCACTATCAAATACCTCAATGGTCTGATTGAACTGATTGATGGGAACCTTAGAACAGCCAAAAAAGAATCGATTGGAGATAAGTCAATAATGGACGCCACACAGAAGCATTTTGATCGCACACTGAAGTATATGGGTGAGCAGCGCGCAATTGATGATAGATTCAAAGAAATCAAGCTCTCTTCTGAGTAACTTACCCGGCATATGTACCAGGGCTACCTAACGAAAAATCTAGAAAAAAAAATAGATATAAAAAAAAAAATTGTGTAAAATATTTTCTTTCAAAGTGTTTTTCTTCAGTGGAAGAGTTGTATCAAATGGTTTGTTCTATATCATAACTGCTTAGTGATGAAAACCGAGTTCTTCTTTCCCAATCTTATTGCGACGATGACGACAGGGTTTAGAGAAGCCTCCTGGTCTGGGATATGTACCTCTGTTGCAAGTGGTACATTTTCCCTTTCCGTTACACTTGTTCTTTTGAGCATTTGTGGAGCTTTTTACTTGCCAGTAATTAACGATTCTGACCAGCAGTTTATGACCAAGTTATATACTTGTTAGTTCTGCCATTTGATGCAACGCACCATTCTTTTGCAAGTATTATTGAAACAATATGATGAAAAGTTACCATAAACATTCGCAGTTTCCTCGGTAGATGTACGTCCACAGGAGAGGCGAACCCAAATCTCTTTCCTGGTGCATTTGTGACCGCCCTAACTTCCTTGGATGTCTGATTTGTTTCAACAATACTTGCAATAGTCTTGAAATTTTTTTAAAGGATTAGAAAGATTTCAAGACTTGATGGTCCATCCGCTTATGTTTGTTTACATGTCTCCTCTAATTCTTTGTTGATTTCCTCGGGGATGTCATTGTCGTCAAGTTCGATTTCAGAATTTCCTCCGAAATTCAAGAATTTGAGGTCTTCGTTCAAAAGCTCTTTCGGCGGCATTCCCAATTCCTGTAATTCTTCAAGTTTCTTATTAACAAACTCCTTACTTTGAGGCTTATCGTAGTCCGGAAGATTGAATGTTTGGATAATATCTTTTATCACTGTGTATTGGCTCTGGTACACGGAATAATTTTTATCCTGTTGGTTTTCCGGTTTCTCAAGCCACGGGGGAAATTTTTGATAGAGGTCATTCAGGGGTTCGTATAAAACATTCTTGGATGAAAGTTTCTCAAGCATTTCCACCAGGAGGTTGCTGACGTCGTCAATTCCACCATTTTGACCTTCGAGACCCTTGAGATCAATATTCAGATCCAATGACTTCAGGAGACTTGTTAGTAACTCGTCATTTCCATCCTCTTCCTTGATAGACTTGTCTACCTGTTCACCACTCTCCTTCAGTCTATTTATCGTTTCCGAAATCACGTCTTGAAAGTTATTTTTCGCTGTAGGCTGTGCGGAAGAAGTGGGTGAAGTTCTTTGGGAAGGGGCGCTTAAATCCTCAAGAAAGTTGCTCAAGTTCTTGGAAAGCTCGGGGTCTTTGGTCCCTATCTCTTTTAGCAGGTTTCCAAATAGTTCCTGATCATCAACCTCCAGTTCCTCGGGCTGGTCTGATTTTTGTTCACTAGACTCGTTCAATGTTGCTCCTGGAGGTTTGCTCAGAATCTCGTCATCAAAGTCATCTAGCAGATCGTCAAGGTCGTCTAGGTCGTCTAGGTCGTCGTCTGAATACTGTTTAGGACTCTTTTCCACACTCATTAATTCAATTGCAATGATTTACTGTCACTCCAAAGCTTACCTATTTAGAAATTAAGCACTTTGTCGAATTGGCAGAAACCCCAGCTGTGGTACACTGCCATGTTGAAAAATAATACACAGAAAATAAAAAACAAATAAATGTCTGAAAGAAACCTTCGAACTGAGCGCATACAACAGGAAAGGTAAGTTGTAAATGCACCACAGTAATACGACTAACTTTAGAAAAAATTGGAGAAAAGACCATCCGTTTGGATTCTACGCAAAACCTATGAAGGGCCAGGATGGATCTTTGGATCTGCTCAACTGGACTGCGGGTATACCAGGAAAATCCAACACATTGTGGGACAACGCTACCTATCCCCTGAATATCATTTTTCCTGAGGAGTATCCCGCCAAACCTCCGAAAGTAAAGTTCCCGGCTGGGTTTTACCATCCAAATGTTTATCCATCTGGAACAGTTTGTCTCTCGATTTTGAACGAGGAACAGGACTGGAGGCCTGCAATATCTCTTAAGCAAATTCTCCTGGGTGTGCAGGAACTCTTGAATACTCCTAATCCGGACTCTCCAGCTCAAGAGCCGGCTTGGAGACTTTTCACCAAGGATCGTGCTGCCTACGAAAAGAAAGTCAAAGAGCAGACCAAGAGGTATGCGAATCCTGAAAAATAGTCCTCTGAATATCACTATGTACTGTTAGAATCTTAATAAACAATGTCGTGCCACTGAATACTCTATTGACGCTCGTTTTCTTTATATTGAATAAATCTTTCGTAGTTTTGAAGCGTTTCCTCGGATATTCTTTTAAGCTGGGGCTCAGCATTCTTATCTATAGCCTTGTAGACCTTTTTGTAATCAGCAAGGTTATCCTTGAGTAACTGGTGTAGTCCTCCTTCATGATATAGCGGTCTATTGTATGAGTAATCGTCATCGAAAAGAGTGAAGATTGAGTTGATGGAGTCAACCAAAACGCTTTCAATCAGATACTGGTGTTTTTTGCGGAGATCACCCAGACGTGTTGAGTGATAACACTTTATAGGTTCCACAAAATTCTTCTCGGCAATTAACTTGGTGATGCTAGAGACAAGCTCCATGTTGGCTGAGTCCTTTGCGATTAATGTCAAGACCCGCAGGGTATGGCCTGTGGCTCGAGTGGATTCCACTGTGATCTCATTGAGGCTCAGAGCAAACTGGAGGAGTGGTTCAGCCAGGGCCAACAAATCACCAGGAGAAGATAAGTCAGCAGAGACTTCCAGAAAGCCGAGGTACAGATTGACAGTTTCAATGTCTGGATGTTGCAACTCCTCAATAAATTGTTGTAGCACTGCAGCTCTTATAGAAGTGACCAGCTCCACACAGCTTGGAGGAATCTCTGGTTGAAAGAAACAAATCACGTTAGTCAAGCAGACTAAAACCTTATGACTGTTGCAATCAAAGGCTCTCCCCAAAAACGACACAATTTGAAATTCGACTGCTGCAAGCATTTTAGAGCTAATTGGTTCCTCCTGTCCCTTAATCTCAACAATAGTTGCAAAAATGTCCAAAACAATTGCTTGCAGTTTGGAAGCATCTGAATGTGGTGATTCTGACCCGAAGGTGTTGTTAGCAATGTCCAATAAGCCATCTATGATCTGTATGCTTTGACTGTCATCTAAACCTCTAGATAGTTCCAAAGTCTGGAAATGCAGGCCAATCAAATACACCTTTGACAAATGGTCATTCAGCTTCAGACCGGAGAGTATCTGCTTAAGGTTGTCATCCTCATAGAATGCTTCAATAAAAGAAGCAGAAATTGTAGACAAGTCGTACAAGAACTCCAAGCAAATGAGCGTCAATTTCTTGGTGTAATTTGCTTCAATAAGACTAACAATAAATGACAGGATTTTCTCAGAAATAAGCTTGGGTAAAATCTGTCCATGAAAAATGTCAGAAGAGATCTCCAAGGACAGAGACCCTAGACAGGCAACAATATTCTCCAAAAAGTCGTATAACATTCCGCGCTGCTCGGAATTGACATTATCGTCTTTAATATGAGAAATAGAAGCGCTACCTTTTTGGAATGCATCCTTGAGCACGGTGAAGATGTCTGATCTCCACAAAAATACACTCAGGTCGTATCCTTCCTCAATAATCAAATTCCTCAAAAGTCCAAAGGCCTCAACAACCACCTCATCACTTGAGTCATGCACAAGTTTGGTCAAAACTGTACGCACAAGATCATTTTTCAAAAAAAGTTTACGAATCTCAGGATCCGTATCGCACAAAGTATTTATGGCTCCAATAGCCATAGAACGGTCGTTAACAGCATCTGATTTTAGCTTGTCAAGTAAAGGTGCAATTTTCTGGAAGTCTTTGTCGTCTTTTGATGCGTTTGGCTTGCGCTGAGCGGCCAACTTGGCACTCCTAGATCTTTTCTTTAGCTTACCCATATTTTAAAATTTTTTTGGATTATGTCAGAATCTTTGAACAACTTACGTGAAAGGTTCAAAGAATGGTGATTGCTTGAAATTCAAGCATCTTTGGGCTCTTTTGGCTTTGAATCAACATTCGTTTCCAAATTTGTTCCAGAGTTCTTCCTTATTTCATCCCAAGTCACCTGTTCGCCACGATCTAAAAGTTTGTTTCCTTCATCATCATACTTGGGGACCTCAATATCTGAACGCAAATTTCCATCCTTCCGTAGTTGTTCGATGACTATCGGTTCAAAGAATTTCATCCCCATATACACACCTGACGCGGCGAAGACGCCAATGGTCACAGCTCGATGAAGCCTTAAAGACATAATTAATTGAATGCTAACTTTTTTCCGCTACACAGCCCTATATTTCTCCCCAAAGTCTCTATAATACTCGAGCATTTCAGGAGTGATGTTTTTACTGATGTCATGCAGTGCGGTCATGAAATGGCGTTCCTCCACTTGAACACAATCATTGTTTTCCATAACAGCAGCTAAACCTGCTTCTTGACAAAGCAGAACCGTTTCTGATCCCGAAAATCCTTCGGTAAGATCACTGAGTTTTTCCAACAACAACACACCATCTGGGAGATTGAATAAGGAAGTGTTCTTTTCCAAGATTTGTCTTCGAGCATGTCTGTCTGGTGGAGCAACATAGACATGTCTGTCTAATCGTCCAGGACGCAAAAGAGCAGGATCTATGGAATCAGGCCGATTGGTGGCTCCAATTATTATCACCCCCTTGAGTTCCTCCACACCGTCGATTTCGTTCAACATTGAGTTAAGTACCTGTCTGGAAACATTTCCTGCATCCTCGCTATCTCTGTTAGTGGCCAGAGCGTCTATCTCGTCAATAAAAATAATGGAGGGAGCAGAGGATCTTGCTTTCCGGAAGACCTCTCGTATCTTTTTCTCTGATTCACCGACATACTTGTTGAAGATCTCTGGTCCTTTGATTGCCAAGAAGTTCAACCCCGATTCAGAGGCTAGGGCCTTCGCTGTCAAGGTTTTGGAGCATCCCGGTGGCCCGTAAAGAAGCAATCCTTTAGGCGCAGATATTCCCAAGCGTTTGAATGTGTCAGCGGCAGTAAGTGGAAGTTGCACCATTTCCTTGAGCTTTCTCTTGAGGACTTCTTGACCTCCAATATCATCCCAACTGACCTTTGGCATCTCCAGCACAATCTCTCTCATTGCGCTCGGTCTGATCTCCAACATGGATTCTTGCACGTCTTTAAGTGAGACTTTGGGAGTTTCTTGGCCTAGACTGACACCACGAGAAATACATTTCAATATTGATTCACGGCAAAGAGAAACAAGATCAGCTCCAACATAGCCGTGAGTTCTGGAAGAAATGGATTTTATCTCGTCCTCTGTCAGTTCGTGCTGTCCATTCATTGAAGAGAATTGCTTTGACAGTATCTCGTAACGGCTATCAGCGTCAGGGATTGGGATCTCAATCTCCTGATCGAATCGACCTGGTCTCCTCAACCCAGTGTCAATGGAGTTAACACGATTTGTAGCACCAATAACTACCACAGCTCCATCAATACAGTCCATTGCCATCAATAAAGTGGCCGTTACTCTGGTGTCCACTTCGGAGATATCCTCGTTATTTCGACTTGGAGTCAATGAGTCAATTTCGTCGATCATGATGATTGCAGGCTGGTACTTAATTGCCTCTTTGAAATAGTCCCTGATTTTTTCCTCGGTTCCTCCCAAGTATTTGGACACAATTGATGGTCCATTAATATTAATTATATGACAGCCTGAAGCTTCGTGTGCCACGGATTTTAGCAGCAAAGATTTACCCGTACCAGATGCACCGTGAAGAAGCACACCACGCGGAGGGTTGATGCCAAATCTTTCAAACACCTCAGGCTGAAATAACGGGATGTTGATTGTCCGCTTCAAAATCTCAATCTGCCGTTGCAATCCTCCTATCTTTGCGTAACTGTTTGGTGCAATCGACGGAACAAGGTCGTCAACAACATTGATGCTTATGTTGGTAGTCTTTGGATGAATAAGTAAAGGGGTGTTAGATTTTTGATGTCTTTCATTGGATAAGCTTAACTTCTCTAGTGACCCTGCCACAGACTCCATGCTCGCCATGCTTGAAATTTGAAAATTCAAGAATGTCAAGCTCTCATATACCATACCCACATCGATGACTTGTGACTTAATCTCGTTCTCCTCTGCTCCATCACGAACATTGACAGTGACCTCAGTAGCATAGGCGGGTTGGCTCGTCGCTTTGCGGAGCTCCACTCTTTGGCCCAATAGATAGTGTGCAACTTTCAAAAATTCAGAAGACATAAGCACCACATTCAGGTCGTATTTTTCTTCCTCTTCCACTTTCCACGGTTGGAGTAGAAGTGTTATGTCATGCAAACCATGAACAACTTTTACGAAACTACCAGCAGACCATCCAGTTATACTGAGAATCTGTGGTGAAACGTACAGTACTGCCGCATTTTTTAGTTCGGCACTAGATGGCCGCAATATAAACTCTGTTGGTAGCTTGGGAGGTTTGGACTTCGACGAATCAGGATCACCAGTAGCACTCTTTTTAGCGGTTGAAGACTTCGGAGGCATTAAATGAAATAAATTTTTAGCACAGCCAAACTAAGTACATTTTTTTAATGTTTAGACGAGCCTATCATTCGCTCATTCCGTCGTTCGTATTGAACCGAGCAGCTTCCGATGTTCCCCTCAAAACAAAGTTCAAGTCTGATCTTGAATTCAGACGCAAAGCAGAGTCCAGAATGAACATAATCCGTCGCATAATCCCAAAAGCCTATCAGCTTGAAGATTACTTATTATATCATTGCATCTATTTCCAGGAGCACACGCGAATAAAGACAAGACTACGGGATCACACGGGGGCATGTTTGTCTATGGATACTGCATCTGTTGAGATCATTGGCGAAAACATCATAAGGACAAGGTTGAACATGTATTTACTGAATGCTGCAAATTCTTTTCATAATCAGCACGATATATTTGATGGCCCTCAATTACTGAACGCAGCAAGGATCCCTATACTACAAGCAAAGTTTATCAGTCAGTTCTTGCTTCAATACGAGACTGAGTTCAAATTGGATAGACTCAACGAAATGTCAACACCCATCAAACTTGTCCCTAACACGAGATCTAGGATTCTGCTTCATATTGTTGGTTTTGTTTACTTCCAGCACGGAAAACTCAAGTGTAATGAGTTTGTTGACACATTCATTCTGGAGGGCAGATTATGCGAGGAATACACTCACCTCGGGCTAGTGGACCTAATTTCTGAAACTCAGCCCAAATTCAAATATTAAGTAAACTCATACCCCTATCATGATTTACCAAATGGTTTAGGCTCCCACAAATCATGGCGTTCGAATAAGTACACAGTTTCCGCTTTTCGCTTCTTCTGAGACGGTTGCGATGACAACTCAGACACATAAAATGATTTCATGAAGTTAATTTGATCAGAAACTTTTTTGGTGTAACCTGTGCGCTCAAGTAGTTGTTGGTGTTGTAGTAAAGATTTGAGCAAAAGAGTAGAATCTTGCGACGGATGTTTGGTCAAAAGCGAGAAAATAACCCCTATCGAATGGTCATTGACAAATTTGGTGTACATAGAGTTCTGACTGAATGTTATGTGATTCGACAGTAGATACTGGATCCATTGTAATTTTTGAGATTGAAATATTTTGTCCTTCGTGTCTGCGGTGAGGAGCATGCCAAACAACCCTAAAACAATGTCGTAACCGAGCTCCTCCAAAATCGGTTTGTACAGATAGCGGATTCCGTTGACCTTTTTTTCAGTAAGCTCCGCTTTTAAAATGAGACAGTTGTGATGGACCATGAACGTGAGTAGACTTTCTTGCTTCACACTTTTCAGAACCTTCATGGCCTTCCAGTAAATCATTCCTGATTCAGTAGAGTCACCGTACTTGTAAATCTTATGGATGTCGTCTTTACGGATCTTCCGCAAAGTTTTGAAGCTTTCAGTGAGATTCAATATCTCTTGATCTGCATCCTCAGCAGATGGTTCTGCAGAGCTGTCCTCCACAACTTGATTCCAATAGTTGATTTCCAGCCATTCCAGGGCATTTTTTGCGCTGAATCGAAGCATTTCTAGCGAAGGAAGTGTCTCGTGTGTTCCTGCATGGCGGATCTCAACAAAATACGTGGGTAGCTTCAAAATTTCTGCCAGTCTATTCAAACTCATCGCGTAAGTTGACTTCTGGATTGGATCCAAGAGGCCATTACAGAATTTTATGAGTGACATTGCATAGCTTAGTCTTGCTGGATTCAAATCTCTATTGAAAGATGAGCATTGCTCATCCAACAAGAGTGATGAGGTCAAGAACATGGTTGATTCCATCGAATGAGGCAGATTTCCTTTTGTCGAGTATGCTGTTGTTTTCTGGATTGCTCGTGATTTAAGGTTTGCATCATCGCTGTAGAACCAGTCCTTCAGTTGTTGAAGCTCGACCAGCGATTTATATGGGGTTATTTGAGGATGTCGTGACATCTACAACCAATGCAAATTGTCAAGAATCTAAAAATTTAATAATCACAAAATTAAAATATACAAGTTTGTACTAACCATGTAGCACACATAGGTTTCTGACCATGTGAATTAAATTACGATCTGCGAATTAACTGCCGAAAATCAAAGTCCGTGTTTCTTGATAAGCTGGAGCATTTCGCTACTGTCTAGCACAATTACCTCATTTTCTTTTTCGATAGGCTTTTGACTTAGGAAAAAAGCCACTTTAGCCACCTCCTCACCCTCAATCGGATAACCTAAGAAAGATGAAAACATCGTTCCTTTAAAAGTACCGCCAATTTTTCGAAGGAGCAATTCAAATATACCATGGCTCTTGACACGATCTCCGAGTAGGGGTCCAGGTCTTAAAATGATGGTGCGCTTGAATTTTAAAGCCTTCAACTTTTCCTCGATTCGACCCTTAGTTGCCATGTACAAGAACATGGATTTTGAGTTCGCTCCCGAACTGGAGACAAGAACGGCAGTATCAAATTTGCCCGTCTCTTTAGCTGCAGTGAAAGCAGCAACATTTATTCCCTCGTCAATTTTGACGAAACCTTCTGCGCCCCCTGCAGCCTTACGAGTCGTTCCGAAGGAGGAATAGTAAATTGAGTGATCAGGAAATGTCATTTTACTGATCAATTCGGGCCAATTCTCGATATTGGACTCAACGGTGGCAACGAGTTTGGATTCGTTGGATTTTGCCATTGGTTGTCGACGACCCAGTGTAAATACTTGTAGTACATTAGGCGACTCAAGGGCTATGTCCACAAAAGCCTTTCCACAGAGACCAGTGGATCCTAGCGCAAAATAACTAGACATGATTAATCTTTGAATAGTATTTTAGCAGGGTTTACCTTTAAAACTACATCTTTACACCGTTTGGCATACTATGCTTTAACATTAACTATACACTGTAAAACAGTTAGTTTAGTGACTTTGCTTAACGCATCTTGTTGAAACCGATGTCACGAGCCTTCTCTCTGAAGCACTGTCTGCAGATGTTCAATCCGTACTTTCTGATCAAACCGTTGTGGGAGGAGCAGACTCTGCACTGTCTAGATCCTTTACCGTAGTTTCTTGGGTGGGAGTACCAAACGTTCTCGTGGGCCATGTTGACTAAACGTTAGAACCAAAGTTTGTGCTGATAGCGGCAGACAAAGACTGTTGCTGAGAGGGCCTCAAATTTCGTGATTTAACCTTCCTTGTAAATTTTGTTTGATGAATGGATGACACGGTGATACCTATTGAATCTTCTCTTCAAGATCACTATCTGATATTCTGATGCTTAAATAAGGTGTCACGACTTCCTCCGCAGATATCTGTCTTCCCTTGCTGCTATATTAGCCAGTGTTTGACTTACCTGTTCACTAAACGATATGTAGAAATAAAATGTATCCAAAAATTTTTCACAGTCAGAGCACAGAGACCTGGATTTGAGCACGTGATATTATTTTGCCCGCTCAACGAAACGAATTTTATTCGAATTTTCTTGTCATCAGACATCCGTGCACCATATATTACCTAATCAATAAATATTTTTATCAAATTTTTAGGATCTGAATTAGATTGTTTAACATGGCTGGACACAGATCAACCCTTAAAAGAGCCAACAAAGGCTTCAAGAGTGGGCATGCTTCAAAGAGATCATTAAAAGCTGCTAATAAAGGTAAAGTTGAGAAAACCAAGGCCAACAACAAACGTGTACGTGTTCCAAGCAAGCTTGATCGCAAGAATTTAGCTAGTCAATTGAAACACAACAAGATTGCCAAATCATTAGAAGACCGTTCTCTCTTTGATCAGGGACATGTAGAACGGATAATTGCTATTATACCGTTGACCAGCAATGTAACGGCTCTAGATATTGCCAATAAATTACTGGGCTCTGTTGAGGAGGAAGGGTTGCATGTTGAAAAATCTTCTGGTGTGGTTTCAATGCGTGTTCAACGGTTCAAAGCTAATATAAAAGTCATCATTCCGGATATGAATAATATAATGGATGTTCTTGATTGTGCCAAAGTTGCCGATTTTGTTGTTTTCGGCCTTAGCGCTACCGAAGAGGTTAATCCTAAAATTGGGGAGCAAATTATCAGAGCCACTGAAAGTCAGGGTATTTCTACCGTTTTTGGTGTTGTTTCTGATTTGGTGAGCGCATACCCAAAGAGAAATTTGCAGCAGGATGTCCTGAAGTCTTTGACTTCATTTTTCAAGCACTTCTTTCCGCAGACAGAGAAATTATACACATTGGAGACTCCAATGGAATCTTTAAATTTGCTCCGAGCTTTGTGTCAAAAACGTCCAAAACAAATTACCTGGAGGGATAGCAGGGCATATGTGGTGGCTGACAGTATTTCATGGCAAGCAGAAGGACTGATGGATGGCCACTTGGTGGTTGAGGGTACCGTTAGAGGAATTGGTTTCAATCCGGATAGACTTGTTCATCTGCCAGATCTAGGTGACTTTGCCTTGAGCAGGATTGAAGTTATCACTAACAAAGAAACGGAAACCCATGTTGCAGGACCAGAGCGCGAGTCTTTAGATCCATTAGAGCAAACAGAAAACTTGGACGAAGAGGACATGATTAGTGACGAAGATGACTGGGCCATGCAATCTGACGAAGATATCGAAACAAGTGACCACGAAAGAAGATTACCTAAGGGAGTGTCCGAATACCAGGCCAGATGGTTGCATGATGAGGAATTAGAAGAGCTCATTGAAGAAAGAGGACTTGAATGTAATGAAGACAACGTCGATTCGGATACAGGAAGCGAAGATATGCAGAATGAAGCCGAAGAACACATGGAGCTAGACCAGGAAGAAGAATCAAGACAGCTTGAGGCATACAAGAGAAGGGAGCGTGAGGAACTCGAATTCCCTGACGAGCTGGAATTACATCCTGACGAGTCCGCTACCAAACGACTTGCTCGCTATCGTGGAGTGAAGTCTCTGGCGTCTGCTGACTGGGACTGCGATGAAATTGATGAAAAGACTTCAGAAAATTGGAATAGGTATTTAAGGGTGAAAAATTACAAGATGACAAAGAACAAGATTTTGAAGCAGGCCCGAGCTGAAGTGGTGGTGAAGCCGGGACAAAAGTGCAGACTCTATGTTGCTGTTCCCTCACAGATTCTTGAGCGTATTGCAGACCCTTCGCAGAAGCCATTCTGCGTGTATTCGCTACTGCCTAATGAGCACAAGCTGTCAGTTTGCCATTTCACTGCACAAACTTGGGAGGATTACGAGGAGCCGATAAAGTCTAAGGATACCATGACTGTTCAATATGGATTCAGAAGAGTTCAGATCAATCCACTTTTCAGTCAAGCAACAAATAACGCAAACAATGTGGCCAAATTCTCCCGCTACTTGCATCAGGGTACACTGTCCATCGCGACAGCGGTGCTCCCAGTTAGCTTCACCAACAGCCCTGCTATTTTTTTCAAGAACACCGAAGCCGGAGTCAAGTTTATTGCACAAGGAACATTCCTCAACACTGATTACACACGTGTTCTTGCCAAGAGAATTGTGTTGACGGGAGAGGTGTTCAAGATCCATAAATCTGTTGTCACAGTTAGATATATGTTCTTCAACTCCCAAGACGTTGTCCATTACCAACATATCCCATTGTTCACCAAGATGGGTCGCTCTGGATTGATCAAAGAATCCTTAGGTACACACGGATACTTCAAGGCTATTTTTGATGGTAAATTGAACGCTCAAGATGTCGTTGGTATGGCCCTGTACAAACGGGTCTGGCCTAAGGAAGCGATTATATAATCGAATTAAAAAAAAAGTCAGAAAACTAGATTATGTCTATTGCTTTTAATCAGCCCGGCAATTTTACTTGCAATTCATGCCAGATCCGACTACCCTCTGCGATGGTGCAGAGAGTACACATGAAAACTGAATGGCATAGATATAATTTAAAGAGACGAGTTGCAGGGCTGAATCCTGTCGATGCTGTTGTTTTCCAGTCGAAAGTAGCACTGCAGCAGCGCCAAGATGCCCGAGACAGTAACCAGGACGAATTTGGATTTTATGTTCATCGCAGACATACTAGTGGTCGCCGCCAGGTCACGAAAAAGGACTTGAAGAGACAAAGTAGACGAGATTTGATAGATGAAAGCCGCGTCGATCGACGTAATCTTTCCCCTGCAGGGTCTGTGATATCGAGATTGAGCGAGTTCTCTCTGGGATCTGTGCACAGTGACCTGTACTCGGACTTCACTGCCGAGGAATTGGTATCCGAAAGATCTGAGAGTGACCTTGACTACTTGAGCTCTGCGACTGTTTCTGATGAAGAGGACTCTGACGATGACACTGAGGACGAGAATGCCGATCCAGCTGTTGTGAACCTATCAAGCTGTTTCTACTGCGGTCAAAAAAATGCTGATGAGAACTCCAATGTTAAGCACATGTGTCGGTGCCATGGGCTATACATTCCCGAGCAGGAGTACTTGGCTGACTTGAGTGGCCTGTTACAGTATCTGGGCGACATCGCTGTGGCCAGAAAAGAATGTCTCAAATGCGGTTTTGTCGGTAAAAATCTGGTGAGTATTAGACAACACATTACAAGCAAAGGACACTGTATTATTCCATATGAAACAATTTCGGAGCGTCAGGAAATCGAAAAGTTCTACAATTTCGAGGGCTCCGAATATACCACTGTGAAAATTCTACCCAGCGGAATAGCCCTACCAAATGGTCGTGTCCTGGGTAGTCGTTCTTTTTCCAAGTATTACAAACAAAGCTTTCCCCGCAGAGATCGCGAAGTCACCGATGGTGAACGTACAATGTCACTGGTGGTAAAGGATTCCACATTGCAGCCTACAACGGTTGTAAGACCTGTTATAGAGCATAATCGTGAGCGAGTCAGTCTGCGACAACTACGAAAAAACAACAATCTTGCTCATTTCCGTGATCCATTGAACTAGAATCAATATATATGGCTATTTATTGTTCTTTAGTCTTCCAGAAAACTTGGTTATATAGTCCAATTTTTTGGGTGTGTGCACCAAAGAGTTATCTTCATGAATAGTATTTGATAAGTCAGTTGCTGAATCTTTGAAATTCAGCTGAGTACTGAAGCTGTTGTTGATATCAAATAACTGTGTAGTTTTGAGTGCGTTCACCCGCTTCTGCGAACTGTCGAAAAACGCAAGCAATTCAGCGTCATCCCCCGATGGTTTCTCTTCGTGATCGTCATTTATTTGAAGATGGAATATAGGTGTAATAGAATTGAGTCTGTTTTGGAGGGTTTTGAACGAGTTGGATTGCGGTAGCAGCATCAACAAACCATACAAACACTTAAAAAGATACTTGTTTTTCTGTGGATTTAACAGGTTCATCCTTAACCTGGCAAAAACTGGCGATTCCAGGAGTTGAATGAGTAAATCCAGCTGGATTAAAAGATTCAAAGAGATTTCGTGATTTGCTAAGTCCAGGACTATCTTGTAACTAAGTTTGTAGTTGGAAGTCAAAAGCGTTAGACACAACACTGAAGCTGAGTTTAGAGACCAGCATTTAAACAACGATTTGAAGAGCCCAAAGTCGTCACCGCGAATTAGCTTTTGACGTAGTTCAGCAAGTTCAGGAGCGATGATTAAATTGTTATTAAGAATTTGAATCATGATGGAAAGGAATCCCAGATTGGACTCATCTTCGCAAAGAACTTTGGATAAGGATTTGTAGATTCTCTCAGCATCTAGAGACTTGCAAACAGTTCGAATAATAAAATCAGCTCGGGTATCCAAAAGTTTGCGATCGCGCTTGAATAGGTTCAACAAATCGACCATGAAGGATTGAAAGTATCTGTCATCCGTCTGATTGGATATCTTGGAGAGCAGCTCCAAATCTTTATTGATGACTTTATCAGATTGATCGTTCATAGCTTTGAGAAGTGTGACAAAAGTGTTTTCGGAGTGCTCTAAGAATTTGACTGGATTCTTTTCATGCAACATGATTAGCCAGTCCAACGAAGCCAGACGGGTGCTCTCTTTTTCATTGAGAAATTGTAAGGTCAGCTGATTGACGATTAGAGTGTAATTGATCTCATAGTGATTGCTTGCCGCGAGATCCATGAGTTTGGAATTAAGCAGCATGGAAATCTCGCGTAGTTCCTTATTGGAATGCGAGATGGTGGATAGCAAAACAGCTAGGAGTTTAGGCATGAACACGATGAAAGACTCTGGAGAGTTATCCAGCAGGGCCACGAGCCATTGAAGTGAAACTTGTTGTATCAATTCTTCTGAGGAGTCCAGGGAGGCAATCAGTAAGTCTATAATTTTTGGATAGTCCATTTCTATATCCTGCCCTGGAATGTAAATGCCCTTTTCTGCACTTTCATCAGCTTCTTGTTCCTTGACCATCTTTTGAATTTCAAACACTTTACGAATTTCATGGAGCAACAATTTAAGAAAGTTCTCAGTAACGACGCGCACGTCTTCTAACGTAGCACTTAAATATGATAACAATGGATCAAGGAATGATGGAAGATATGAAAGTAAGTTCAAACCAGGTATCGAGTCAAGAAGCCGAAGCCATGAAACCAGGAACATCCTCGTGTAGGGGTTAGTCGCATACATGCGCTCCTTCAGTAGTGGGATAAACTTTTCCAAGGAAAAGGCCTTTGGCAGCTGTGGCTCATAAACTTGTAAGGTTTTTCCTTTCTGATCAATTATCTTTCCAGGTGCAGGATCGACAGGCTTAGCTAAAATTGATACATACATGGCTGCCTTCTCACTAGTGATATCTTTGATTAGACGATCAAGAATATCTGCCGCATTTTTCACACTTAGCTCCACGTCGGCAACTAGTTTGCACAGGACATCGAATATCTCATTGAAATACACCAAAATTTCTCCCTTAGACACTTTGGCAATGTTGTAGAGAGCTTCACAGGCGAAGTAGCGCACCATTGAATCCTGATCACCAAAACAAGCAAGGACCGGATGCATAATACTCTCCAAATACTTTGGTACTTCATTCTGGCCTAATGCAATGGCAACAGCAGCTAGACCAATAAGTCCTCCGTAGCGTGCGTTAGGTTGATGAACAGCATACGCGTAGTCATTCCGCAGTTGCTTAATGATACTGACTATCTTTTCACTATCTCCGGTACTCAGAGAGTCGCGAACGACACGCTCAAGCTCCAACGCGGCAGCCTTTCTCTTATCGTACACTCTGTCGTTGAGACCCCTTTTGATTGATTTGTCTGGAGTTAGAAAGAATGCCTATACACGTACCCATGAATGAATGAAAGTAAATAACTTTTTTTTACGCACCAAGTATATATGGGGCATAACGTTTTACAGCCTAACATTAACGAAGAAAAACAATACACCACGAAATTAGACTCCTGAGAGGCTAGATAAGTGCGCGAAAGAGTGAAAAGCACCAACACCCTATGTGCTAGGTTAATGGGCTGCCTATGTTCAAAAGCCACCAGACAACGCACAACAGGATACAGCTGCAACGCAAAATTCCCACTGGTGCAAATTTGCAGGTCGCACGCATACAGGCTGTAGAAACAGAGTGATTGCTGCCGTTTATGGCTGGTTCATCCTCGTGAAATCTGCATTTATTACTTTATACAGGAAATCGCTTATTTCTGCAACTTTTGAAGACTAAATGTTAGTAATGAGGAAGCATGAACTTACATTTCGACGATCTTGATGTTGGTATCCAAGAAACGGTTCAAACAGTCGTTCATACAGTTGGACTCGAAGGAACTTAGTTGCCCGTTGTCGACTGTGGTGACGCATTTCTTGAAACACTTATCGGTGAAGTTGGTAACCGAGCTTTGAATCTTCATCTTGGACGACTCTTGTTGGATAAAGGCCGCAACTTCTTGTCTTGAAGCCTCGTCCAGTTGTTGGAGGAGTTTTGGATCGATTTCACTCATTGAAAAAAATGAATCTTTTTCAGAATGCTTTTTTATTACCGTTTTTTCATTTGCTCCGTCTCGAAATTGTTTTCCCGTGCCTTTTCATACAACAGTCGCTCTGTACGATCTCCATGCTTTTCTTTCGAATCCCTCTTGTAAGCGTAATCCATTTTGATTGCCTTGTTCATGATAATTTTACCATTCATCTCTTTAATAGCTTCATCACTAGACTTAAATTCGTTGAAGTAAATGTATGCATGATTAGATTTTTCACCTGCAACCACTTGTGGAGGCTTACGAAAGGTACCAAAGCTAGCGAACGTCCCAGCTATACTACCACAATCCACCAACTTGTCCAAATTTCCAACGTAAACGACAGGCCCCAGGTCTTCGTCTGTTTCAGGATGTTCGCCTTGACCAGCGAGAAGCTTTTTCACCCGTAAAACCTTGTCATATAGACTCAAGCCGGTGCAAATGTTCAGCACGTACTCGCAATCCTTGACATTAAAGAACTCAACAAATCCGTACCCTTGATGTTTCCGTAAAACCTTGTCCTTGGGTAGCCTGATAGTTTTGACAGGTCCAAACTGCACGAAAAGCTCATATAGAAGAGTTTCATCAACGCGTGGATCCAGGTTCCCGATATAAAGAGACACCTCTTTATCGTTCTGTTTAGCGTCCATAAAGATTTTAAATTCGACGCGACGCGAAATTTGTGTAACTTCTTATTATCATGTACGATCTTGAGCCGACTCCTGAATATGACGAAACGTACAGGAAGAATCTTACAAATCAGATAGCATTAAAAAAGAAATTGCTTTCAGCAGCTAAGAAACAGCTAGAGCTGTTCAGAGAGCAAAATGTCGCATCATCTCCAAAGTCTACACAGATATCACTGATAGGAGCACTGTCGAAAATTCCATTTAATCCTCCCCGGAATGATCTTATTGGACTTTCATTGACTGAAAATGTGATGAAATCACAGACAGAATCAATGAGGTCCGCTCTTGGGAACCTTGAAAAGACCACTACGGAATTACAAGTCCAGACAGACGATATGGAGAATACAGATATTGTCTTTGGAATTCTTAAAGAAGAGCTAGAAGAAAGAATCAAAAAAGAAACAGAAATGAAAAAATCTCTTCTCAACCATAGGATCGACGATTCTTCAAAACAGACTTACCTGGACAAGCAGGCTAAACTTAACGAAAGGTCAGTAAAATTGATCGAAATTTCAAAAAAGCTGATTGTGGATTACATTCTGCGCAAAGAGTTTGAAGTGCTCTTCACAGAGGAGGAGCTGGATGATCGAAAACAGAAATTTCTGAAGCTTCTAGAGATTCTCCTCAATAATTCTATCACAAATTCAGGAAGCTCAAAATTACTCGAAGTTGACAACAAAGACGATCCTTTGATTCGATATCTAATTCTTAACAACATAATTGTTGCAGATTCCCGTAATCCCAACAAAATCAAGCTCCGGGACCTGTCTACAAACATTTAAAAAACGTGTATAATATCTTCTCTCACCTAGTTCATGAAATAAAGTCTGCGCAGAATCGACGCACATCCATAAACGTATCCTATTTCTCTATCGTTGAGGTCTCTACTCTCATCACTGAAACAAGTAATTAGACAGCCCCCAGATTTATGGTAAAGCTCAATTGTTTCATCCTTATTTCTGCTGGCTCCGCGTGAACTCTTGCTCAATTTGCGTCTTCTCACAAGCTTTGGTGATTTCCTAAAAAATGGCATACATAGACCAGAATGATACTTTGCTTTAGTATCTTTTGAGTCATAAATAACACCAAAGTCTGATTTGAATGCTTTGTAATGAAAATTTGGCTGAAAGGTTGCAAGATTCAAGTTGTCAGGTTGGCCATCTGCACCGAGTAGCTTCATGCTGATATTCTCATCGCTCAATCCTTGCAGATTATTCTTGTACTTGTAGGTGTCGCTTTCAATTTCATTTTCTTTTGGAAACAGATCAGAACTAATCTTGAATAGTTCAGTCACTCTGATGTTCATGACATAAACACAGTTGAATCCCAATCGATCAATCAGTATTTTAGAAAGCAATTTGGAAGCAGAAACGGCATTCATACAGCTCAGCAAACTTCTCCAAACATTAAGGTCAACGAGATCATCTAGGGGAGTGCTGTATTTGCTGAATCTTAGATGACTGTTTTGTTGATAGCGACTTCCAGAACCATCTCTTTCATAAATGGAACCCAACATATCGCTACTGGTAGCTCTACCGTACTTTTTCAGCATGGTTTTCACGTTTTCAGCTGAGGTTGGGGAGCTGACGGTGTCTGTTGGCATAGAGACAGTCGCATTAGATTGAACAACATGAATATCATCAAGATATCCCATAATCTCTGAAGCAATCTGCTGCATGATTGAAATTGTGTTCTCTTCAATCTTGTTTCGAGGAAATGCATCGAAAATGGTGAAGGTTCCAATCACATCTTTAGAGTTCGTGATTAGTGGAACAGCAGCGTAGAATTTTATTCCGGGAGGGCCTTTAACAAGAGGATTACTGGCTGTTCTCCAGTCTTTCGAAGCGTCGGTCAACGCAAAAAAACCAGCAGACAGAATTGCATGAGCATCAATAGACACTGTTCTTGCACACTCTTTAAAACCCAAGTTGTGCTGAAATTTGACAACTTGATATCTAGAGTCAATCAAACTAATTGAAGCTCCATTACACTCAAACATCTTCATTGTTTTCGAAAGAAGGGAGGTGAATCTTTGAGTGTTATTCCAATGAGGAAGATTGGAGTAGGAGTCAACTGCTTTCAACCGTTTTGCCTCGTTATATGCCTCGGGTGGTCTCAATAGCATGGTGTTTTGATAACAAGCTGGACACAGAACAGTTGACAAATTCCATTTGCCCTTGCTATAAGCTTCCAGAAATGTTTCTTTGGTCAAAGGAACCGCAAATAGAGATTTAGAGTTTAAAGAAATGAGACATGTATAATCTTGTTGAGGCGCCGTGGAATAGCTATTGAGTTGATCCAGTAACGAGCTATTCTCAACGGCTTCCTTTGATGCGAATCTTGTATTCTGAGCCACATTTTGTCTATCAAAGTTAGCATTTGAATGCAGTTCCACTTACTTCGAACTGGTTTGATCAAACCTAGTTTTGGCGGTGACGACTTTATAGCCACTTTCTAGCATGTTTCAAGCTGAAGTATGATGCAAAGAGAACGGCAAGATATGGACTGCAAAAAATGTAATCCTCTTTTTATTTTATATCCTTCTTTCTACGCGCTGGGCAGTATCAGTTAGTGCGGCTTTAATTTATTTCGATTAATTAGATTCATCCATCTTATCTTCGCCTTTGGATTCCTCCTTGACTGTACCAAGAGTGCTCTCAGCTGGAGGCTGTTCTCTTTCCTGTCTGGCACGCTCCTCTTCCAATGAAAGTCTAATGGCCAAAGCCAGTTCTGGGTCCATGTTCGGATCATCAAATCCAAACTCGTCACCCATGCCCATTCCTCCAGATGAGCCGCCTTCTTCTTGGAACAAGGCTGAGCGATCAACTTGCTCGTACAAAAGATTTGGGCCAGGAGGAACCGTCACCAAATGCGAGGAGTCGTTGCTGTTGGCTAGCGATATAAATTTCTCAAGTCTCTCAGTATTTTGTTGATGCTCACCAAAATTGATAAAGTCAATGGAAATACCGTTCTTCTTCAATTTCTTTGCCAATTTGTCTAAGTCGCTGTCATTTTCTGTGATAGGAGACCCCACAAACACTATGACCCGCTGTTTCTGTGCTTTATTTTGTCGATTTTTCAATGCCAAACATGCCACTTGGATTCCGTCCACTAAATTACTTTGTCCCTCTATACGACTTTGATGTAGTCCTGAGAGCACCTTGCCATACTCAGTGGTGAGGTTGCTGATCACTCGTGGCGACTCTCCCGCCATGGTCATCAGTCCCACTGTGCTCTCTGGATTCGCATTTGTTTTGCGCCTGAAGATCAACTCCACCGTATCCAATTGAGCTTGATAGCGTGATGTGAGGTAATCTCCATTCCTCATATACTCGGAGTTGTCAATGACTATCATACATGCTTCCAAAACCATTTTTCACAAGAGTTGGTGGATTAAGCCAGTATTTTTTTTGCCACTTCGTTTTCCCAAGTTGGTAGTGCAAGGTAGAAATAACTAAATCAAAATAATATCAGGATTAATAATATAAACACTAATGGGAACCCGCTCTGACATGCCACGTATATCGAAAGCCCACAAACAACGTCTTATACATCGATTCAAAAGTGAATGTGAGCGGCGAGAAGCATTGATAAGTCAGATTGGAGTCAAGCAGTCGGAAGAAATCAATGTCAAGGTCAGAAGTAGACTGAACAAGATACTACGCAAATTTTGGGACATCAAGATTCGTGACATTCTAGAAGTCGAGCGCGAAATGCCATTGGAGAACCTCACAATGGTGAAGATACTGAAAGAATTAGAAAAATCGCCCTCATCGCCTTCTAGTTGATACCACGGTTATGTTTTAATAGAGTCGCATTTATTCATTTAATCTGAATTTAGTATCTTATCTAGAAGAATCAAACTTCCTCTGGCAAGTCATCCCAGAATGTCTTTCCTTCGGTGGTTGGTTTGATATAGCCAGCACGAATAACAAAGTCTCCAAAGTGTTCGCCCTCCTCTCTCTCTAATGACCATCTTCTAAACATAGGAACCAAAATATTAAGAGCCTCCTTCTCATCAACGTTGGTTTTGAAGAGCTTGTTTAAACGATCTCCTCTGTAACCACCTCCAAGCATCATATTGTATGTTCCAGCAGCCTTACCAACTAAGGCAACTTCAGCAAGCCATGGTCTAGCACACCCGTTTGGACATCCAGTCATTCTCATAACAACAGAGTCATTTCTGAGTCCAAGATTCTCCAGTTCTGTCTCCAGCTTGGTGATGAGAACAGGCAAGTATCTCTCAGCCTCAGCCATTGCCAGTCCACAGGTTGGTAGAGCCACACAGGAAGATGATGATAGTCTCAAACCCGAATAATTGATTTTATCCAATTTGTACTGTTTCAAAAGATCCTTCACGTTGCTGAGATGCTCGTCTGGAATGTTAGACAGTAATATGTGCTGGTTACCAGTCAGACGGAATTCACCCATACTATTGTCGATCATATAGTGCGCAATTTTGTTCAGTCCTGTCTTTTGTGGGGCCTCAACAGTATCCTCGATTCTACCATTTTCAACAAAACAGGTGTAGTGGTTCAATCCCAGCTCGTCTTTGCACCACCCGAAATAGTCGATGTTTGAATCAATCTTGAATGGCTTTGGAGCATCAAACTTCTTTCCCCACAGCTCTTCAACCTTACTCTTGTAAACCTCAACGCCCATATCGTCAATTGTATACTTGAGTCTAGCATGTTTTCTGTTCTTTCTGTCACCATGATCTCTCTGCACAATCATCACCTTTTCACAGACAATATGGATATCATCAACAGAACAGAATCCAAACATCGATCCAGTTCTTGGATAAGTCTTTGTATTATTGTGAGTGGTTCCCATACCACCTCCAACAAGAACGTTGTAACCGATAATATTGTTGTTTTCAACAATAGCAATCAATCCCATATCATGGGCATACACATCCACATCATTGTAAGGAGGAATTGTAAGAACGATCTTGAATTTTCTTGGAAGATAAGTTGGTCCGTACAATGGCTCAGAATCCTGGATTGAGTCTCCTCCAACCTTGATTTTCTTCGGACCACCTTCAATACCTCTCTCGACATTCAAGTCATCAAGCCAAAGTTCGTGGTAAGCGGTGGTAGATGGAAGCAAATGCTTAGAGATGACTTTTGAGCTCTCCACAAGCTGGGAATGTAGATGTTGATTAGAAGGAAGAGCAGAACACATCACGTTTCTGTTCACATCACCACATGCTGCCAGAGTGTCCATCAGTGCAACGTTGATGTCCTTGATGGTGGCTTTTAACTTCGACTTGATCAGACCATGCAATTGGAATGTAGCTCTAGTGGTGATTTTGAAAGTCCCGTTACCGTTCTTCACTGCAAGCTCATCAATTGCCAACCATTGCTCTGGAGTAGAAACACCACCAGGCAAACGAACACGGGCCATGAAAGAGAAGGCAGGCTCCATACCTTCTTTCTTGCGCTGTTCTCTGATATCTCTGTCATCTTGCATGTAAATTCCGTGGAACTTAGTCAATTGCTGATCAGAAGCTGAGATCGCACCAGTACTATTATCAACGAGGCCCTCGGCAATAGTACCTCTGAGAAAGTTCGAGTTGATTTTGATGTCTTCATTCGTAATCGGAGCTGGCTCATCACTGTTTTCAACAGACACACCTAGAGCTTCCCACAACTTTGGCTCCCAGGCATTGTAGCCGGTGTTGTACCCGTCTGCGTCTTGGTCGTCACCCAATCCAAGGTCGGCAAGAACAACACCACCTAGAAGACTGAGTTTCTTGAACAAATCTTGACCAGGTTTGTTATAGTAGTGAGCATCAGCAGCCCTTGGCCAATATTTAGAGTCTCCCAGGCCAAAAACACTGAACTTCAGGTTGGCAAGATCAATTGTGCTAGATTTGATGGCCTCCCAGAACTGCTTACCATTCGTTGGGAATTCACCTTGCCCTGAAGTCGAAGAAATAAAGACAACGTTCGTTTCCAACTGCAAATCTTCCAAAGATAAATCATCCATAGCTAATATCTTTGTCTTCAGACCCTTCGAGGCACCTCTTCTAGCCAGCTTCTTAGCCAGATTTTCAGCATTTCCACCATCAGAGGCAAAGGCAATAGTCAGTGGTTCACCACTCAAATTCTCCAACATGGTGCTGAAAGCGTCCTTAGCCTTTTCGTTGATCTTTTTCTCAACTTTGTTGTTGAACGATTTGAGGTTGAAATCCAGCTTTGGACATTTGGCAGCTAGTAAAGTGAGTCTATTTTCTCTATCCAAAAATTCCTTCAATTCGTTTCTAATAAATGAAGAGTCCAACTGGAACTTGTCATCATCATTGTCCAAAAACGGATTGTACCTGTACAATGGCCAGTATCCAGTGTCAACAGATGATTTTGTGTCCTTCAAAATATCAAGGTGGTCCTCGTAATGAGGTAGGTATGCTAACACCACAGCAGGACCATCGCTGAACTTGTTGGCCTCCAAAAGAGAGGTCAAAGTCTGGGAGTAAGACGAATACAAAGCCACAGACGCCACATATGCGTTACCATAGTTCATGGCGTAAAGTCCGGCGTTCTTTTTTCCTTGTTTTCTGTTCAACGAGGAGTCAGAATCGATGATCAAAAGCTTGACCCGTTTATTGGTCTTGAGCACTTGGTGCAAGGTAGAAAGACCTTGATCAAAGCACCATTTGTCTGAGCCAATTAACCAACTGGTTTTGATTGTTAAGTACTCCTTTAACGATAATATATCCTTCACAGCAGTGGCTTTGGAAGCGGAAATCTCCTCAGCTAAAGTAGATCCATCAATTTCATCGTTTTGTTTGGCCTTGATTAACCATGAAGTCAGCTTGTCACCCAAATTTGAATCCGAAAACTGGCCAAGGTTGTCCTCGACCAATGTGATGAGTTTCTTTCTTTGCTCATCCTCATACAGAAATTTACCAAATGCAAACTCAGGAGAAGGATTGAGCACAATGTTATTTAAAACATTGACATTTGGTATTGATTGACGCAGAAGCTTAACATAAATGTCCTTGGACAAGAACGAAGAGCGAGAAACAGTGGCAGAGACAGAATTGAAGGGCTTTCCCAAAGTCATACCCTGAACTGGCTCTTCAAGCTCTGAGTTGGCAAACAAGTCCCCTAAAACTCCATCCACATTGGAAGAGTCAACTTTTAAAAGATGGGTGGAAATCAGTGAGGAAAACTGAGGAGCACGCTCAATCACGTCAAGCAATAAAGGCTGGAAATCAAGCTGCACAGAACTCTGTTCCAGAATATGAAAAACGCCAGAAAAGCTCCCAATAAGACTTGCAAGCTCTTTCAGATCAAATGGTCTGTACACCTTGACCGAGATCAAACCAACTCCGGAAGGCAGAGACTTGCTGAATACGTTCTGATTTCCAAGCAGGAGAGCAATTTGGTCATATCTTCCAAACCACGATGAGTTCAGCAGCTCAAAAGAAGAGTATGAATGCCCAGTTAGTGACTTCAGTGCAGAGAATGAAGCCTCCAGGGACTGCCCGGTAAAGTCAACATATGCAGCTTTGATGCTAGGGTCAGAATACGTCTTGAAACTGGAGCCCTCCTCCTGATAGAAATGCAGCACAGTGGTATTGGAATATTTGGAAAGGAAGTAAGCTAAGATAAAAAAATCCAATGATTCTTGAGCATTAGAGGAAATCAAGATAGGAATTCCCAAATCTTTGAAAGCCAAAACGACTGAGTAGTCATCGTTGGAGATAGGCGAATTAATAATGAAATTTTGAGAAGAGTTAGACACGATAGGAAGCTGCTTCAACAATTCATTAGATTGAAGGCCAAGAATAGTGGCAGATGACTCTTCAACAAATTCAAGACAGTCGTTAGCCGATAAAGATTCAACGGTAGAGGATCTAGACACTGGATCAATAGAGTACACCTTGAAGCCCGATTCAGGCTCAAGAAGACTCGAGACGTGTGAGAAGGCCTCCTGAAGAGAAGTAGAAGGCATTTCAAGCTTGGAGAAGCAGTGTCGAGTATTTAAGAAACTTTTTAACCTGAAAGATCACCATCCTGCTATATTTCTCCGCAGAAAAGCCACAATGAGGCTGATGATGGCTAAAATAATTCAGTGCTTATTATGCCAGCAGCTTTAATTGGCGGAATATCTCTGATATTTGTGGCGGTGCTAATCTACAAGTGACGATAAGTCACGTGAAATAGAGTTGAGCCGGGGATTGAAATTGATCTCTAAGCGGTAACCAATCTAATCAAAATTCCTGGTTCGGTGTATGGATGTTAGTAGATATATTGAAGTACATAAATATTGAGCCGCTGCTAAACGACAGTAGGGTCTCTGTGTTTAAATTGCATAATGAGATCATCCTTAGGGAAAATCGTAGCAAAGACCTTGATTTGTTCACTTAGTTCAGTAACCTTATGGTCAAAGTCCAGAAACATAGCTGCTTTACCAATCAAAGCAGTGAATGTCATCAGAACGTAAGTTTGACCTAGACATCTGTGGATACCAGTACCAAACACCAACCAGTTCTTGGTAGCTGCCCATGCTTTTGAACCTTCTTCCCATCTTTCTGGGATGAATTCGTCAGGGTCGTCATACACTTCAGGGTCGTGTAATGCTGGGTAAAGAGTTGGAATAACCATGGCTCCCTTGGGAACCGTGTAGTTTTCACTCACAGGGTATGCTTCTTTCACGACATGTGGAACCATGAGAACAGGCGGTCTGTGTCTCAGTGTTTCCCTAACCACCATATTGGTATACTTCATCTTATCAATCAGATCACCAGTGAGTGGTTGATGTGGATCACCATTTCTGATTTTAAGTTGTTCCTCTCTAATTTTCTTAAGGACATCAGGCCTATCAGCGACAATTTGAAACAACCAGCAACACAAAGATGAGGATGCATCTTGCGAAGCAAACAAGAAGGTGAAAACAGCTTCAGAAATCTCTCTGTTGGAAAATTCTCTAATTAATATCTTGGCTTCCAATGAGTCCTTATCCTTACTTTCCTTGGCCTCCTTCATCAGCTTAACCCAAGCGTCCATAACACATTTAGGCTCTCCACCTTCTCCAATATGGTCTTTAGCCATTTGAGCACAGCCCTCAAAAATCTTCATGGTCATATCAGCAATTTTCTTTCCGTACCAAGTCTTGGTGTATGGGATAATAATAGGAAAGTTGACCAATTCCAATGCTGCAGTGATAAGATAGTAATTATCAGCAATTTCCTTAATTTGGGAATCGGTGATATAGTCACCACAGAAAGTCTTCAAAGATATAGCACACATGAGCTCTCTAAAGACAGGGAAAAACACGCTAGGTTCGTCCTTGGTCATTTCAACAAACATATTAATATATCTGTCCATGATCTTCTCCTGGTCGGGGATGTAGAACTCAAGTGCACTTTTAGTGAAAAGACCATTTAATCCTTTTCTGTAATCTGAGTGAGCTTTTCCGTCCATGAAAACCCAGTTTGAAGGTCTCAAGATCTTGACAGCGACATCAACCACGCATGGCTTCACGTACTTAGGCGATTGGAAAATTTTCCTAGCCAAATCTCTTGTAGAGGCAATAACAACGAACTTGTGGAAAATGGAAACACAGGAAAGTGGTCCCGAAGCCCATTTACTTTGATATTCTTCAAATTTCGGATCCAGGGATTCTAAGAAAGGTCCGATAATAGGCCACACCTTGAAGCGGGGTCCAGCAATTGATCCCTTGTAGACTTGGTACATAACTTGGTCATAGACTAGAATGAAAGCTGTGGTCACAGCAATTATCTGCCACCAAGCTGTTTGTTGCCAGCCAGAAACAAGACTCGATTTGATGGAATCAACATCGACATTTTTAATGACATCAATGAACGTGGTCGAGTTAACAGACGACAGATTATTGGACAAAAACTCCATCCTTTCAAGCGATTGGTAGAAAAGATGTTTGTCGGGTGATTCAATGGAACGGACTGTTTATATCAAAAAAAATTGCAGCTAACTTTTTAGGGTAAACGAGTGGAACGAGAATTGTAAGCCGGAAGAATCACACATCCGTGCACCAGTGATTATATCCACGAGTATACTTTCTTCTTTATGATGGTATATATGTCTAGAAGCTATTTGACTAATAATTCGGTAGATTGAAGATTTGTGTCTTTCCATATAACTACCAATAAAACAGTCATCAAGAAGTTGAGTAGGTATGCCATAGTAGTCACCTTTGCCATAGCAAGGAAAAGGTTGTGAACGTAGTCGTAGAGCACGTTCTGTCTGATGATTAGCTCTATAATGCTCATTATTGTTAGAAGAACAAATGAAGAGCTCATTTTTCGACGCAAAGAGGTATTTTTCAGATTCCGGTAAGTTTTCCAGCCGCTACGACAGCATATGATGTAGCAGAGCACAAACTCAAACACAATCAAGTTCCCCAAAAATGAAGACTTTCCCCCAAGAATGGAGTACACCGTCGATTCTTCTAAATCATATGCAAGCAAATGACAGAACAGTATGAGGCATGCTAATCTAAAATTTCTAAGCGTCTTTTGATCCTTCAAATTTGAGAAGAACAAAAATCCAGCGGAAATGACCAAACAATTGTATAGAATCCAAACAGAGAATATAGCGCTAAAACTAAGAACAATAACATTGATCAACACCATCGCAAAACTTCCATAGTAGCCATAGCCATATTTGTTCAGCTGGGAATAAACCACAACAGAACTGAAATATCCAAACGAAGTTCCAACGATGTAGAACAGAAGCTTCACTTGAATCGCAAAATTTTTAAGCCATATCGACCTTGCGATCACAGCATTTGCTTTGTCAGCTGCAACTTTTCTGTATAAGTATGCGGCAAATAGCACAAAAAGTATGATGTAGCACAAGTAAAGAGTGAAATCCCAATAGAGATAGTGGTAATCTGACACCAACAAGTTACCAAAACTCTGCTGCCAGTCAACATTAACAGACAAGCCTTCGACGTCTTCGGGAATCTCGAAAGGTGTGAAAATTACACAATAAATTGAGGTTTCTTTCACTTCAAATCTGTATGTCTGGTCGACCATCTCAGATGGTACAAATTTGTGATGTTCAATTGGAAACTCAAAGTCCTGATTCTCTATAAGGTCATTTAGTGAACTGCGCGAATTAAGTTCCTCTGGCGAAGGATAAAGGCAAAGCTTGCTCGTAATCGCACTTTCGTCACAAACTTTGACCATCGGCGGATAGTCTGGTCGTATTTGCTCAATGTCTTTCCCTGAGATGATTAGCGTATCGACATAAGCCTCAGGCACATTTTCAAACTCGATTATAATTTCTGGTGTCATATGCTGGGATATGAAAAATAAACGTGAATTCTCGTAATTTGCGACATAAGCACATGTCTGGAATGCTTGTCCATTTTTCAGGTAATGCGTGTCCCTCAAACCTAAAACGCTGACCACAAAGACAAGCAAGACCAGTAGAAACTGAACCATCGATGACACAAATGAGAAATTAATGCTAAAAATAATTAATTGAAAAAACCAGGCATGTATTCAAAACCGAATTTAGCATTGGGCATGAGATTCTAAATTCTATTGGCTTCTTAGGTTTGGGTGCATGTCAGAAAAATTACAATGCTACATAAGTACCGCGTTAACAAGTTCCCGATTCCTACCTTGCAGTACATAGAACCTGGAACTCGGATGGCGGTTCCGGTTGACCAAGCCCTGTAACGACGATCGACGGGACTAAATTACAATGTTCAACAGTAGCAAATGCAGATCTCTTCCCACTATGGGCAGATCTGGGCATATGCTGCAGTAATTTGAGAATATAAAACTTTTTTGTGGTCCCGATTAGGTTTCCGTCACTAAACCCACATGAGTGTATTATAACGCGTGGTTTGTAGAGATTGCGCAAATCAGAGTTAATTATCGCTCTGGCCCCTCAGAGCTTGATGTCAATTTGATTTAGTAGCCGGGTAAGTATTGTTTTGGACAAATAAAAATCTCCTAATTACTAAGTGGAAGACAAAGTGATCCGAAAGGTGCCTTAATTACCAGCCTCGTACAGGAAAACCTTCACGCATCCAATACTAAGTGGGATCAATAACTTACTTCGAGGAATAATTTATTGCAAGAATAATTTGCTCAACAAATTATATACTTATGTAAATCATCTTTAACTCCCCCAAGCACTCTATTTCTTGAGGAAAAAGAAAGTAGCCACAGCGCCTGCAATACCAGCAAGGGCGATCAATGGCAATGGAAGACCAGAGGAGGAGGATGTGGAATCCTCAGCTTGTTTTGGCTTCAAAATTGCACCGCCTTTCAACTCTCCAACCTCCAAACCTTTAAGGATCTCGAGAGCATCCTCTGAGTGTCCGATATCCTCAAACGGTTCAGTTGCATCTGTACCTGCACAGTCCATGATGACTTCTTCTCCACCTGGATGTTCATCCAAGTATTGAGAGCAGTCGTACACCTTGCCCTTGTAGATGATGTATAGATCGTCTCTGGTGTTGTGCTGGGAAACTTCTTCAGCTGTAAAGACTTTGGACATAATTGGGTTTTGAAAAAAGTATATTGGCCAAAAGTATTTCAGTTCGTGTTTTTTTTCTTATCTGGTGTTGGTATTGGTTACTTAATCAGGTAAAAAAAAGATGATCAGTTCAGGTCAACTAAAAACCGAGGTTTTTTGAACATATCCGACAAAAAGAGACATGACAGACAGCTCATGATGAATGCCGAGTTTTGTTTACTTGGAAATATAGGAATTCAAGGGAAACACATCTGGTTCGAACTCAACATTTCAAGACTCTTACACCCGTGCACCATGTCTCTCTTTAGATCAAAAAAATTTTTAGAAATTTATTTTTTCACTTATACTAATGGCTCGCAAATCTATGTCCACACCACCTTCGAAGAAGGTGCCATCTCGCTCTCCAATACTCACCAGAACAAGATCTAAGGGAGTTTCGAATAAGCTGGTTGATGCTTCGAAACAGGACTTTAACATTGAGAAAGAGGAGACTACCAAAGAACTTCAAAATGATGAGATTGAGTTGCCAAGTGATAGTGAAAATTCCGACAACTCAGATGAGCTTGAAGGTTTGGACTCCGACGATGAAGGAACATCTGTTCAGAACTCTGCATCTGTCTCCACCACGAAACACTCGGTTCATACTGTCACCAAGCCAGTTCAAGTTGACAGTAAGACAGCAGCTAAATCAAATGCCAGAAACAAACACGCAGTGATATATGTTGGCAGACTTCCGCACGGATTTGAAGAAGCTGAGCTTAAGAAGTACTTCAGCCAATTTGGTGAGATTACCAGGCTCAGACTTTCGAGGAATAAAAAGACTGGAAAGTCGAAACATTACGCATTTATCGAATTTGAACACGCTGATGTCGCCAAGATTGCTGCTGAAACAATGAACAATTATCTCTTGTTCGGCCATTTGTTAAAGTGTTCCCTCTTGCCTACCGAGAAAATCCACGAGAAAATGTTCCAAGGCTCTAACTCTAAGTATAAGCCTGTGCCGTGGAGTAAGATTGCGCAATTGAGAAATGACAAACCAAAGTCTAATGCCAAGTGGGTGAAGTTACAGAAGAAATACCAGGATCAAAATGAAAAGAGACAACAGAAACTCAAGCAGCATAAGATCGACTATGACTTGAGTGCTCTCTGATTATGGTGTAAGGAGTATAGAAGGGCTAAGAATTAAACAATTTCATAAGAAGTAAATCGTATAACAACTACCATGGAACATCCTATTTATGAGAAACTCTCGAATCATAGCTTTTACCTTTGTTCCACGTCTCCGCGTCGAGAAGAAATTATCCGAATGCTTGGATTCAATCCAATCATTTGCCCCTCTAATTTTGAAGAAAATCTGAGCAAATCGCAATACACAGTCGAAGAATACGTGACAGAAACTGCCAAAGGCAAATGTCTTGCAGTGTGGGATGAACTTAAGAAGAAGGACTTAACAAATAATGCTTTACTTTTATCTGCAGATACGGTGGTTGAAAATGAGGGAATCATTTACGAAAAACCTACTACTCCTGAGCAGAACTTCGAATCAATCTGTAAAATGAGAGATTCCAATGACCCGGTTCATGTAATATCAGGGGTTGTGCTATTGCTAAGTGATGATACAACTCAAGGTAACCCCGAGAACTGCAGAATAATCACATTCACAGAAACCACAGAAATCATTATGGACAAAACTGTTTCTGATGAATTTGTTAGACAGTATAGTATATGTGGAGAAGGCCACCAGGTAGCAGGGGGATTTCGAATCCAAGGTTTGGGGGCTTTAATGATGAGAGGCATCATTGGGGATTACTATAACGTAGTGGGATTGCCATACACCAAAACATTCAAAACAATATGTGATTTGTTAGGTACACATTTATAGACAAGCAGCGTAACTCCTTTTCATTCATAACATCATGCAGTTGGCAAAGGCGACAGCAAGTTGATGAGATTTGGTCTGTTAGAGGTTGATTGCCATCCAATGTAGATGATAAATGGAATCCATCCGTAGTGAGCAATAGTTTTGGTTGTGTCAATAACCTTGGAAATTCTCTCCTTAGATTCTTCAGATAAATTGAGACCGGAAGACATGGTTGAGTGCTTTTGTTAACTGGACAGTTTGAAGAGTTTGACCAGTTTGAAAAAATACATGAAAAAACCGAATCGTCCCAAAACTTTGGACGATCGTCCTGGTTGAAGCAAAGGAAAAGACCGATCCGCAAGTAAACGATTTTTTACGGCGAGGAAAAAAACAGCAGGTGATTGAATTTGACTTTATACTTCGAGGCAATTGCTTTAACTATCATCTATATCCCTTAAAATGTCTGCCATTGCCACTTTGAGATTGGCCACGCGGCCTGCACTCAGGCTATCAGGAGCCCCAACTTTAAGATTTGCAGCTCTAACTAGATTGTATTCCTCCAAATTTCCCGAGCATACTGTGATTACCATGCCAGCCTTGTCCCCAACCATGACTCAAGGTAACATTGTTAAATGGCACAAGAGTATCGGAGACGCTCTTTCTCCTGGTGAGTCCATTGCTGAAGTTGAGACTGATAAAGCATCCATGGACTTTGAGTTCCAAGAGGAGGGGTTCTTAGCTAAGATCCTCGTTCCCGACGGAAGCAACGATATTCCTGTCGGAAAGCCTGTTGCTGTTTACGTTGAAGAGGCTGGAGATGTTGCTGCCTTTGAAAGTTTTACTGCTGCTGATGCGGGTGAGGGTTCTTCTTCTCCGGCTAGTGAACCTCCCGCAGCGGAGGCTCCTGCTACCAAGGAGACTAAGGAAGAGCCAAAGAAGTCTTCTAGCCCAGCTAAAAAGTCTTCTGCTGCTCCAGCAGGAAGAATCTTTGCTTCGCCTTTGGCAAAAACTATCGCTTTGGAGAAGGGTATTTCTTTGAAGGAGATCAAGGGCTCTGGTCCAAACGGTAGAATTGTGGCAAAGGATGTTGAAGCATACAAGCCTGCTGCTCCAGCTGCTGCACAGGCTTCTGCTCCTTCTGCCTCAGCCTCCGCTTCCTTTACTGACATTCCTTTAACCTCCATGAGAAAGGTGATCTCCAAGAGACTCACTGAATCCAAGCAATCATCTCCGGACTACATTGTTTCTTCTACGATGTCTGTTTCCAAGCTTCTCAAACTTAGAGCTTCATTGAATGCTTCTGCCAACGACAGATACAAGTTGTCTGTCAATGATCTTTTGATTAAGGCTATTGCCAAGGCCTGCGAAAGAGTTCCAGATGTTAATGCTTACTATTTAGAGAGCGAGGGAGTCATCAGGCAATTCTCCAATGTGGATGTTTCTGTGGCTGTCGCCACGCCAACAGGACTGATCACTCCTATCGTCAAAAATGCACATGCTAAGGGTCTGGAAGCTATCTCCAAGGAAGTCAAGGACCTAGGCAAGAGAGCCAAGGAGAACAAGTTGTCCCCAGAAGAGTTCCAAGGTGGAACTATCACAATCTCGAACTTGGGAATGAACCCCGCTGTTACTTTGTTCACTTCCATCTTGAACCCTCCACAATCTGCTATTTTGGCCATCGGAACTGTTGACAAGAAGGCTGTTCCAGATAAGGCTAGTCCTCATGGATTCGTGTTTGATGATGTCATGAACATCACTGGTACTTTCGACCACAGAACTGTCGATGGTGCCAAGGGAGGTGAATTCATCAAGGCCCTCAAGACCATTGTTGAAAACCCATTGGAGATGCTCTTGTAAGCTTCTTAGATAAGTGTAAGATTGTACTAGACATGATTGAAAATGATAATACTGGCACTCCGGGTAACTGTAAATCAGTTTTTTATCAGCTTGTCCTCCCCATAATATTGTCGCTCCACATATTGTATATTGTCGTCATGGACAGCACTCCCAGGCTCGATGATGCCGAACTCACATATCTGGTGGTATTTTGCACCCTGATAACACTTATGCTGATCATCGCAATATTCACCCTGATTTACTATCTGTTATTCAGAGACTCCTTGGATGGCGTATCTGATGAAGATAATAACGTGATCAATGACGCACTTAAATATAACCCTTCTAATTACATCAATCCATCACTTTTCCAGTCGCTAAGTCAAACTGAACAACTTCGATTTTCCCTGGGAAAGCGATTTTTTGAGGAAAAGCCACCAATTCTTCGTTTCAATAACACATCTGGTGAGGTCGATACCACATACTTACTAATACGCGACCGTGGAATTAATAGTTTCTACTTTGAGACTTACTCTGATCAAATATCGGAGGTGGCCCAGTCAATTAATAGATCAGAGGAAGAAGAGGGTGTATCTGAAACCACATCTTTGCTAGAGCCAAGGAAACCTAATTACATGCAAGCACAGTTCAAAAAGGTCCCTTTTTACATAGAGGACTTGACAGACATATCATTTGTTGGATACGAGCAAAGCAGCACCATTTTGAATCTACCTGTTCCCATCAGAAATCGAAAAAATGATACTGTTTTCTTTGAGGCAAAATTGTATGACTTTGACCATCGCAAATGTATGGTGTCTGTCGGACTTTGCACAAAACCTTACCCCAACTTTCTGCTTCCTGGTCTTAGTCCATACTCTCTTGCCGTTCAAACTGACGGATGCCTGCGATTGAGCAGTCGGCCATTTCCCAACGATCCTGATTTGCCTGTCATTTTGCCTCAGCTCTTGGAAGGAGATGTGATTGGGATTGGCTACAAAGCATCTAATGGAACAGTTTTCATCACTCATAATGGTAAGAAGATTATAGAAGCTGCGCAGAACCTGAAGACGGAGCTTTATCCTTGCATAGGTGCAGTTGGTGGGCCATGCAAAGTCTCTGTGAATCTGGGACAGCTTGGTTTTGTCTTCATTGAGGCAAACGTCAAAAAGCTTGGGTTTTGTGAGAGTCAGAATGACGGAATAATTGGAGCTCCACCCTTGTATGCTCTCAAGCTTATCAAAAAGGATGTACTCTTGGATCAAGGAGAACAGCTGCCACCTGAGTATCCATCCGATGAAGATACTTTTTTTGGTCCAAAGCCATTCATGGAGAAGCGAAAACACCTAGGCAGCACTCCTGAGTCTGATCCGCCACCATATCTTCACGATGATGAAAAAGGCGTCTTCGAAGAATCCTGCTCACAGCCGCGTGAAATGGAATCCACAGAATACGAGCAACTGATCGACCAATCAAGAACGTTACCAGCTTTTGGAACCAGTAAGACAATGAGCTCTTTTGGCTCGTAATGCTACATTTCAGGAGCTTTATTTAAACTTAGCTTTACATAGCTTTTATCTAGAGTTACGCTATTTTTTCGTGCATCGAACCAACTTATGTATTTTTTGCAATAGAAAAAAATCGTCCATGACTTATCTCAAGCATAGCGATCAGTTTATCCAGAAATCGTTGGAGCTGCTTAGAGCAGACCCTTCCAACACCATTGTTTCTACTACATATACACATTCTAAAGTCAAATCTTCGAAAACTGGTAAACAAGCTAAGGCATTGATAAAAATTAAAACATATAATCCACTCACAGGAATTTGTTTGAACTTTAAGACCTATAAATCGAAAGAGTTTAGCAGACTCATGAATGTTCTGGGACCAAAAGGGAGCTCACTCACTACAATAGAAAATGAAGAAAAGAAGACTTTGCACCTTGATGGTTTTTGCAGTATCATGTGCAATGTCGATTTTAAAGATGAAGAACCTGTTGGTCAATCTTCTGCAACTGCTCCCGAACAAACTGAAACTGGAGGTAAGAAGAAAAGTAAGAAGAAGGGGAAAAAAAAGTGATGTAACATACATATATCGATATTAATGAATTACCACGAGGTATGAATTTTCGGCTTCGATTCATTGGATGCCACATCGAAAATGTTTGTTTTGTGAGTTTTGTTGTAGATCATGGTATCATCCAGGTGCACACTTTCGTCACTGAATTCATCAGAGTCAAAGTTAACTTTTTTTGCTGGTGAACAAACAGGACATGAACTTGGGCCCTTAGGTGGAGCAACTTCATCTTCTACATGACTGATTTGAACCTTGTGTCCCACTTTAACTTTTGAATGCTGCCTGGTTTTTGTGGACTTTTCAGATTCATGATTCGTGTGTTCTGGTTTTTTTTGTTCAACCCTGATTAAACCTTCTCCTACTGTTATCACTGTAAGCAAATCAGCATTAACTTGTATATCGTCCTTCTGTTTTAAAAGTTTATTGTTCTCCCGTTGTAACTCTTCAAGCTGATATTGCGCATCCAACGCTACCTGCCTCATTTTTGCCTGGTTGGATTCGAGTTTGTCGTCGATATTCTGCGTAGATTGCTTCTTCGAGGAAGCTTGATCAATTTCTGAATCCGAATTGGTAACCAACGGAGTGTATACATTTTGTTCTATAGGTATTTCAGCTTTCTCCGAGGTCAATTGCACTTTGAGCGACTGTACTTCGTTCCTCAATTTCATAGCTTCAAGATAGTATTTGTCAAACTTCCGCTTCACCAGCTCACTAGTAGATATAATTTGTTCTTTTTCATCTTTAAGGTGTTTTATTTGGGAACGTAAATGGCCATTCTCGCGTCGAAGGATCTTATTTTCGTCTTTAACTTCTTCAAACTCCATACTGATCTTTCTGACCAAGGAGTTGAGCTTTTCACTCTGCGACGATCTCTCGTAGCTTAATGCCTTATACGTCTGTTGAAACAAAGACCTGCTCGGATCATCATCGTCTGACTTAGACACGTACATCTTACGATCAGCTTGAAACACATCGTCCACCAAATTCTCTGATTCCTTCATACCATAAGAAGGCTCGCGTTTCTTCACGGGACTAAGATTGTAGGAGCGACCAATTTCCACAGAATCATCAAAAAGATGATTTTGAGGGGATTTAGTTGGCGTAAAGAAGTACTTTTGATATTTCTCTGGAACATGTTGTCTTAACACAGGTTCGTAGTCACCATAGTCCTGCCAAAACTTTTTGCTATTTAAAACTTTACCGGAGAGATTTCCATAAGGTAGTGGGTTGCCATCCAAAATAGCTTGGTAATTCTCTTGGTAATGTTTCAGGGGCAGCGTATCCAACATTGATAAGAGCGCTTTATAAAAATAAACAAATCATTATTTTATATATATAGTAGACCTGGTTTGAGGTGTGAAAAATATTCAGACTATGAGTTGGGTATTACAATAGACCAACAAGCAAGCCCACAGCGAGACCAGCAAAGTTGGCATTAATTCCGGCTGCAGCACCTGAGGCTTGAGTAGTCACCGAAGTTTTTGGAACGGAAAAAGAAGAGAGGCTGGTGAAAGTCGAAAAAGATGATGCTGAAGTAGGTTTCACGGAAGAAGTCTTCGATGTAAGTGGAGCAGAACTGGAAATAACAGCTGATGATTTTAGGGCAGAGCTCGTACTGACGACACTTGTAGATGTCGTAGATGGAGCAGCACTAGAATATGAAGAGGAGCTCAAAGTGCTGGAAGTGGTTGAACTGCTTGAAGTGGATGGGACCACAGAGCTAGATGAAGCGGTCGAGATCGAACTCGAAGAACTCGACGAAGAGCTGACACTGGTGCTAGAAGTGGAAGAAGTGCTGCTAGAAGACGATGTAGAAGAAGGAGCGGTCGAAGAAGAGGTAGAGCTAGAACTGGAACTGGAACTAGAACTGGAACTGGAACTGGAACTAGCACTGGAACTAGCACTGGAACTAGCACTGGAACTCACGTTAACCTCAAATCCAAATCCATCACAAACACTGGAGAACGAATCAGCAGCGATATCAGCATTATCGCCACATTTGGATTCCAAACATGAAGACATTGCCGAAGATTCGTTGCTGCAAACGCATGAGATCTGATTCAGGGACGAACACTGAGAAGACTCCTTCACCACTTCAGAAGCACAAGCCAACAGACAGGCCGGAGGAGTAGCAATAGTTGGAGCTATGTTAGCTAGAACAAAAACGAGTGGCACAACGAAAGATTTCATGTTGTTTTGAAAAATGGGGAATTGAGAATGTATATATTTATCCTTGGGGTGTTTTTTCCTGAGTTATTGTTTATGTGAGACAATAATCTCTAAAGGGAAGTTATTTTTAGAAAGCCGGGTAAGCATTTAACGAAGAAGGAAATTAGATGATTTACTTGGCAGGTGAATCAGGCACCCACTGTCATGATATTAGTAGTCAGGATTGAATTGCTGCTACGGTACTATCGTCTTCTAAGATATAACGGTGTACTATATATATATGGAATCATGCAAATTTAATAATTTCATAGTATTAAAATTCGAGACCACTTTGAAATAATAATTCAAACTCAAAATTAAAAGAAAAGTTAGCTGAAAACACACAGATGTCACACACACGTGAATTAGCACACGTGAATCTATATATTTCAAAATTATTCCTAGGAAATCGGTTCTTGGCTTGAATACTCGACATGACAAGACCATCTAATAGACTTCTTAAGGAAGTCAAGATGTTCCTCTCCAGTCCGACTATTGAGCTCGAATCCTCCGACAATTTACAGGTTCAGTATGTCAATGTAAAAGTTTTGGATAACCCATTATACCCAGATGTGTATCGACTACGGTTTATTTTCGGCGCCGAGTATCCCTTCAGGCCCCCCCAGATACAATTTGTCGCTCCTAATCCCATTCCTATCCACCCCCACATCTATTCGAATGGTCACATATGTTTGAATATCCTATATGATGGCTGGTCGCCCGTTCATTCTCTACACTCGGTTGCGCTATCAATCCAGAGTATGTTACATAGCAACACTAATGCCCAAAGACCCGAGGGTGACTACGAATATTGTTTGAATGCTCCTGCTAATCCCCTCCAGTCCAAATTCACGTTTGATGATGACAGAGTTTGATTTTTAAAAGCTTACGACAGTATACGCATGAGCCGATTTACCCCGTAAATTGCCCCCCACCAAGGTTGGTAATAATATCCGATTATATTTTTGTTTTTCAATTTTTATGCTCCCTAGGTTTGCATTTTGTCATCGTCTTGTTGGTGCCGGAATCAAAAATCAAAATCGCAAGATGTATCAATATACCCTACTCAGCGAATGTATTGAGAAGCCAGATATCGATGATCGGCAGTATAAATTAATAGAATTGCCAAATGGCCTGGTGTCTCTTTTGATCTCAGACCCCACGACAGACAAATCTGCAGCTGCGTTAGATGTTCATGTTGGAGCTTTTCAAGATCCCAAGACTTTACCTGGTCTTGCCCATTTTTGTGAGCATCTGCTATTCATGGGAACCGCCAAGTATCCATCGGAGAATGAATACAGCTCGTATTTATCAAAAAACTCCGGGTTTAGTAATGCATTTACATCTGCAGAACATACCAATTATTACTTCGAGGTAGCGAACAATGCTATGCACGGTGCTTTGGATAGATTCTCTCAATTTTTTATACACCCTCTATTTGATCCCAACTGTAAAGATCGGGAAATCAATGCTGTCGACTCTGAAAACAAAAAGAATTTACAAGCTGATTTATGGAGACTCCACCAGTTGAACAAATCTCTTGTGAACAAAAAGCATCCATATCATGGATTTTCCACAGGTAATAAAACAACGTTGGGTGAGAAACCTAGCCAGCAAGGTCTTGACGTTAGAGAAGAGTTACTGAAATTTCACGACAAGTATTACTCTTCCAACATTATGAAATTAGTCATTGTTTCAAACGAATCACTTGAAGTCATGACTTCTTGGGCAGTTGAAATGTTCACGGGTATTGAGAACAAGAACGTAAGCCTTCCATTTTATCAAGAAAGTCCTTTTGATTCAGACTCTTGCAATGGAAACATAATATTTGCCAAACCGATTATGGAACTTCGCTCACTACAAGTCCAATTTCCAATTCCTGATACTCGTCCATACTGGAGTTCCAAGCCGGTCAAATATCTGGTTCACCTCATTGGCCATGAATCAGAGGGATCCCTACTCTTCCAGTTCAAACGTCTCGGATGGGCGAACAGTTTGAGCTGTGGTCACGAGATTATCTCTGCCGGCTACTCAGCATTAGTAATCAATATTGATCTTACACCAGCAGGATTAATAGAGTACAAGCAAGTTTTAAGTCATCTATTCAAGTATATTTGCATGCTTAAGACTCATGGAGCCCAAGAAAGAATTTTCAAAGAATTACATGATCAGAGTATCACGAGTTTCAAATTCATGCAGAAAGTGGGTGCAAGTCAAACTGCCAGCAAGCTTGCAGGATCATTGCATGGACTAAAATTTTATGACACCAAGGGCCAATCGCCGCTTGAAAGTATGCGATCTACTCCCTCCTTTGCTGAGATTCCACCTGAAAAGTTACTGAGCTCAAAAATAGCTAGATCATTTGATCCAGAATCTATAGATAAATTCCTGGCTTATTTGAATCCTGACAATTTTCGTGCAATGATTATTTCAAAGGAAGAACTTGAAGGTAAGGATACTCTTATAGAGAGATGGTATGGCACCGAATATTCAATTAGCCGAATTGACTCTCAGTTAATGAAAGAGTTGAGAGCAATCTATGAAGGCCCAGTGACACCAGAATATCATCTTCCCGAACCGAATGTTTTTCTGCCAACTCAATTTACTCTTATCGAACCCCCTAAGAACGAGTCTACAGACATAATCTATCCCAGAATGATATGCGACTCACTGAATTCAAGAGTGTGGCATAAGGTAAACACAAAGCTAGGAGGCCCGAGATCAAGTGTGACTTTGAAATTCAATTTGCCAGGTTCAACTTCAACCCCTTTGAACTCAGTGCTTCTCTCTTTGTTTATTGAGCTTTTAGATGATGAGCTTAATAGCATTTCATACCTAGCGGGTCTAGCTGGACTGCATCATGAATTTGGAGTTGCAAGAGCAGGTTTGAGCCTATCCATCAGCGGTTATTCTCACAAGCTTGATATATTACTGGAACGCCTAACAGACACACTATTGAAATTTACCTGCAATGAAGTAATGTGGAATAAGGAACGACATGAGAGGTTTCAAATAATTCGAGAGAAAATGCTTCGGAATTTGAAAAATTTTGGCTATACTGTTCCATTCCGTCAAATTGGTCCGATGCTGTCATCGTTGATCAATGAAGATTCTTGGATGGTTGATGATCAGATTGAATGTTTTGAAGCCACGAATTTTGACTCACTTAAGTGCTTTGTTTACAATTTATTTGGGATGTGTTATGTCGAGTTATTTGTGATTGGAAATTATAACAAGCATGATGCTTTGCGACTAAACGATCTTGTGATAAAAAAGTTGGAAAAGACTGTTCCCTATACCGAATCTCAATTCACAAGAGGACGTTCTTTAGACCTTCCACCTGGAAAAGAATTTCATTTTGTGAAAAAGAATATTGATGACGAGAATGTTAATTCATGTATTGAATGTTTTATTCAACTTGGGCAGATCACTAACACCAAGGAAAGGGTGCTGGCAGAGTTGGTGTCACAAATAATCCATGAGCCATTTTTTGATAGACTACGAACCAAGGAGCAATTGGGTTATGTAGTGTTTTCGGGAATTAGACAGACTCGGACTACCTTTGGATTACGCCTTCTTATTCAAAGTGAAAGGTCCACAGGATACCTATTGAATCGAATGAGACGCTTTTTGACAAAAATCGGATATAACCTGTCAGTAATGACAGATGAAGAATTCAAAAAACATGTTGCTGCTGTGGTCACAAAAAAAACACAGAAGATGAAGAATTTGAGCGAAGAGAAGAACAAGTACTGGAATGCCATTGCCTCTGGCTTTTACGACTTTGATCGGAGGGAAACAGACGTTGCACTGTTGAATGAAATCAGGGCAGATGAACTTGTTGATTATTATAACAGAATGATTCTCGACAGTGAAAAGACCGGAAAGCTTGTGGTTCATTTACAAAGCAAAATTGTTCCTCAACAGTCACTGGTTTTGAAAATTACAAACATAATCTCTAACCTTATTTTTGATTATCCCGATTATGACATTATTGAGCTGAGTACTAATGATTTGGCGGCTTTCATTAGTGAGAGGATAAATGAAGAGGACGAAATCACAAAAGATAAACTAGAAGAACTGCTCGGTGACGATTTCAAATTGATACCAAATTTTTCTCACAAAGACGAGTTTGTCTCCAAGATTCTTACTGAGTTGAACGAGGACTATAGTTTATCAAATATCATTGATAATGTGGGCAATTGGAAGTCTCAGGTTCCACTGACTGGTGCTCCCAATCAAGAGATTCATGAAAGGTTCATTGACGAAATTTTGATCGAGTCAAAGTTATAGAGTCTATATTAATAAAATCAGAGAGAATAAAAAAAGCCTGACAATACCATGATTCAATAGTTCACTTCTCAAGGAAGATTTGATGGAACAAACGTATCTCAACTTTTGCTTATATGACATGCTTTTTCGCGTAGTCAAAAGCATTAATAAAACCATTTTCAAGGCAGTGCAAATGATATAATTTGGAATTTGTAAAGCAAGATTACTTTAGAGAATATACCTTCCAAGGGTACTTGAACGCAGACGATATGTCAGATGAAACTACTCCTTTAGTTGAATACGAAGATGCATCATTTGGTGCCATATCCAATGAGGTCTCTGAATACAAAAAACCAAAGCGCCCTAAGGCACTCTTTCTTAGCCTCTTATCTTTTGTATCCTTTGCGTTTGTGTCAACCTCACTTTATATGAACTATCTCGTTAAACACAGTGATTATATATTCTCCCCTGCCGTTGAAATGAAAGATTTTCAACTGTATGTGGGAAACGTGACTGATAATGGTCTGGAAATAAAGTTGAGGGGCAACTTAGAATTTGATTACAATCGAATACCAACAAAATATGAACGCCAATTGGCTAAGCTCTTGAGTAAAGCAGGTCATATAGAGGCCCAATTTTTGAGTCCCATTGAAGTTGAGGCAACCTGGAAAAACCAAAAGTTGCCAATCATTGAGGCAAGTATGCGAGACACTTTTAAAGTTGACCTTCTAAATTCACAAGAGCTCATATTGCAATTCCAACTTATGCCTTTATCTGGAATGGCAGAATTGATAGGAGCTTTGACTATGGGCCCAGAGACTGTACAGTTCACAACGAGGTTTTCATCAACATTGAAAGCAGGCAAACTGTATTTGGGGCGACATAATTTTTGCACTTCTTCAAATATCGAGCTGGACGGCCAATATTATTTACATGAAGCGATAAAATCTCTTGCTGTTGAGGACTATAGTTTGCAATCAAATGGAAAAGAGCTTACTGCGTCTGCTCGTCTTGCTTTTGAAGGATTCAAATCAATTTTCCACAGAATTTCAAATATGTCTTGGGCTGTCATGATGCAAGGGTGTAGAAATCTGGATCAAATTGCCCTCTTGGAAACAGGTGAGTTCAATCTATCACTTCCGATCATTGAAACGAAGTTTCTGATATCACGGATAGATTATGATCTTCAAAATGATTGTGGGAACGGTTCTGCAATTGATGTTTTCATTCACAAATTGATTGAAAACGAACCATTTGATTTAATAGTTCGAGGATTACCTTTGAAGGAACAACCAGGATGGTTTCAAGCTATAGTAAGCAAATTGGAGCTACAGATATCTCACATGGTTGATTTTCATGGGAGTCTAGATGAACTGATAGATTCTATGGACTTTGGAAATATTATCATCAGTTCTGATGAAGAGAATATGGTTTCACTTAGTGGGACGGTTGGACTAGGATTTACTGTGCCAAAGAATATTAATGTGGATAATATCATGATTCCTGAAATTGAAGGCGAGATTGAATTTGGGTCAGGCTTTGGATTATTGTTATTGGATGATTGGCAGTCATCTATTGTTGATTATGACTCCAAAAAAGTGTACGTCTCACTGAATAATGTTTCATTTCTTCCTAATGATTCATACTTGGCAGGATCGAGTATAAATCAACTTTTCAGTGGCCAGAATATCACTGTTCCTATCTTGCCGAACCTTGCAATTGAAGTGAAGTCAGCTCTATTATCAACAGTAATAGAAGGACTTTCTTTTCCAATCACTTACACAATCCCAGCCATTTCAATGGACGCAGCCCTTGATAAGACAGAAGTATTATTGAACGAGATTGTACTTGTGAGCTCAAACACTAATGGATGTGATCTATTAATAAGTATTGGTGTGTCAAGCAATCTACCATTCAAAAGTACACTGGAGGATCTGAAATTTGATATGGTCTATAATGGGTCTTTTATTGGCAAAATTTTACCTGGTGCAATTGACCTTGTTGCTACTGGGTATACAAATACAACCATCAAGATTTGTTTAGAATCTCATAGTGAAACCGAAAAGTCTAAGCTGGAAAGAATGCTTGGAACATACCTTTCAGGATTCCTGCCCGAACTAGAGATTCATGGTCGCAACGATTCTCAGCTTTCAAGACTCTTGTCTGATATTATTGTTCCTCTACACTTACCTCAAATTTCCCATCAGATAGATGAAGGATCGCAAAAATCACCAAGCAGCATTTTTCTCGTTGATTCTACTATGCACGTCATGTCTTCAGAAATAGAACTTACAGTTTTCAATCCTATTTCAAATAGTGAGATAATTGTGGATCTTCTTGAAGCACAAGCAAGTCATGAAAAAACAACATTAGGATACATCAGTAAGGAGCAACGAATTGTCATCCCTCCTGGTCTCTATAAAACTCCACGACTTCCAGTCACTTATGCTACTTCAGGAATCGGTGCAGACATATTGCGGAAAGCCCTCAATGGCCAACTCCAAATAGATACCTTTGCAATGATGCGCGTGACACTGGGGCAATTTACTGTAGAGTTGCTCTACAGCGGAAATGATACGCCAACAAAAATAAGATTATAATAGCCGCGTGAAAAAAAAAGCATGAAACTGAAAATGCGGCGAACGCAAAATTTATGGGGAAATTATGTAGGTCGAACGGAAATTATTTATTTATCTCGAAATAGGCGAGAAACACCTTTTTGGTAAATGTCAGAAGAAGAAGCCCAGATAGAAGAGCCAAAGATACCAGGGAACTACTCTGCACGGAAACATAACAGATGGCTAGCTACATCTTCCGTAGGCGATGAGTTGGGTGGCGACAAATGCGATGAAAGAGCTGGTTTACCCCATTCTCGGCAAGATATCGACGAGATTCACAAAACAGTTTCACGATTTCATGTCTCCCCTGCTCAGCTCTACTCTACAGACTCAGGGAAACTATACCATGCAGGTTCTATCTGTATAGTTTTGGTGGGACAACCAGCGCGAGGTAAAACGAACCTTTCAATCAGTCTCTGCAGATATCTTCGTTGGTTAGGTGTGCGAGCAAACCTATTTCATCTAGGAGACTATAGACGACAAAAAACAGACAGCGTTCCATTTGAGTTTTTCGACCCTAATCCTGAAAGTGTTGAAGCTAAAGAGGTTCGACAGGAGCTCACGAAGTTGGTAGTTCAAGACATGATTAAATTTTTTCAAGATGATATGGGCCAAATTGCAATTTATGACGCGGTGAATGGACTTTCAAATCAAAGACGTGAGTTGGAAACAGTTCTACAGAAGAATAACGTTAAGGTGATCTTCATTGAAAGTTTGATTGATGACCCGATTCTTTTAGAAAGAAATATTGCTGACGCTGCAAAATCACCAGATTACACAAATTGGGATGAAAAGGAAGCAATAGAAGACTACAAAAAACGTATAAGCATTGTTAGCAATTCTTATCAGGAAATGGATGAAAAAGAACTGACGTATATCAAGTTTATTAACTTTGGCGAGAAGTTGATAGTCAACAAGTCAAAGCATGATTTCTTGACTACAAAAATAATATTTTATCTAATGAACTCGAAGATCAAGAAAGGGTCGATTTATTTTGCCAGGTGCTCCAACAATAAGATTGATTTCAAGAGTGACCCCCCCTTAGATGAAAAAGGATATATGTATGCGCAGAGGCTTTCTTCAACAATGGTAAACCATTTCAAAGCTAGGGGTTTGGATTCTTTGCCACAGGATTTCTGTGTGTGGACCTCTGTGAGGTTGCGTACAACTCAGTTGGCTAATGTTTTTAAGGATATGGGGTTAGTGGTTAGACATAGGCCGGAATTGACACAATTGAACCCTGGAGATGCTCATGGCTTATCAGACGAGCAATTAAAGGAGAAGTTTGCTGATGACTACCAACGTCATCTTTTGGATCCATATCATCATAGATATCCTAGGGCTGATTGCTATCATGATCTTGCATTAAAACTTGAACCTCTGATTATGGAAATCGAAAGATTAACTAGTGACGTGCTTGTCATTGCAGATGAAACGGTGATTAGGGTATTCTATGGGTATCTGATGGCTTCATCGTCAAGTGATATCCCTTTTCTTGACTTTCCGCAATCGGAAATCATTAAAATTTCCTACAATGCGTATATGAATCAGGCTACGAGAATTAGAATTGAGGGATTCGAATGAATCATCTGCTAATTAAGGTTTTCATCAGTTCATTACGACAAACTAGGTCTAGGCTATCGAATCATTCGGTGGATCTTGGAATACATGAAGTCGCTAACTTATCAGCCATCTGATTACCATAGTTACCACTGTGTCCGAAGACATGTTTAAAGCATATAGGCCCCCACCCATTTCGCTTGTAGTTGTCATTAATATGAGTCAAATTTTCTAAAATGCTCATGATTTCATATTTATTAGCAACCGGTTGTTTTTTCGAATTGCGCCATCCGTTACTTTGCCATTTCTCATGCCATACTGTTAGACATCCTATTACATATGCTGAATCAGTGACGATTTGATATTTTGTGTGATTGTTGGATTTTAATTCACCAACTATTAATCGTGTAGCTTCCCGTACCGCAATAAGCTCTGCTATATTGTTTGTTGGAAACTCCAAATCTAAATTGAACGCACAGTTTCTTGAATCATTTGGACCAAAAAAGACCCCAATACTAGCACTGGCTAGATTGGCATGCTGATTGTGGCGGCAAGAGCCGTCTGTATACAGATTTCTTACAGGGTCGCCAAAAACATCGATATCTGTCGCAGTATCAATTTTTGAAAGGTTGGAAACGGATCGCCTACCAATGGGTACCAAGTGTTTGGGAAGCGAAATGAAGAACATAATTCTAAAATATTTCACTTCAAAATTTAAGCTGGCTGTGTAAAAAAGTGTTTGGTTCTCATGAGGATTCAGAACTAAACTTTGGCATAGTTAGATCCCACTGCCTTCCTGGCTAACCGATCCGCCATTTCATTTCCATATATCTGGTGATGTCCTTTCACCCACTTGATTACCAATAAAGGAAGATTAAGATGGACGAGTATCTGATTAATCTCATTAAACAAGCCCAAAATGCTTTCGATTAAATCTCTGTTCGCTACTGGTTTTCCCTTTGAGTTTTTCCAGCCGTTTTTTTTCCATGTTGTGGACCATTCAAAAATACACTTAACGGAGTAGTCTGAATCAGTTAATATCAAGTAAGAGTTTTTAGAGCCTATCTCAAGTTCTTCCTTTATTGTTTCAAGTGCTTCTTGAATAGCGGTTAACTCAGCACGATTGTTCGTTTGATTATCCCCAATTAAAGGGGCTGATATGTTTCTCGGATCATCGTCACCCCAAAATACTCCGTAACCAGCTCGAGCTAATTTGGGATCTTGATTATTGCTACAAGCACCGTCAGTATAAATAGTTTCAATTGCAGTACCTGCATTAATCTCTTTAACTACTCTCATCAACCCTGCTTGCAAATAAACCGAAAAGTACCACAACGGATCTCTTGAAACTAGAATTTTTAATTGTGAATTTTTAGGAAAGGTATTTTAGGTTAAAGCAGTTATTCTTTGAATTGTTTGAGAATGTGATTTATTGCTCAATACAGTATTCTACAAAGTCAAGCTTGACTACTTTTCTAATTTGATCGATCCACAGACGAGAATGGTGTAAAAATTCGGCAATCTTGGAGTTGAGTTTCAAGTTCCACCCAAATTCCTTCAGTTTATCAGCACAATAGGCGTACTCGTTGGCATCTGCAGTTGCGAACAAAAGGAGTACACCTTGTGATACTGATAATGAAAATGCATGCTTTGCGAATGAATACCAAAATGTCTGGAAATGTTCAGCTTTCATAGAGCTTAGGAAATCGACAGCAGATGAAAAGTCTGCTAAGGTTTTATTGAATAATAGCTGACGAATTTCCAGAAGCTCATGATCGACTTGAATTTGATTGAATTTTATGGAGACCAGAACCGAAAGAGCAGGCTTGAACAAATAAGCTCTGGTGGCAATAATGGAAATCTTCAAATTAGGCATCACTGAAATATGGCCTCGAGGTGTGTTATCGTTTGATACATGATCCGGAATTTGTGACTCCCACTCTTTCAGTAAAATTTGTAAGGGGCGTAATTTATCGAGTATCAGCTTTAATTTGTCCTTTGCATTGTAGTGAAGGTAACTTACCTGAATTCTATCGGCTGAATAGACATCATCCAAAATTTTGCTGATAATCAATGACAGTTTTGTCATCTGTAAAAACAGTTCAGCACCTAATGATGAGTCAATAGAACCATCACTCGCATATACAGGAGGTTCAAATAAATCAGTGATGTCAGAGGCCTCTAAATTTGGGCAGTTCCAATGTTTGTCCTGTATATGAGAGCAACGTCCACAGTTTAACGCTAACCACTTCTCTTGCATGAAGAGCGCCCACGCTACTTTTTTGCGTTGTTTCTTTTCATGATCTGTAATTCTCCAGGCACTACAGTCTTGGTCCAATCCCAACTGCTGCGAAATTGCTAAAACTTGTGATTGAAGAACCCACGAGCGACCAGGAAAAGGATACTCATTCTGAAAGTTTTGATGCTGTATCAGTAGAAGTCCAGCTTGGACAGTGAATAAATCAGGCTGCTTCATTTCGTTTTGCAAACAGTCTTCTGCAATTCTTTCCAAGGAAGCCTGACAGGGTTTCTGGTAAGTGGGAAATGATGTATTAAAAGACCACCAATTAGATGCAAAAAGATAAACACAAGCTAGGAGAGATGGCGGCAGCTTGAAATGTTGTTCAGAGTAAAGTCTCAGAAACTCGTTTTTGTCTACCACTGGAAAACAAGAATGTACGGTTCTGAAGTAAAGATCAACAAGTTCAGCACCATATGGGTTGACCACATCGTTGATCTTCGAAATCATTTTCTCATTTTCTTCCAGAGACTTGCGAATTTCGATAAAAGCCTCGGTATCAGAAACTTTGTTAAGACTTCGTTCAATTGCTTTTATTTCGCTCAAGTTAGAAAGGGGAGTGTTATATTGAGGAAAAACTTGGATCAGAGATGCATCCCATTCACTTGAGGCACCGCAATAGGAAGAAAATGTGCTCTCCAACGCTACCTGGTTTTCAACTGATACACAAGGAGCATCGTTCAAGCGTATTGAGTCTAGTTCTGGGATACCATCAAGATCAAGTTCCACAGGAAAAGGAGATTCAACTGAAAACTCAATTGTTTTTTCTCGGTTTTTTGGTAGCGGTTTGCGTTTCTTCTGCGGTGGATCGTTAAAAGTACAATCTATTTCATGAAATCTGCACAGAACGCACTTCTTTTCATTATTTTCAAGAACACACTTTGAGCGTCTCTTGCGACATGAGTCGCAAGGTCGCTGTAATTTGTTGCCTCTTTGTTTTTTCGTTTTATCATTTATGAGTTTCATGGTACTTCTAATCTCCATTTTTTTCCGTCGCGGTGAAAATCTTATCGAATATTTCTATTACCTTTTTTGGCGAACTTTTGGGCGACGGGCCATGAACCGCAAAATATAAAAACAGGATGGACAATCAATAAATACGATTATTGGCTACACGTCAAACACAGTTTACTAATATGAAAGCCTTCAGTATGCAGAAGTGGCGTTTGCAAAAACAGCACTCATCATGTGCTCCTGAAGGAGTTAGTACAAATATCGATAATGATGTTACGCCTCCAGACAGAAGGACCTGGACCATCATGATGATTATTGGATTCTGGGCTTCTGATTATCTTTCCATGCAGACTGTCGAAAACCCATCCAACTCGTTATTGATGGGAATGACATGGAGAACAGGGTTAAGTACATCGATTGTGGGAATGGTTTTGATTGGTCTACCCTTGATTTTTAACGGCGCAATAGGGGCAGCAACGCATGTCCCATTTCCTGTGGCAGTTAGGGCATCTTTCGGATATAATTTTGCAAGGTTTGCTGTTATAACAAGGTGTGTTACAGCTATCTTTTGGCATTCTGTCCAAACGTTTTCAGGGTCATTGGCAATGACCTCGTGTTTGATATCAATTTGGCCCTCATTTGGGAGGATTCCCAACACAATTCCATTATCCATGGGAATAACATCTGCACAACTTGTTGGTCATTTAATCTTTTGGACAATACAGTTTCCATTTCTCCTCATTCCTCCTCATAAATTGAGATGGTTCTTTATTTTCAAAACTATTGTTGCTTCTTCTTGTTTGATAGGAACTGCCGCCGGGATGGCAAAGATGGCCGGATATTCAGGAGATATTTGGAAGCAAGAATATACTGTCTATGGGTCTGAAAGAAGTTGGTTGTATATGAAGCTTTTGAACTCTAATGTTGCTGGATGGGCAACTATGGCTACGAATATTTCTGATTTCACCAGATATATGAAAGACAACTCAAAAGCTCAATACTCTCAAGTTTTTGTTCTTCCGACCTGGGCTACGTTTGTAACAATGATGTCCTTGGTGGCTTCTTCGGCCGGTAAAGTTGTTTATGGTTCATATATCTGGTCTCCAACCGAATTCGCAGCACATTGGACAACGACTGGCTCTAAGGGACGAGCTGCATCATTTTTTGTTTGTGCCGCATGGTGCATATCTCAAATTGGCACCAACCTTTCGGCCAATGTAATTACAGGAGCAAATGATTTGGTTTCCCTGTTCCCTGAGTATATCAACATTCGCCGAGGTGCTATTATCATTACTATTATTTCTGGATGGGTATTGCAGGCATGGAAAATTGAAAACTCGGCATCTCAGTTAGTGACATTTATCTCTGGTTTGTCTTGCTTCTTGGCTCCTATAACAGGAATAATGATCGCAGATTACTGGATTATCAAGAAGAGGCGTTTGGATGTTCCTGCATTGTACGACCCCGAGGGAAGATACAAATACTACAAAGGAATCAACTGGCGTGCAGCAATTGCATTTTTAGTTGGAAACGTTCCTTGTCTTCCTGGTTTAGCATCAGATGTCAATTCCAGTGTCTCATTAGAACCTGGGATCATGGAACTCTGGTACATGTCGTACTTTTATGGTCTCCTGTCAGCTATGGTCATCTATGTGGCAACAAGCTACATGTGGCCTGATAATATGTCTCTGATCGAGGAGTCGGTTCCTTACATACATGATGGAAGTGTGGAAATAATAGATATTAAGCATGAAGGAAAAGGGGACAAGTCTTAGTTTTTTAACTATACGTGATGTAGACGTATATTAGTTAATTGGCATATTACGATCTCATCAATTTTTGAAGTCTTCCTTGGGACAGCAGTCAAACACAGTTTGGTTGTAAACCAAATTATAGTTTTGGACAAGACTCCATTTGCTCTTTGGTTGGTAGGCTTCTGACTGCTTATTGGGCCTGATCTGATCTTTTTAGCTAAGAAGGCAGTTTCTTGAGAAGGTGAGGGGACTACAGATGTCAGCTATGAAGAAGGATAACGCAAATCTTGGTGTTCAAGTTCTATATCATCAATACATAGATCACTTATTTAAAACATTCCCATTCTATCATTTTCTCAAGTTCCTCCCCTGAGAAGCGGCTATAAATAAAACGCTTGTAGACATAATCACCCGCTCGGTCTCGACAGCGTCTTGGGTTACTATTGACACAAATCTCAAACGGTTTGGTGATAGTGTCATAATTAGCTTCAACAATAACAGGTATCGCATACATTTCCTTGCCAGTGAGATTTTGGACCTTATGAACAGTGAATAAAAACATATAATTCGTTGAAAGAGCTAACAAATCTGCTATGTTAATTACAAATGTATCACGAGTAGCAGTTACAACTGCCCGTTTGCCGTGGGGATTAAAAATTTGTAGAGCAGGGACATCCCCAGCATAAAAAATTGTACAGCATTCAATGTTGGTATTTGCCCCAATTTCCATTACATTATCTTCATCAGCTTGAGGAAAATGGGAAGATAATAGAATGGACGTCCTATCGCTCCTAGATCTTTGAGCATTTTCTCAAAAAACTTCTAGTAGTCTCAAGGAAACGGCGTACAAGCTCATCCACGTTCTGGAAATGATATAAAAGCTTGAACATTAAAGTTCCACGCTAACCTGGAAATTAGGAAGCTTTCGATGCCACATATCTGAGCTACCAAAATGATCACTTTGGTCCCTTATAGCCTCTAAGTTCTTTCGATTTTGAAGAATGAATCAATTGTTTTCGGTTATTGGAAGATCAAAAAGGAATTCAATCTATTCGAAACTAAATCAATGAGCTAATGTCCAAGTCCATCGTTTCTAATATAAAAGACCCGGCTTTGTGCATACTTTTTTTATTTTGATTTGTCTGACCAGTTACTTTTTTTCAGTGTCAAGAGATATGACTGAATTCTCAGAACCAGAGGCCATTTGAGCATGTTCTGAAATAGCCTTTAATGAAGTACCAATAAATGATGTGTATTTTTTTATAACCTCCGCGGCCATCATGACAATTTCATGTTTCCCGCATAGTATTTGAATGATAGGCTAACATATCAATTTGGTGAAAATTTATGTGCCCGGCGGGCTTGATCTGATAAGAATAAATTTCTTGTTTTGATTTAAGTAATGTAATTCTGTTTCCAATGAGTTATGGATCCTGTTATTCTTCCCGCCTTGTTGGAGGCCTGTATACGCTGTTGATGATATGGAGTGATCGGTGAAGCATTGGATGGAAGATCTTTACAAAGTAGAACAACTTAAATGCATAATTCTCTAGAACTGCATCTTTTTGATGGTCTGATTTTTGGGGAACTTGCGGTAATCAGTGACTATTAATTACACTATTTGGTGGATTGATGGAAGCCCCACCATTGATGATCCACCACAAATATTTTGTGTCCAAACCTGGTGGCGGTACTCGTCTGTTGGACATTGTACAAGTATTGGAACGGAATCAACTTAAAGACAAATGGGCTTGCACAAACATTAGTTAACTACGCTCTGGCCATTCAGAAAAATCAAATATTTCAAAGGTAATCTAGCATAATGTTTTTCCAATTTATATCAAGAAACTTATAGCATGAAAATTGGATAAAAAGCAAGTTGATTCCTTTTACAAATTATTATGTATTTTTTAGAAATTCACTACTCAATTTTAAGATCGCCATGGATTTTCAGGTACTGTTTTGTTGTTTCCACCACTGACTGTTCCAAAGGAATGAATTTGTAGCCACCAACAGACTGAATAACATTTTCAATATTGTATCCAGAAGATGCGGTAGGGTCATCCATATCTGGCTGCCCAATAGCAAGGTTTTGACTCGGGAAATGTCTGTTGAGGATGTTCAGCAGTGTCTGACCAGTGAACTGACCCGACACAATGAATAACCTGGTACCAAATGTAGCTTCTTTCTCGATTCCAAATCTGTGAAACTGAGCAACATCTCTCACGTCCACACTCATTCCGGATGGTTGTTTTACCAAATCGCTAGTTGGTGGAGTTTTAATCACCTGATTGATGAGCTCGTTCGATGTGTTCAAAGATTTGGTAACTGCTGAATCGAAAACCTGCGGACCCAGCACGTATGGTGGACAGACAGTCACAAGTTGAAAGTTCGGTTTCTCATTCTCGATAAAGTCCCACGCAGCTCTTTCGGCAAAAGTTTTGGAAGCACAGTATGCCTGAACCTCATTGGTTATCTCTTCTTTCTTGATTGGATTCCAATTAGAATTAGTGTAAGATTTGTATTCATCGGTAAAGGTCATGATCGAAGCAAACGAAGAAGTAACCACCACGTTGGTCACCTGAGGTGCGCATTTTTTGATGGAGCTCAAAACGTTTTTTGTTCCTTCCACCGCAGGTGTCAAATAAGCCTCCTCGAAAGACTTGTCAAAACCAAACGTGAATGGGGATGCAGTGTGCATGACGTACTTGATGTCTTTGTGCTTCGATAACAATTCATCAAATGCTCCTTCGGCAGTGATATCAGCGACCACCTCGTAACTCAAGTCACTTTTAGGGAACTTAGCCTTAAACTCTTTAAAGGGCACTTCAAACTTAGCTTCAGATCTAGCAGTTCCAATAACCTTATATCCTGCTTCAAGTAGATTGTCCACAATGTGAGTGGCAATAAAACCATTTGCTCCCGTAACTAAAACTGACATTCTTAACTTTTTTTTCCAGCCTAGGATTAGGAATTACCTGTCTTGATATAGAGTTCCACAGTTTATGAAAATGTTTTCTATGACGGACAGCAACTAAAATATAAATTACTAATCAAACTAAAATAAAGTAACATTAATAATTTCTGAACCAAAACTAAAGCAAACTTACATGTCATCGGCAAAAAAAACTCCGAATCTCAAAAAGCTGGATAGTGTAGTGCATGCATGTCAAGGGAAAACCTAGGAATCTAACTAAGCGAAGTTTAAATTTTAAGTAATCGCAACGCATCATCTTAAGCGCTGACTTATGTTCTATTGAATCAAGACAGAATAACGCTTGCAAATCAGATCCCCGAATTTGTTAAGCCCCGACACTAAGAATTTCTAGCACTACAGTCTAGCTGTTTTTGTAAGTGCCATCAAACAGTAGAGTTTACACCACAACCTAATTCATTCTGAAAGAGGGGTAAAATTGCAAGCATTTTAGAGTTCATCAACTCCCCGGTGTACGATCAAAAAGTGATTTAAGATCAGGTATGACCAGGGGCAAGTGGTTTATCCAATCCCCAACATCATATTTTAAATTTATAGTACACGAAACTCCATTATTTATTTGATTTTTGGAGAAAGAAGCAGGTCTCATTCATGAATGTGAGCCTGAAATCTAGATGGGAACAAAAGCTTTTGATCGATTCTTGTATTTTAAGAAATCTAGGTTGATAAATGATGAGAGATTGGATTGATCAGCATCAAGCTGTATATTGACTACCAGGAGTAATTTTATACTAAGGTAGACTTTCAGAAATATTTTCCGCGTTCCGTAGATATAGAGGGCGCACGCATCCGTATTTGGTAGCCAAATCAGGCTCATTTTCGACATATTATCGTAGGCACTTCCATAATATTCGGAATCTCAAAATTGTATGCGTCCCTAAACTTTCTGACCCAAAGTTGCTCAACGCAGGCAAGAAGCTAACGCAGTTAAAGAATTTTTTCTAACTAAACGAAACAAAACTCCCAGTTTTCAACCACTCTCAACTCTAAATAAAGGTCAACTTTGACACAAGTTTATTTTTTACATATCAAACACTGATCTCATAATCAGTAAGATATTGTTTTTGTTCATTGTAAAGTATTCTCTCAGCCTAAGTCTTGGAAATCTACTTTCAAATAAAATATCGTAAGATGGCGAAAGCTGGAGAGCATGATTTCTTAGCTACTGAAGAAGTGAACTACATTGTAAGGTTTTTTTCATGGGCATCGATCCTCGTGAGGACGAGGACAAAGACGAGTGTAAACGAAATGCGTAGCGAGCATTTCTCCGGTGCTCTGTTTACGGGAGAATTTATGGTGGTAGTGAGTGATGAGAAGAATTTTGCTTTGGTTTCCTTTAAATGGTGACCTTCGTACAGCAATAGTAATTTTGTCATAATAGTAATTTTTTTGTCATGATTACCCTCATGGTTGTGGAACAGATTTGAACTCATGTCTTCCTATAACCCTCATGATTTGAGAGCTGAAAAGAGCTTCAATGAACGTATTTAAAGGTATATGCCTTTTCTCAACATTAGCTCATTTATAACAAGAATTTGCTTCCCCCTCAACAAATGTTGTCCTCCACTATTCACCATACAGGAATTCGTGTTTGCATTATTAAAGGCGTGCAAGAATCTAGAATACTTTCGACCCATGAACAGGTCGTTGTTATTGGGGCCTCTAATATTCAACCAAGCACTTGTTATTGAACCAAAATTTGTGCAATTTATACTATGCCGCGGCCGAACTCGCGAGGGAGACTCGTCATGAGGGGATTATTACAAAACCTAGTCGATAAAGGCGATGCATCCAAATATGAAATCGATGACATCACCAATCGGTCTACAAAATTGTGTCCCCAAATATTTGATAAGTCTTTAGATATAGTTCGTGTGGTGTCGTCTGGACTGAGGAATTCTCGTTATGGGGGTCCGAGAATTGAACTCGAAGAGTTCAAGAGGAGTAAACAAATATCCATAATTATGGTACGGCTTTCGAAGATGTTGGATTTTGGAAAAAGAACAACAGAAATGTTGTCTTTTACTCCTTTTGTAATTTCCTTATCATGTCTACCAATTTTTTATCGTAAAAGAGAAAAAAACTTACCATGCATAACGCACATGCAGCCTTTGCTTTATCAAAATTATAATTTTTCCTTGTATCAAAGGGAGAACAGATCTCTCAATTAAAGATATAAGGCCTAATCTCTTTCTTCTACAAACCTCATGCCTTCATCCAAAGAAAAATCACCTGTTGAGGTGACTCAGATATCCAGCTCACTGGAGCAAGGAATTTCTCATGAAATTGAAGAGCTTGATATGGTTGCCCTTGAAAAGGGTGACTCAGTCTTGGCCAAGAAGATGTTTCTCATTAATAATGCTATTGATGAGATTGGATTTACTTGGTATCATGTGCAGTTATTTTGTATTGCTGGGTACGGATACTCCGTCGACTCTCAGATGGAGACAATCCAGTCTTCAGTTCACACTTACGTGGCATATCAGTTCAACTTTGGTTTTCCAATCGACACACTCATGTCCTATGTAGGGTTAATTTTTGGATCTGTCTTTTGGGGATTTGGTGGCGACATCATTGGAAGAAAAACATGCTTCAATACTTCTCTTCTCTTAACCTCTTCCTTTGGATTTCTCGCAGGTGGTATGAGCTCATTGTCAACCTATTGTATCTTCATGGCTCTTTCTAATTTCAGTGCTGGTGGTAACTTGGCGTTAGATGTTGCAGTTTTTTTGGAGTATCTTCCCTCCAAATACCAGTATTTAAACACTATCATGGCTGCATGGTGGGGTGTCGGCCAAACTATCGCCAATTTGATTCCCTGGGTTTTTCTACCAAACTTTTCTTGTGATAGTAAGGAATACTGTCCTTCAAGAATTAACAGAGGATGGAGATACACCTGGTATGTGAACAGTGCAATTGTTTTGTTATCGGGGCTAACACGCTTGTTTTGGTTCAAATTAGATGAGACGCCAAAGTTCTTGGTTTCTGTTGGTAGAGATGCAGAAGCGGTCGAAAATCTGCAGAAGATTGCAAGAAGATACAATAGACATTGCTCACTAACTGTCGAACAGCTCCAAGAATGTGGAGAAATTAGCTCAAAGCATTATCGTGAAGAAGATGGGTGGAATCCTAAAAAGATATTGTCAGTTGTCATCAGTCATTGCAAGTTACTATATCAAGATAGGATCAACGCACGGTCAACTACACTGATTCTTATTTCATGGGCATTCATTGGAATTTCCTATAGTATCTTTTTCAACTTCCTTTATATATACATTTCAGAGCACGGAGGAAACACGGGAAGTTCAACGTACATTGCTTACAGAAATACTTCAATTGATAATTTCGTCGGAATATTTGGTCCTATCCTTGCAGGTTATATGATTCTTATACCTAAAATCGGTCGAAGATATACAATGTCAATTGGAGCCTTTAGTTCTATGGCCATTCTTTTTGGTTATACTACAGTGCGTACTGCAGCCGGTGATGCAGGTTTTGGATCTGCTACCTACTTTTTGATCAACATATATTACGGCTGTTTATATGCTTATACGCCGGAAGTGTTACCATCTCAAGCACGTGGTACTGGAGTTGGTCTTGCTCTTGTTTCAGGAAGAATAACCGGAGCTCTGTCACCTGTTGTCTATTGGTTTGGTGAGAAATCTGGTTCCGCAGTGCCAATCTGGGTTTGTGGGGGTGTCATTGGATCTTTAGGTATTATATCTATGTTCTTGCCATTTGAGCCATCCAACCATAGATCTGTTTGAGAATTGTACTACACACGAAATATTAGAATTGCTATCGAACTCAATCACTATACACCATAAAATGTTTTTTCACTCAAACATTTGATTTCTGAAATTAAAATGCTCCCTAACAGAAATTCGTAATATAACTAGGATTCAAAATCCCACCGTTTTTTAAGGAGGACATATTTCTAAAACAACTTATCTGATTCATCGGCTGCCACCACACACCAAGTGAGAGTGGTCTTCTCAGTTCTTCGCGGCTTTGACGCACAGGACCCACGGTCCAAACACGCGCACGAGTACGAAGCGTACCCCGTCGACTACCGCGGAGTGGCACGGGGCGGGTTCACGTTTGCCTCGCTCGACAACACGTTTGCCCCCCAACACGGCACGCGCAAAAGCTACGATTTCAGCACTGCGCAGCAGCTCATGGCGCACGTTGCCCACGCAGCCACCGCGATCTCGCTGGAGCTTGCGTCACAGCAGAAGTGGCAGTTGCAGTGCCCGTCTCTGGAGTCCTACTGCGACGCCACGCAGCAGCTGGCTGCGCTCAGACGCCAGCTGGACAACTCCTTGCACCTGGTCGACGTTCTTGCCTTCCCCGCGGACCTGAGGCTGTCAGGACTGCCGGTCGGGGTTCTTTGCCGCATCATGGGGTGGCCTACAGCCGTGTGTGGGGCGACACGGGTGGTTGCGAAACTCGGGTACGACGGACGACTGCTTGACATTGTGCAGACGATTGCCGACGCTGGGTCGTGAATTGCAAGCGTACGAAAATCTAAAGATGTCAGATATTTAAAATTAGTACGTAGAAACACAAAACAAAAAACAAAGAACAAACAAAATAAAAGCCAGAACCAAAAAAAAGTGCAACAACAGAATAGTTACTATACACCACAACACTACTACACCACAACACTACTGCATCACAACACTACTGCATTACAACACTACTACACCACAACAGTACTGCACCACAACACTACTACACCACACAAGAAACACAGAAACATAAATACACGTAAGAAGAAGTAAAACGAAACAAGTAGCCAAGACCTGAATAGTGAAGGTAGCGAGCCATGACAACGAGCCATGACAACGAGCCGTGACAACGAGTCTGT